>CM065362.1:18853402-18968402 GCA_033032245.1 Poecilia picta | reverse complement strand
TGTCCTTTGTAACCATTGGTAACGGTGCGGCTATCCTTCACAGATCCTCTCCTAATCAACCAAATATTTCTACTCCCATCTGAATAAAAGGAACAGATGGTGCTTGCTAAACACATGGATTAAGACAGCTCCTTCACACAGGGGCTGCCCACTCTGCTCTTTCCTTGGCTTACTAAAAACATGAGAAATGCTAATTACACAGAAAACTCACTCTGAGGTTACATTTACTCGTCTTCTTGCAGGTAGAGTATGTTTAGTAGTAGTAGGAGTATTTATGTTCCTTGCAATTTTGCATGTTTAGATAAACTTCATTGTATTTTTTATATTTTTGGGGGGTATTTATGTAATAGACCAAGATTTGCATAGTTGTGAAGTGGATGGAAGATTTTCAAAATCAAAATCTTAAAAGTTTGGTGGGGATTTATTTTAATCCCATTTTACTTTATTGCCTGAAAAAAAAGTGCAATGAGTTGTGTTTAGTCCCTTAGTAGTAAACAGAGTTTACCTGTGTGCATATGGGCTTGAGTAGTTAAAACGATGAAACTGAAAGCCTTTTAAAGGGAGCTTGAATTAAAACAGCAGTCAAGAGATTAGAACTTTGGAGGAGTCGCAGAGATTTACAGCTTAGGTGAAACAATCTGTAGACAGATGTTGTTTTCTGTTTACGATAACAGAGGTACGACACACACAGCAAGACGGCGTTGGGTTATACAAGACCAAAACTGAACATTTTTGAAAATTTGCAAGATGGATATTGATAAATACATGAAGATCCGTACATAAAATCTATAATATTGATGTGCAAAACTTAACAGATTTTTACTGCACTTGCACTTAACAGAGGTTTGATCAAGTATTAAACAAATATGCATGAAACAATTTTAAGACTTTTATTTTAAAAGATATAAATAAACACGCATCCTTTCTTTATCCTTTGCAACTATTAACTACTTATGTTGTGCATAATCCTGTCAAGTCAGACTAAAAGCTAAAGCCAGTAAAGAATATAAAGCATCTTGCCTCCTGAGCCAAGGTCATCGTTCCTTTACCTGCTACTCCTGTGCTCATGCAAAGGCCCATGGGCAGCCAATTCATGCAGTACAGGTGGATTTAATAAAGCGCCATCATTGTTGACTTCAAGGCTTCAAAATGCAGCTCAAAGAGAAGCTGTGTGGGTGTGTTAGCAGGTGTGGGTGTGTGAGCACTCTGTGAACAAACATTTCCGATTGGGCTATAAATCACTGTTGCAGCACGAGATGTAATTTAGCTGAAGCTGGGCAGCAGGACCGACTGACCGTGGAACTTTATTTGGAGGGGGCGAGGGGTTCAAAGTGTAACATTACGGGACCGGCGGAGCTCTGACACCTTGAGTTGAAGTGAGCGTCAAATGGAGCAAAAGACAAAAAAGAGACTCAAGAGAAAGAAGGCTGGAAAAGGAGGGGGAGAGGAAGAGAGAGATCCGCCACCTTGTCTCCCAATCAGCAAGGGGCATCCTGCTTTCCCACTCCCTCTTATGCAACGTTTCCAAGACAACAGGCTCATGGGTAAAACAACAAACACGTGGTTAAAGTTGGCTCCTGAGTCGCGAGCAGAATTAATTTGAAAGTCTGACTATTATCCCATATCTGCCCACATTCCAGCGAGTGAAAGACACACCAGCACAGAAGCAGAAAAATAGGAGGTGGGGGGCAAAGAGAAACAATAATATACAGACACTGAATGCTGCTGCTGCTTGTTAGCGCAGAAATAGGCATTTAAGGTGGGTTTACATCACAACTTGGCTTTTTCCTAGTTATAGCCCCTGATGTCATAACCACCATATTTGCTTCAGGAAACAGGCTGAGATATTTTTACCTCTTACTTATATAATGCTAAAGGGGCAACAAAATAAAATAGTTCTGCCTTTTAACTTCTTAACTTAGCATCTCGAAAACAAATCAGACCATGTAACACTGCTTAGCATGAGGCCAAAAGTGATTAGAATAGGAAGCTCGCTTACGCTAACGCACACGCAGAAATCGGCTAACGTGTTAAACCATCAAATATCCCCATTTCATTGCTTCTGTGTCCTTGCCCAGACTTGCAAAAGCACTATTTTCTATTACTTCAGCTCTTTTACAGCAAGAACTTTGGCAGGAAAAAAAAAATCATGGAGCAATAAGGCACAAGAGAGATTGAGGGAGGTGAGAAGCGGCGTCGAGGGGTTTGATGGATGAGAGATGGAGATGAGAGAAGAGCAGAAGGACCTTGGCTCTTGTGAGTTTCCATTCAGGCTTTCCGTCTTCATCCGAGTCTGATGGGGTGAAGCAAAGCTGTGCTGCTTTGTCTCTTATTGCAGCGACTCACATCAGCCTCATATCACTAAAAGAATCCAGATATAATTCCTTGCAAAAGTGTTTTAGAGACACATTTTATCAGATTACAAGCAAAAAAGCCTCAGTGTATTTAATTAGGGATTTTATTGGAAATTTCCACACAAAGGACACCATGATTGAGATGTGAAAGGAAAAGAATACATACGTTTATATTTTTCTTACAAACAAGAATCTGAAAAATGTGGCATGCATTACTTGGGGCATGTATCAACCAGCTTTGCAACATAGGGGCTGACATTTTTTTACACTGTCTTTTCAATATAGCTCAAGTTCAGTAAGGTTAGAGGAAAACAATTTGAAAATCAACAATTTGACAATCTATGAGATTCTTAGAAGTAGACTTTTCCACTTTTCCAAATTTCCGCATTTATCTATGTGGAAATTATTTAATCTTAACTACTGCATGGAGATTTGTATGTATGGGTTGATTTTTTTGTGCTGAAAAGTGAACATCTGCCTGAGTGTTAGGTGTTCCTGTAAACCACTAGCTTGAGTTTAGTCTCATCTATTTTCCCATCGGCTCCAACCACCTTCCTGCATCTCTAGTAACCTTCCTCATCGTCTTTGGCAAGGTTCCCTGTCCTTGCTGAAGAAAGACAGGCCCACAGTGTGTTTGTACCTCCATCATTTCATATTGCAGGACTCTTGGCTTCTTCTTTGATTACAGTTCTCCTTGCAAAACCTGCCAGCTTAGGTGGGTGTGCCACACTGTTTCCAGTTTCACATGCTGAATGAAGTTTTTCATATCGTTTTACAATATCTTTTTTTTTTTTAAAGCTGTCTACAAATGGGCGGCTGAGTGGTGCGGCAGACACCCCTCAGGTTGAGGTTACAGTTCATTTAACTTATGGCTTTACCTTCTATCTTTGACTTTATCCTGTCAAACTACTAATACAAAAGGACATTGGTGCCTTCATTCTAGGTGCAAATCTGAGATTTTTAAAGAAAAGCTGGATTTGTGCTCTGATTAAATTAGCCATGTGATGGTCTTTCCTAATCAGGTGGCTTCTGCATGCACAATAGTTGCACTGATTAAGAAGAAGCAAAGTAAACAGGACTGAAGATTATATTTGGAACAGGACAAAATGCTAAAACAAGTCTTGAGTTAAGGATACTTCTGCAAAGCACTGTCATTAACAGAGGGTAGAAAAAAGAAAAACAAAAAAGTCAACGTTAGGTGGGACTTTTAGCCTAAAACCTTTTGTCCATCATACACAAACCCTCATTTCCTTTTCTTAAGAGAAGCTTTTATTTCCATTTGTTGCTTTGAAATGGTTCTCGTCTTTAGCCCCCCCCTGACCATCTCACACACACTCTCACCTTACATGTAACCCTTCTCACACACCCTGTGTTTTTTATTCAGGTGGGGTATGGAGTGTGGCCTTATTAGGAGACAAAGGTTCTTTGTCTTTTCAACCTTTGCAAAATGTCAAGAATGTCTGCTTGCCTGCTGAATACTATGCTGGAAGGGAGGGTTGTTTGACAGAGTAACAACAGCATAACAGGAGACGGAGAACGGCGATAATAATTTGGGTCAAGCAACACTTTACTCCTGAGTAGCGACCTTTGGTAAGAAGGTGTGGACATCACTACGATTTGCATGCAAGATGACTGCCTCTGACTCCCGATGGCGATGGAGTCATGGATCTATTCGGTACTTTCAACACAAAGCCTTTTGACTACAGTGACATGGAAGAATTGTCACCCTGAAATCCTAATTCTAAAAACAGAAAAGAAATGAAGGGGATGAGATTTATATAACATGTAAACACTTAGATTTAAGGGTTTTGTGCAGCCTAAAATAATAGAAAGAAAACACCACAGAAGTGTTTTCCTCAATTCCACTTGTGAATGATTCAGCAATGAGGTAATGTTGCAAACCTTTCTAAACTAAGGTTAAGCAACAAATTTAAACTAGGGATGTGCTGATGGGAAAACTGTGGACAAATTGTCATAGGAGATTGGAAGTAAGAGATTGCTCTTTAGTATTTCTTTTTACTCTTGTGTTGTACCATGTTATATACTTAGCTAAATTAAACATATTATTTTTATTATTACTATACGTCCAGCATAATGACTTTCAACTTCATATTTCCTTTATGCCCACTTTGCTCTTCAACACCCTCCATTTGAATAAGGTGGTTTGCACCACTTCTGCTCCTGCATCAACTGACTGCATGCAACACGGCCACTTACTTTGGCATACAATTTCTTTTTTGCTCACTGACTTAATGCTCCTTATTTTTCATCTTTGTTGATCAATTTCTACCAACTCTAATTTGAGGTATGCATGAACCCAAAACCATGAGATGCGGACTAATATAGAAAAGCCAGTCATCAAGCTATTTAAAAAAAAATGTAGTTAGTATTCTCTCTGAATTGCACAATACTCCATTCACAGATTCTTCCAGTCTCACCATTGACAGGCTAATGGAGACATGTGATGTATTTCAAGATGCAAAGTGTTTCAGAAGCTGTTCACCAAGAAAACCTTCAGCGTTATGCACTTCACATGAAGGTCTTTGTAAGCTTTCCACATCATCTCATTCACAGTGTTGACTGTAAAGTCTCGAAGGGCTTTAAAGCAAACAAGCTGAGAAGAAAAGATTTTATAGACGTGAATGAGAGGGGGTTCAATCTGCTCCAGATAAAGGCTTTAAATGAAATTCTATTATTTAATGAGCATGAAGAAATGCAGCAGAAAAATTCAAACGTAAGGTCACGTTGGTGTAATTGTCGAACCCTTTTAGTCCATTTTACCAGTCAACCGCTTTACATCCTGAAATTGAAACAGACTTGTGTGACTTTAACACACGGTTTCCCAATAGAGACCTATTAAAATTATTTTGTGTGTGTATGTATATAATATATATATATATATATATATATATATATATATATATATATATATATATATATATATAATATATATATATATATATATATATATATATATATATATATATATATATATATATACTGTATATATATATATTATATATATATATATATATATATATATATATATATATTATTTATTTTTAATTGTACTGCTTTGTTATAGGAGTGGAGTAGACTTTGAGCTCATTACTCACTGCCTGAGCTCAAGGCTGTATTTTAGGTGAGGACGCACACACTTGCACACACCTTTTGGTCACATACCAGAACATTTTGTCTCCTCAGTGACAGTTTTATGGGTTGTCAAGGTGATAAGAAGCTTGGACGATGGATTGTTAATGCTGCGGCTGCTGCATTTGGCCGGTAGCAACATGTCACGCTGTCCAAAACAATGTCTCCATAATGAACGCTCATTATTTCTCAGCTACCAGGAGACAGGCTCTAAATGCTCCAGCCTGTGGTTCAATTTCTGACTGTAGATCACATTGAACAACAGCCACTTATAATCACATGGCTGTTAATTATTTAGGATTGCTATTAAAAATTTTCTATATAAAAAACAAACAAAAAAACAATCTCAGCTGCATTTATTCAGACCCTGGTAAGGATTATTTTTGTGCTTTAATTTAGGCGAGGATTGAAACATTTTGTAATAAAATGCATTCTTTAAAGTTAAGTACATTTAAAGAGCGAATATTAAACAGTGGCACAATTAGTAGTACACCTAACACTGACTTTGTTTCTCTTGGGTGTAAACAAGATCTGGCAAAGTGGCTCATTTCATTCAGCCACTAGACGGAATGATGATCTATTCCCCCATAACCATGGCTGATATTCTTGTTTAAGGTACATTTTTAAGCAATTGAAATTTAAAAGTATTTTTGGTGGACAAATATAAAGACAGGGACATGTCAATCCTAAAGGCCATTAAAAAAAATCTTGTATTTCTCCACTACAAGCACTTTAATAATGAATCACAAAGCCCCTGTCCCTAAAGCTGAAAAACAATAAAGTATAGTGTGATCATCAGGTGCTGCTCGTTTTCCCATCTCATACCACTGCAGGTCTGGTTGCTTCCTACCAGACGTTTTTGGGTATAAATTGAGCTGTTTGCCTCAGGATGTTTCATTCTTACTGCAACGATTTGCTTCTGCCAGGAGGATGTTTTGTACCCATTTTGACAGCCAATAATTTAAAGTAATTTTCTAATATTTATCAGCAGGAAGTCCCTTGTAGGTGATCAGGAGGTAAAACCTGTCATATTTCAGAAGGCTGTTCACTTGTCTATACAGTATTCAGAAAATAAAGCCTCTGATGTTTGTTTTCAATAATACACACACCCATCTCTTCTTCTGACTGTTCAAATCCTAAATAATCTTCCCAAACACTTGAGCAGTAGACCACCACCACCACCACAACAACAACAACAAATTCTTTTGTGTTTCAATTAAAGTTCTGAACAAGATGATGCTGCATTCAAGTTTTTGTTCTGGATACCTTTTAAAACAACACTACCATTTGAACCGATCGATATGACCAGCACTTTAATATCAAAAAGTAAAGGACGAACAATAAGAAGGAACTTCTGGAATCAGCAGGTGGACGGACTGCCTGTCTGCACCGCTGTTTCGCACATGTGTGTGGATTTTCTCCTGATTCTGAAGACATGGCAACCTTTCGCTGCGTCTTCCTTATGTAACTGTCTGTCAGAAGCACACAGGTTATTGACTGCTGCAAAGGCGATGTGGTGAACATCATCTCTCTGTGTGTGACCTGCTACACCTCAGTTTCATTAACTAAGAAAAGTCCCACCTTCACTCAGTCCGTGAAGTGTGCAGTTCCCCTACACATTCATGAAGCGAAGTCGTAAAATTAAATAACAGCTTTTGTGCTTTAATACTCAGAGAACGCAAACAATCCACACATTAACATAGAGTTAGAAGTGACTGAAGATATATCTTATGGTAAACATGAACCACCTATTTAAGCACCCTAAAGACATCGCTAAATGCAGTAACCCAATCACATGAATTCACACAAGAGGGAATATTTCTGCAAAAGCATCAGTCGGACCCTCCAAGTCGTCCGGTTTGCTCTGTGCTTGGATCTTCGGTGCTCAGTGCAAACTGATAACCTCAGTGTTCAATAAGACAGTAAAGCCAGGCTGATATAAGGCTTATTGCAGGTCTGGTAAACTGAAACTGGCCCATCCGCCTGTCCTCCCCCTTGTCTGTCTCAAGACATTTATAAAGGTCTCTTATGAAATCAGCAGAAGCCAAAAAAAAATCTCTACTCACAACAGGGGAGAACAAATAAACTTCAAAGATTACTAGTATGTAGATCACAGCATTTTGAAGAAAAAGAATCAGTAACCGCGATTCCTGCTGACTTGCTTTGGTAGCATATGAGCCACAAAAGATGAGTTTTACTGGGAAGCTGTGTGTGCCTTAAGATGAGGGAAGCTGACAGTGAGGCACAAGGTTCAGCTTTCAGAGTAGCAATAAATCTCTGCAGAGACAGCCTCCCGCTGACTTGAAGGGTTTGTGGCCCCCTCGCCACCTCTCTTCCCAACGGTGCAACCTCTCCCGTCACTTCATCCCCTAATATGAATCATCCATCCTTTTCTACACACTTTTAAACGTCTCTTCATTGTGGAAAAGAATTTCTGTAGTGAAACCCTATCTTAAAACGTTTGTAAGTTTTTTTTATATTCTAACAAGCATTTTCCAACAGCTCCGCTCAGTTTATTTAGCACAGTGATTCTGAGACAAAAGGCAATGCAGATTTCCCCCCCGCCCCCCAACAGGATTTAAGAAAATTCCTCTTGACACATGAAAACGCACATCTCCTGCATGAATCTGCCAATATGCTCCTGAACAAAGCTCTTCTTCTTTTCAGTTTATTTGTAATTTTTCTCATGTAATAAAAAAAAAGTAAAATGAAAAACGAATTCCCGCAAAATCGTAAGACGTTCTTATTTACACCCCATTTAGATCTAGTTTATGATACTGAAGGGTGGCTATAAACAAAGCAGTGTAGAAATGACAAGTTGTATATTGAAAGACTTACTATCCATCCATCCATCCATCCATTTTCTAACACCCTTGTCCCTTAGTGGGTCAGGAGGGTTGCTGGTGCCTCTCCAGCTACCGTTCTGGGCGAGAGGCGGGGTCACCCTGGACAGGTCACCAGTCAGTCTCAGGGCAACACAGAGACACACAGGACAAACAACCATGCACTCACACACTCACACCTAGGGACAATTTGGAGAGGCCAATTAACCTGAGAGTCATGTTTTTGGACTGTGGGAGGAAACCGGAGTTGAAAGACTTACTATTGTCGGAAAAGTTCAAAGCTTGGTCTTTTCCAGCACATCAATAAATGTACAATATTTAATGTTCTTCTATGGAAATTCCCACTTTCATTTGTCAGCACTGCTTTGAGAAACTCATATTTATGACATTGTACAGAGACGCCTGTAAAACCTGTCTATGTTTCCACAGTTGTTTCCACCTCAAGGTTTATTTTTTTATTTTTTATTTTATTTATTTTTTTATTTCCTTTATTTAACCAGGTAAACCCCATTGAGATCTAGATCTCATTTTCAAGGGGGACCTGGGCAGAAATCTGCAGTGATTGTGTTTCATTAGGATTTTAGGGGCTAGAACACAGTTGTGATGAAAAAGAGAAATAGAAATCATGAACGCTGAGCAGAAATTTGTATTTCTTCTTTATTGCTCTGATACCCTTAAGGTGGATAGTTGTGTATATTTTATTGACTGTGTAGATGTAGCTGTTTTCTAAGAGCCTTAGAGTTTCGTTAAAGAACACTAAGACCTAACAAAATCCATCCATCCATTTTCTTGACACCCTTGTCCCTTGATGGGGTCAGGGGGTTGCTGGTGCCTATCTCCAGCTAACGTTCCGGGTGAGAGGCGAGGTTCACTCTGGACAGGTCGCCAGTCTGTCGCAGGGCAACACAGAGACACACAGGACAAACAACCATGCACTCACACACCTAGGGACAATTTGGAGAGACCAATTAACCTAACAGTCATGTTTTTGGACTGTGGAGGAAACCGGAGTACCCGGAGAGAACCTGCACATGCACAGGGAGAACATGCAAACTCCATGCAGAAGGGCCGGGGCCGGGAATCGAACCTAGAACCTTCTTGCTGCAAGTCAGCAGCTCTACCAACTGCGCCACTGTGCAGCCAACAAAATCTAACAAAGCCTAACAAAATCACAAAGACCAAAGAACCCAGCAGACAAGGCTGAAGTTTAAAATAGTGGTCTAAATATATTTAAAATACAGCAAGATTTTAACATCTCTATTGTCAGAAAATGGAATATGTATAAAGCGACTGCTGAATCAAAAGATGTCCCTCCTCTTAAACTAACAAGCCAGGCAAAGAGACCAGAGAAGACAACAAGATGGACGACAGATGATTCTGCAGTCGCTGGACGCATCAGGGATGGACAAGAAGCTGAGAACAGAGAGCTGGTGGAAAACTTTGTGTCACGAAGTGGCGACAGTCATCTTATATTGAACATGAGCAAAACAAATGGTTAAAACTTTCAAAGAAAACATAAATGGTCAAACACTATTTTTCAGTATGAGAAAAGAAGTAGAAGTGGTGGAGGAGTACAAATGCCTCAGTATTCACCTGGACAAAAGAGACTGGAATGGAGACACAACAGTGAAGTTGCCTATAAAAGGGCATAGATCATATGTAGATCATGGAGAAACCTACATGTCCTTCAGAGTGTGGAGCAAGATGCTGCAGTAAGTCTCTTTTTGGAGAGCGGAAACTCTTCTGCCATCATCTGTTGAACTGGCAACATCAGACCCAATGACTTAAAATCCTCAGAATAAGTAAAGATGTTTCTCAAAGAACCATGATCAGATCTCTAAACAGACTGGAAACAAGAAAGTCATGGAAGCGCACAGGTAAAAATCTGAAAACCTACCAAGACAATCTGCCCTGTAACCAGCAGCATCTTGTGTGATGCTGTGTGATTTCAACAGCTTAACATTGCCCCCCGTCCTCCCTACTTCCTGTCCCTTCTGTGACATAAGGACACGGTGCCATAAGACAAAATTAAATAATACTTAAACATAATTCACAGGTGGGGAATTCTTCTATTTGCATTTTCTATTTTTCAGCCTTTATTAAGTCCTTTTGTTCTAAAATGCATGTTGGTGCTTCAAAAATGTTGCAGTAACAAACAAAATATGTAGCTCTTCTTAACTTTTTATTCTATCATACTGTGTTAGTACTTAAACATAAATGGTTATTGCCGATGGTACCAATATAATTGCAAGGGTTTGGACTCGTTTCTCATAATCTCTTATCAAAAGAATGATGTGTTGATTTTTTTTAAACCATAAAAAGTGGGGAAATAAAACACCGATAACAGTGGACCGGTTTAATTTCTGATGGTCCATCTAAAAATACCCTGACCCCATGAAGTTGACACACTTCTTTTGGAGAGAGGAAATATAGACACTATATGTATTTCCAGAATATTTGATGTATTTCAATTGTATTATCTGACAGGAGAAGCTTTTCCAAAGTAATCCCACGTCCACGTGCTCATATCACCTCCTGATGAATTACAGTTCTTGATGCAAAGCCGTCAGAGGGATCAGAGATCGCAGATGTCCAGCTTAGGCCTTTCACTCTTGGCCTTCAAAAGCTAAAGGTGCTCCATATTTATTTAATCCTTTAGTGATATTAAACAGCATGATGAGAGGAATCTGTAAATCCGTTTCAATCTTAGTTTGAAAACATTTTTACTGAGTTTCTTGCATAATTTTGCAAGCGAGTGGTCATTATGCTTCTGTTTGCTTGAGGTGAATGCTCATTGTTTTTACACATGGACAAAAAAAAGTATGTTGTGAGATCTTACGTAGAAAAAAAATGGAGTCAATTAAAAACACTGGTTAGGTTTGTCCTTCTTGCTCCTCTGTCTTTCTCTCCTTCAGCTGTAACTCCGCACTCTTGTCCTGTCCTGGCAAGGAAGTGCTCAAAGAAAAGCCACCACCCAAGACACACAGCTCCACAGTTATTATGACAGGCCAGCCAACCAAACATCTGTCACCCTGAGCAGCGTGAGAATGGAGGGAGTGGTGGAGGCTGTTGCCAGGGAGAATGACTGGAGCTGAAGAGGCAGAGGAGAGACAAAAGCAGAGCAAAGTAAACATGAAGGAGACAGAAGGATGTGAGAGACAGGAAAAGATTATAGGGCGTCTGAGTTTGAAACTGGGCTTCAATGAGCCAATGACTGCAAAGAGGATGTGTTTGAATCTGTCTGGACCTGAGGAAATAATTAACTAGTGTTGGGATTTCATGCTGAGGTTTGGCAATGTTTAACTTGAAATGCTTGTCCTACAAATCTAACCTCAAATTCTTACAAACAGATTTGGCCCAGGGCCTGCACAGTGTTAGGAAAACATAAGGATACTGATAAATGAAGAGTAATGATAAATAACTCTTCACCTGTCTGCGACAGGTCACCAGTCTGCGACAGACTGGTGACCTGTCCAGGGTGACTCCGCCTCTCGCCCAAAACGTTCGCTGGAGACCAGCAGCTGTCCTGACCCAGCTAGGGACAAGGGTGCACAGAAGATGGATGGATGGATGGATGGATGGATGGATGGATGGACAGACGGACGGATGGATGGTTAATTCTGATTGGGTTCAAAGCAATAAAAAAACCATATACTGAGTACGGTAGACTCTCAAGCAAATTAAATAAAAATAACAATAAAATAGAACTCATTTCCACTTTTCAACAAAGTCTTTAGAAAAGTTACTTCTGGCAGACGACTTCTGAAACTCCTTATTGGAGTGTCTTAATGAGACACTGTAACTTTTTATGTATAAAAAATGTTAATGCTATGATAAACTACATTTGACAAACTGAATATTATTAGCACAGAGAGCTAATAATATTAGCTCTCAACTTGTACTTAGTTGCTAAAATGTTTACATTTACTTTCTTCATTTGCACCCCTATAATATTGTGAAACCATATGATTTGTAACGTCTTTCTAAAACAAACTGCTGACAAATTAACATATTTAGGGAACACGCTAAAGCTAATCTACACTAAGATGCAATGTCAAAGTTGATGTTTCATGACATGTTAATAAGCTTCTTTTATCCATTTTTATTTTTGTGATTTAGGATAATATATAATTGAAAAATAAATGTATTTTAATACTTGGTTAAAAAATGATAATACGTTATGTATATTCATTTCATGCACAGTAATATGTTAATAATATGTTCATGCACAGTAATATGTTATGTATTTTTATTTTTGTGATTTAGGATAATATATAATTGAAAAATAAATGTATTTTAATACTTGGTTAAAAAATGATAATACGTTATGTATATTCATTTCATGCACAGTAATATGTTTCAAAATTATTTCAGTACATTTTATGATTGTGGCTTACAGCTAATCAAAAGGCCAAATTCTTGTTTCTCCAAAAAAGTGAATATTACTGTATTTCATTTACAAAGTCGATAAAGAAATGTTATGGTATGACCTACACAACAATGAGTCTTCCTCCCTGTGTGCCGTCACTGACACCCTCCACAAGCAGAGTAAGAAGCAAAGGTCAATGCTGAGGAAGCAGCCTGTTCACTGATGGCTGAATCCAACCATAACAAAGAAAAGGTTAGTGGAAGGAAAAAATGTGGCAGAAAAAGGTCCAGAAACAACAGCCACAACCACATCATTTAGAGGACTGTGAAGTAAATCCCATTTAAGAGTTTGATAAAGATTCACAAAGTCCTCAGTGCTTCAATTATATTGAAAAAAAGCTAAATCACAGTTAATGAATTAGCAATGATGGTAATAATATTTTCACATAGATCCAAGCTTCTCTCTATTTATTACAATAATTATCATTTGAAAATTACATTTTGTATTTACCAACGTTCTCTTTAATCTGAAACATTTGAGAAAAATAGAGGAAATCTGTGAGATGGCGTTTACCTTTTCATTCCTAAAGCATAATTTTGCAACAGGGTGTTTCTTTTCCCCTCATCTTCAAATTGCCTCAGGTCTATGACAAGTCCAAACTACTGTAGGACTTGCTGTAAAATGAAACAAATCTTAAAATAAGTTGTTTTATTACCTTACATGTGCAAATTTTGAAATGGAAGGAAATTGAACAAGAAGGAAACCATAAACATTTAAGTGCAGATCTGGGTTTCCTTTTTTTATTTATTTTTTACTTCCTCTCTGCATTAAACAGCAATATATGTGCGTTGTATTTTTCCCTAAATATATCTTAAAATTATGGAGAAGTCGTAAAGGAAGTAAAGAGAAAGTCTATCTAAAGGTGTGAGACAATATGTATGCAAATGTTTCCTTTGGTGGAGCTGAACCCACACGCCTGCCACGGAGAAGCTGAATGAGGATTTATCATCCAATATCATCTCATTACAAATGATTACAATAAACACATTTGCCAAGCCGTAAGAAAAAGAAAAAAAAAGCCATTGCATCATCTGTAAGCAAGCTACCTAAACAGAGAGTGAATCAGAAAAAAAAATCTGTTAGGTTTGTTTTTAAATATTAACATGTGAAGCTCTGCAGACACTCTAAAGACCTGGAAAGAAACAGTTGTATAAAAATACATCTTTTCACCTAAAAACAGGCTTGATGCAAACACACATATTATTTTTTTAGTAGTGAAGGTGCTGCAGCCAGAAGAAGAAAGAGAATTAATAAGAAGCTGTAGTGTATCAGTGTTACAACATTGGTGGTGTTTCATAAAGTCTTTCAGTGCAGATAAAAATTAGAGACAATTAAAAGACCCATTCATCATTCTTATAGAGCCAAGCTCTTCTGCAAAAGCAGAACAAGTGGAGATGCTGATCAAACATAATGAAAAGCAAAATCATTTAGTGCTTTTGAGCAGAAGCTAATGTTGACAGGGCTGAGGTATATTTTCATGTAAAGATCACACCTCTGACTAGGTTCGCAGGGCAAATCTCTGTGCATGTCTGTCAAACGAACACATGGCCACTGAAGCGAAGTCAATGCAGGAAAGAAAAAAGTGACAGGATGGAAGAAAAACAAGATAAAAACAAGTTCAAATTCAAACAGCGAAGCAACTTCAAAACAGGCTGTCATAATTCACAGAAACGGCTACATCCTTGGACACCTGGCAAACGCCAGAGACGCACTATTTTTTTTTTATCATGGACCCGCCAATCGATCCTTATCCACAGAATCTGTTGCTTTACACACAATTTCCCACTTTACTGTAAGATCTCGGCCAATACTTTTTTTTTTTGACTGTATTGAGGTTGTTATCAAAGCCTTGCTAGGAACAAACACGGTTAAGGTCTTAATACGAAGATGCAGTTGGAGGGGGAGCAGCCTCTACCTAATAACCACCATATCTCCAGTCCTGAGCTCCCAAGAGGTGGCTGTGATGGCACACAGTGAAGCTACAACCTCTCCAGCCTTGCAGGCATATGGCTAATCAATGCGGCTTCCTCCGCAGAAGCGTAACTCTACACTCAAACAGGGAAGATAGGGGAGCTACTGGCATGGTCTCCCCTGTCTTTCTATCCTAATGAAGCTCCAAGGTAATCAAATCACTGTACACACAGGCAGATGGCCAATAAGGGAGCGACCACCATGGCTCTCACTGGGAGCGAGACCAAGTTTTTTAAACTTATCCACGAGTTATTCGTCTCCCTTAGCATCTAATTAATATTCACAAAAAGTGAATGAACATGTGGCTTCATTAATTCAATATGCAGAGCACATTATTTATGCCCATGTGCCCTTTCTGTAACCCCTAATCCTAACAGATTGACCTCTAAATATAGTCTGTTTATTTTTTGGACCAACTGGACTTAGATAATTAAATCCAGTCGGACTTAATTATCATTTATAAAAACAGACATAAACCAGACAGTTCTGGCAACCATTTTTAGATTATCTATAAATAAAACATAATCCTGAATTTTATTAACCTGAACTACGTAATTCATAAAGCCTTGTCCGATGCAATAGAGTCTGTTACGTCCAACTGGCTAACACAAAGATGGTTAAACTTGTTTATTTATTTCTGGATCTCTGTTGTAATATGCCACCAAAGTAAGCAATGTATTAATTACTCAATTATTCACTGTCTTTTATTTGAAATCTAAAAGCTTGGAACAGATTGAAAAATTAAAAGTAGTTGAATCTTAATAGAACTGAAGAAAACTTCTGTTTCACTTCACTGATATTTTTCAATGAAGTGATGAGAATTTAAAAAAAAACCTCAAACAGACCAAGTTTAGTTTTTACTACCTCCTACCACTGAGACGTCAAGCAAACTCTTTTTATGTACTTAGTGTATCGATCCATCCATTGTTCTCCACTTATCTGAGATTGAGCCACAGGGGAAACGGGTTCTACGGGCAAACACAAGTCATCCCTCTCCCCAGCAAACCATCTCTGGCCTATTTTTTTGGGATCCTAAGGAGTTATCCATCCAGCAGGAGTACAGCCCCTTCAGAGGATTCTGGGGCTGCAACAGGTTCTGCTCCCAGTGGTATATGTGCTTGGAAAACCTCTAAAAAAACAGCAACTAGAGGGCATCCCTATCAGATCCCTCATCTGACTCCTTTTGATGCTGAGGAGAAACGGCTCCACTCTGAGCTCCCCATCTGCCAAGTCCCAAGCTAAAATAATGCTAAAGACTTACATTACAAAGCTTTTTGAGTAGGCTTTTTGCCTCACTGAAAAGTCACTACTACATCATCTGCTCCTTTACCTCCCTTTGAGCCTTACCGCTTAACAATGTCTTTTATTTATTGTTGGAAAAAAGTTGTTGGAAACGTGCTCTCTCTCCAGACTCTCCCTAGCACGCAGTCATAGCTAAAGCGACTGGCAAGACGTGGAAAATCGATGTTTGGATTACAGCACACACACACAAAGGGTTATTGAATTTTCACATTTCACTACAGCACATCTGTAAAAAAAAAAAAAAAAAAAACACAGTTTCAGTGTTTCAGTTCTCCGCTGCATCGATGTTTAAATTCATGCCGTCTTGCAGCTGTAGTAGTGTGTCGAGTAATTGTTGTGACTGTATCAGTTGGAAAGTTTCGCCAACCCACATGGCAAACGGAGCGAATGAGAGAAGCAGGGTAGTCACGGAGAAGGACTGAGCAAATCGACAAATTATTAACTTGTTTATGAAGCAATCAAAACATAGCATAAAATTAATCGCTCTCTGTTGGTACATTTTTAATCACCGAACGAATCTGAGGAAAGCTACTGGCACACACACATAGGTTCACATCATGCTTGATTTAATAAGCGGAGAGTTGATTATGAACGGATGTTTTCTGTGCTCTTCTAATCAGGGAACTGGCAGTGAGACCTGTCTCACTCTCCTTGCTCCGCAGACCAAGTAATACCCACTTACTCAAATCAAAAGGACTGTTGGGAGGAGGAGGAGGAGGAGTAGGGGGAAGGATCAAAAGGGCGATCATTTTTTAGGTCCAGTTTTAGTCCTTTTTTTAATCAACCATTCACACAATGTCACCTTTAAAAGCAAGAATTTGTTGAAAACAGAGTATACCTTTTTGTGCATGTCCATACACATGTGTTATCTCCAGAGATAGAAGACTACACAAAGTAAAGAGTCACAATCCCCAACAGTGTTCATTTAGTACAGTTCACACGCACGCACACAACCTACACAGGAAGCTCCGAGCCTATCCTATCCAATGCTATGTAATGAGATATCTGCTGTTTCCAATTTGAGCCTCTTCATCCTCCACAGAACAGAAACAACTGATAGGGAAGAGAGGAGAGGACAGGATAGGAATTTAAGGACAGGCTGCAGGATCTGAAATCTGTTCCTCTCCACCCCCATCCTTCACTGTTTCAGGCAGTAATGTGTCTCCATCGCTGTCTATTTTATTATTATGTAGTAGCTATGGCTACGCTGCCTAAGGCAAATTGCCTTATGGCCCCTCTTCTATATGTGGGACTCACAGACAATCAGATCACACATACCATCATGACAGTGGCCCCAGTGACACTGATTAAATATTAATGACCTGATTCTATCTCATTAATAATAACTGCAGTGCTGATCACTCTGGGAATACCACCGAGTGTGTGTGTGTGGGGCTGGGGAGGGAGGCAGGTATCATGAGTTTGTATTACAACTGTGCACCTTTCCAAAAGGGAAAAAAATATATCGTACCATAGGAGAAAATGACATAGTATAATAGTACAGGATATACATTATAAAACAAAATAATATTTGAATAGTTTTTCAATAGTTTATGCTAACAAAAATCTGAAAAGCATGGAGTGTATTTGTGTTTAGTATTAATATTTTGGATTACCATCCTTTCTTACAAATTAGTTTTAAGGGTTTCTGATTATAATATGAACATAGTGCATTTTTTGCCCACTATATATTTTTTAAACAGCTCAAGCTTTGTCAATATTGCAAGGAGAGCATCTATGAACAATCAATTTTCATGTCTAAGTGTCAATGCTATTGTAACATTTGAACAGTTTCTGATTTAAAGCATTCAACTGTCTGTGTGGGGGGGCGCGGATTCTCCTCCTGCTTTCTGATGGGAAATTATCTAGGGGAATCCCAAACAGCTGAAACGGCGCATTTCAGCACTTATCGCGATAATTTTTTTTATCGCACGATTAATCGATTTATCGTTTATCGCGACAGGCCTAGTTAGGAATGTTGTGATGGAAGTCGGATCTTCACCACCAGTCTCTTAACAGATTTTCCTTCAGGATTGCCTGGATCTCCATCCATCTTCTCACCATTCCTACTTCCCTGGTTTTGCAGACAAAAACATTCCCTTGAGCATCTTGCTGCCAACACCCTGTTCCACCATGATCGTGTGCTTAAGATGAAGTGCAATGTTCATTTTTTTTCACACACAGCGATTCCTTGGCCAAAAAGTTCAAACTGTGATTTCCTCTCATTGGAGAACTTTCTTACACGTTTCCTCTGCATCGCTGTAGAAAACTTTGAAAAGCAATTTGTGTAACATTTTTTATAACACCTGGATATATTTTCTCCACTCTTTTATAATAATTTCAGTGGAATGCAACAACAGATGCCTATTCAAAAGTTGCATCAGTGCAATCGTACAGTCATTCCAGTTGATCCTAGTGATCAAACAATGCAGTCATGCAGTCAAGTTCAGTTTATTATTCAAATTGGTTTAAAAAAGTTTTCTGTACTGGAAACCCCAGCAGGTTGCATCAAGTCATTGAATTGCAGCATTCAGTCTTCCTGGGCAAAGACGTAGCAACAGTGGGCAGTCACTTGCTTTGTGTTATTCACTTTACAACAACAGTCCTACATACCGAATGTAGCGACAGTGGAGATGAAAACTCCTGTTTAACAGGAAGAGACCTCCAGCAGAACCCGGCTCGGTGTGAACGACCGTCTGCCACTGAAGACGAAGGATACACACACAAAGAGAAACAGGAGCGCTGATCTGGGAGTTGTTTGATAAAAAGTTAGTGGCAGCAGTAGATCCACTACTAATTCTTCAACAGAATATCCTGCCGGAGTCTTGAATCTTTGCAGTTCCTCCAGAGTCACCCAGGCTTTCTTCTATGACCAAAACACATGGACCTTCCTGTTTCGGTGGTTTTGCAGTTGTGCTCTTTCCAGTCAATGGTGAGAAATGTGATCTTTAAGATGTTGAAAACATGGCATATGGTTTCATGACATTAAAACCTCCTTTTCCTCCTTGGCCTGTCTTATGCATTCACTGATCTGCATGATGTCGTATTCTGACACTGACAATAAGCTTAAGATACTCATTATTGTGAGTTGGACATGTAAGGTATTAAAACATACAAGTATAGGTGCAACTGAGAGCATGACCAAAATCCAGAGATTTGTAATGGAATGCTACGCATCCCCTTTGCTAAGAATAGCAGTAGCACATAAGAGAAGAGAAAGAGAGCCAGCAGCTGAGCGTGACAGGATGCGCTGTGTGTCCTTTACTATTGATGAGTCAGGGAAATGCAGCAGCACAGGACAGAGCAAGACAAATTAGAATGAAGCATCCACTAATCCAGACATTTCAAATTGAATGTAAGACCTATAGTTGTTGTACTCCTACTCTAAGATATATTTAGGTCTTTAAAGCAAAAGTATATCACAGTTTTCTGTGTTTTGAATAGACATACCTTAAAAAGATCATTCTGCTTTGCGTTTTCTTTGTTGGTTTTTCACCAACTTCTAAAAAAAAGCATTTCTTACTTCCCTGATGAATTACATGAAACTGCATTGAGACAGAAAAATGTGGGGAGAAAAAAAAACAAGTAAAAAGAAGGAAATCACAGTTTCACTATGTAGCTTGTGCTGCATTTAGAAGACAGTCAGATCAAATATCAAATAAAGGAAAAGCTCCTCATTACTGTAAACAATCGGATGCATGGAAAATACCAAAGATCCAGTTTCCTGATCTATACATCATAAGCTATTGCATTATCCTGCTTTTGCCCATCCAGTCTGATCTCTCTGCTCCTTTTTCCTCTACTTGACTAAACACAAACCTGACTTCAGCAGCGACCACAGGACTTTCTGTCCCTGTCTGTCGTTAATCTGTGATGTCTGGCTATGGCTAATGGAAATCATCTTATTAAGCCTGTGATAATGTCTGCTCTGAATTCCTGGGACACTTTGCCTGCCCCCGTTTTAATTGGCTGGCTTTATTAATATTTCATTTATTTGAACGGCACACATCACCTTTCTCTTTGCTGACTCCGACCCTGCAGAGGACCGCTTGCCAAGTTAGTCAGGATGAGTGGATATGGATGGGGAAAATGTTTTCACAGAGAAAAAAAATCAATATATATTTTTTTTATTATATTGTATTTAGCCTTTTGAATAACATCTAACTGTACAGCGGATACACAAAGCTGCATACTTTTAGATGTCTGAGTTTTTGACTTTAGAAACACAAAGTTTAATATATTTTATTGGGATTTTGTCAGACAGATCAGCTGAAAGGAAAGAGTAACTTCGAAGTGGTAAGAAAAGAGTCTCTAAAAAGTGTCTGGTGCTTCTCTGTTCAGCTCCTTTGACTGTAATATTCCTGATTATCAGGGTGCAACCAACTTGCTTTAGGTGTGGCAAAAACAGTTCCTCTGTATTCAATTTAAATACAGAGGAACTTACAGAATCAAGTTGTTCTGTCAACAAGTTTTATAGACCACATTAGCAAATAAAAAGCCTAATAAAGGGCAATTCTGACAATTTGTAAGTGAGGTCTGCCTGTATGTTGATGATAACTGCAGCGAGTAAAACCTATGATTGCTTAATGGAACTAAACAATCCTGTAAAGTGTGCAGGAAGTCTTTAAAGCACACGGGAAGGAGTTTGGCGTGGCATGAAAAACTTCTTTCTTCAAATTTATAAAAGTCCATTAGCTGTAATCTGCAGAAGAAGAAGTAATTTATAGGAAACTGAGAAATACCAAGCAGACCTTGTCACCGAGAGTGTTATTACATATTGATGGGGAGGGGGGGTAATCTGATCTGCTACCTCTAAAGTCTCAAAGAAACACAAGGATTATCACCCATGTTTTAGTTGCTGTAGATCTTTTTTTCCTGCTTCTCTCAAACAAGAAGAAATACTATTTCCTATCTATTGTAAGATAAATCCCTCAACTGTAGTCTTTTAATGACCACATATCAGAGCTCCCAAGGTAGAAAATCGGTGTCCTGCTTGATGCAAGCAATAATTCAGGAACAATTAAACGACCCGTGAAAGGAACAACTTTCCCCACTGAGGACTCAAGATAAGCGGCAGGAAGAAGAATAATCTAACTTAAATGTATCGTATTTTCCGCACCATAAGGCGCACCGGATTATAAGGCGCACCTTCAACAAATGGCCTATTTTAAAATGTTTTCATATATAAGGCGCACCGCATTATAAGGCGCATAGAATAGATGCCACAGTTATGTTGCCACCCGTCCGGTATTGAACGGGACATGACTTGTTCCGTTCACTACAAATATGGATGTCTAATAATAAACAATTGGTCCTGAGTACTATATATAGCAGTCTGCACTAATCATTGTTTCACTCACGGTTTTGGTGTTGCGATATTGTGCCCAAATGCTTTCTGGTTAGCACAGACCAACCGACATGCTGCCACCGCAGCCTCTGTCTCTCTTCCACCGATCCCCACGGCTTTAAATGTATAGGTGCTGGTCCCTTGGTAACTCTAGCCGAAGCTCCCCGGATAAATGTCTAAAGCTACTTTGTTGACATAAAGAATGTCAACAAAACAGTCCGATTCCGGTCGCGAGGAGAGGCTTCCGACTGGAATGGGGCGTCTGGGCCGGACGATGGTCACCCTTCTCCGTTCGTGCACAGCACGTTGATGGAGAACGTGATGCTAGATGACCTGCAGACGACCTGATTATTAGGTGGGTAGGTAGATACATCTATCTACTCATAGACAATGTCTATGAGTAGATAGGTCAGTCAAACTTTATTAACAAACCAGTTTTTTGACAACTGTCCCAGCATGCACTGCACGCTTCTTCTACCGGGAAAATGAAGTCGGCAGCTGCTTACCGTAGTTGCTAGACCTGTTGTGACTCAATATTGGTCCATATATTAGGTGCACCGGGTTATAAGGTGCACTGCTTTTGAGGAAATTTAAGGTTTTTAGGTGCGCCTTATAGTGCGGAAAATACGGTAAGCAGATAACGCCAAAAAACTTTTAAACTGGAGTGTGTTTTTGCTGTGCCTTAGTTGTAAGGTGAACATGTTGCTCACTCTGGAGTGAACACATCCACATGCACACACACCTGCCAGCCCCGAGGCTACCTCCAGGAAAGAACGCATGATGGAGCAAGAAGAGGGGAAGGAAAATCACAAGGAGCAGAACAAGTCGAGAAAGCCAACATAAAAAAATGGTTGCTCTAATTCAATACATTTCATTTTATGTCAGCTCTATGACTTTATACTGTAACAAGGATATGTCATTTTAGCTGAGGTTTCGCTGAGTATTTCAGTTAATTTAGAGAGACAAAACAGCAAATCCTCTTTATCAAGTTGATCAGCTGAGCTCTACATTTCTCACTTGTTATACAGTGCTGTGAGAAAGTGTTTGACCTGCTGCAGATGTTTGTTTTTGGGGGGCTGGGGGATGGGGGTTCACAGAGATCAGTTACATCACTGTGGAGGAACTTTGGCCCTCTCATCTATGCAGAAATGAACTAATTCAAAATCACTTGAGGATTTTCAAAGATGAATGGCTTCTTTATAAGGTCACACATTTCAACTGAATTTAAAATTTTAGGCCACTCCTAGACCTTCATTTTGTGTTTTTTGACCAATGCATCTTTTATTAGCTTGGCTTTAGGTGGCAGATACCGTCTTTGCTTTCATGATAAGACTTGAATATATATTTTTGATAATCTAGTCTAAGCTTGGTCAGGTAATCTAGAACCATACCTTCAGAAAAAAAGAAATTTCTCACACTGCATTAGAAACATCTTTCCCACATTAGACATTTACACACGACACATTTTTAAACAATTTTTAAACACCAAACTTCCTCCCGCCCCGCCAACAGTTTGGAAAATTTTCCTTTCTACATTTATTCATACTTTACCGTACCTCAAAGCACATTATGATATCAATTGCATTTAATTATGGTCTGGCTTTACAATATAGTTTTTTTATGTATGCTGTTTGCATTATATTTCTGTTAGTGGTTGGTGTGTGTGTTTGTTGACTCATCATATTGAGTTCCACGTTGTTACTTTTTCATAAAAAAGCATAAAAAATAGGTCAGTCCACCTGAACTACAGCTCCAATAATAGTGTCCATTTCTGTTTTCATTAAAAACCTATTAGATTATGATATATTTTAGTAAAACAATGTGTTTATAAATGCTATGATGCTGTCAGAATTGGGAAGGAGGGTTTATAATAATGATATCATACCATTTTAAAGTGAATCATGGATATCCTGAATTTTATTTTTTAGTCCTGAAGGTGAGATTTGGTGAAAAACGGCTGTAAGGTAAGGTTTTATGACAGCTTTGGCAGCCAGAAGTTTGTGCACAGACATACAGTGCGTATCTAAATCATCGCTGCTCCAGTGGCCTTTAACACCCATCTGTCATCCACAGGCTCAGCTTTACACTGTTGACGTCTCAACAGCAGGAAAAATGTTGCACTCACGCACACACACACACACACACACACACACACACACAACTCTCACTTTTTCAGGGTTTCTCTGTTTTTACATGGACACACACATAAGTTTGACAATGTGCCACAACAAGCGCGACCGCTACAGAAAAACACACCCAGTGTCCTCGCAGTGTTCCCTGATTAACGGGATGGTTTGTTCTCTTTCTCCGCCCCGGGCCAATCAGGTACGAGGACACAAATCTCTCCCCGCTGGTGATGCTGAAGGCCACCGGCCACTATTTATTGGCAATTTCAGCCCTAACTATCCAGACAGAGAGAGCGACACGCATGCCACTGGCAGACATCCCTATCGCATCTGCCTCTGAGTGTGCGTTTTGCTGAAGAAAGTGTGATGGTAGGCATGCAATAAATTATACCTCTTAGCATAACATAATAACTCACCAAGAAACAAATGTATAGTGAGGGTAGCTCTCATTTTAAGCCTGTGTTGATTGCGTACATGTATCACAGCCTCAACAGATGTGTGATTAAAGCAGATTAGTCTTCTTTATCTCCTATCTCACCAGAACAATTTCTCCTTTTCTTCTACCTTTAATGCTAATTAGGTGGATTTAGCCGGCTGATTGCGGTGGCTGCTCAGTTAAATATTCGTAATGGACATGCTTATCTGCTGTGTGAGTAAAAATAGTTCACCAAAATATGTTGTTCTTGTTTTGTCTCACTAAAGCCACACAACAAAAGAACTTTATGGAATATTTTTATAGCTTTAAATGTTCCTATTTTTGTTTTACACATGATGGCTGCAACATCATATTACTAGTTAAATTACAGATAATCCTTCCATAGACCTCCTTGTTTTAACTTAACAGATGAGTTTTTTTAATAATACAGTATGTTTAAGTTTTATTTTTCTACCATTTAGTGGAAGTAAAATATGTCTTCTCTGGCCACAGCTCTGGTTCTTATGTCTTATTTAATGCCTTTAATGAGCTGACACATTAAGGTCAATATGAATATACATCAAAATATGTTTAAATCTGGTAAAATCATAATGAGCCTGTCAAAGATTTCTAAAACTTGGTTGAACGATTGAAAATCTAATCAATGCATCTTTCGTTAATTTACAAAAATTAATCCGAGAATATTTACGAAGAACATCCTAACCAGTTACTACTATTGGGGACATTCAGCTGCTCCTGGAGGCCTTGAGAGAGTTAAAAAGAGAAAAGAAACTAGAGAGCAGATCAGAAAAGGGACAGATGGTTGAGCATAAAGAGGAAGAGAGGAAGAATAGAGGTCAAAAGGAGAATGCAGATGGGAGAACAGGGGAGTAAGCGACAGTGTAAAAACTGAAAGCGCACATACACACAAAGATGACAGGGAGCCAGAAAACTGGGGTTGGTCAGCTTGATTGGGAATCCTTTCAGAAATCTCCCAGAGTTAGAGTTCTGAGGACTGATGGAGACGGATCAAGGGGGACTGTGGGGGATGTGCCAAAGAGAAGTTTTCACTGGCATCAGCACATGTGTTATGGAAGAAGATCTATCTCCCTCTCCTCACTACACGAACACACATATGGCAGGTGAGGAAGAGTAGGTGCACAGGCACTGAAGACATGCCAGCATGCTCTGTAATTGTCTCACTGTGATTGTGACCACAGCTGTGGAAGACACATTACATAAAAGCAGACCCTCCTCCACGGATACTGTCCACCGACTGTGTAAACTAGTGACTTTATTGGATCGGTTTTCACACCCCTCGCATATAAAACTGCTGCCACAAACACACTTCAGAGACAGTGATCTGTTTACTATAGCTTCTTGTGTGATTATTGCACAACCATAGAGACTGGTAATAAACTGAACAGTGTGACCATCAAAAACTTGCATCATCGGTTACATTGTGCAAATAAAACAAATTGATTTTTTTTGTTTTTCCATTGACACATCAACACCCAAAAGATCTGAACTGGTGAACAGCCTTTGAGACTATGAATATAATGATTAATAAGGCCCATGGAGCAACTGGGAGCAGATGTTGGTAAAAGCTAATCCCACTCAATATTTATTCAATTTTTTTCTATTGAGTAATATATGTTTGATGAGTACTATCAATAGGATTACTTGCAAATTAATGTTTATTGCCACTTCAAATTAATAGCCATAAACCCACATTTGTGCTAGCGACAGACACATTCTCTCCTCTTTGTTTCATTGTGCTGCTGAGACAATAAAGTATCTACGGAAAGAATTAAATCCTGATTATAGCACATAGCATCAAAAGGAGTAATGGTAACATCTACGAATCAGAGTTGTAATGGTAAGAGTTGCAGGAAATGATCATTAAAGTTCAAATATGATTTATATATCAAATATTTCTATTATGTTTTAGTGTGAAATCTATTAATAATAACAATTGGGATGACAGTTCAGTTTAAACTGATTATATTTTAACATTTCCAATATAACATCTATAATTGTCATGCCTATATGTATTTTAATTATCAAGTAGTAAATATACTTATATATAAAACATAATCAAACAAACCTGAAAACAGCCTAAGCAGATATTCCAAAGAAAACTGAGAAAGTTAATTCCATCAATTATTGAATGCATCTCTGCAAATCAAACACAATATTAATTCCCCATCATTTTTAAATTGGAGGGACGTTCTGACCACAGAGAGTGACCAGCTGTTGTTTGGTTCCTCACAACCCACGTGGGTTTCTGCTGCATGCTCATTTTGTACTGTTAAAGTTGGGCATGACATATGGAGGACTCTCAATATATGATTCTAGGCTGAAAAAGGACGGTGGTTGACCTGCATAGAAAAATTATTTTCCTACTGTGGAGGTTTTGCTCCTTTTGGGAAGCTCTTCCAAAGTCTCAGATGAGGGTTCAGATGAGGGTAATTAGAGTTATGGTTAGATAAAAAAACCCAAAAAAACAAACTGATAGTCCTAAGGACTGAAGGCGCTAGAGTATAAAAGTTGATACAGAAGCTGATAAAATGGTGGTATGTTATCTAACTGACTGTAGCAAAGAACAAGCGGTTTAATTATCTATATCCCATTGCCAGGAACATTCAGACTGAAGTGCCAATCAGATGAAAAAACACCAAAATCAAGGAATAAAAAAAAAAAAAAAAAAAAAGATTCACTCCACCTGTGCAGTTTGTCTGAGCTATAAATGTGTGTGTATCTCATTGAGCCTTATGAGCTGCAATAAAGCATTTGTTGAATGAGAAGCCACAGAGCTGTGTTTTATTCAATTAAACTCCCGGGGGTGGTGCAATGGCAAATAAACTGGAGCGTAACAAACTCCCACCACCACACATCACTTTGCTAATCAGACAGCGGCAACGAGGCACACACGCCGCACATGAACTACAATGCATATACGTAGCCAACTGGAGTGAAAAGGTCAAGCTGGAGACCGTATCCTCCGGGGGAGATTTCTTAAAAAACACGATTAGCATTAAGCTGAACATTTAAAACCACATCATCAACTCTGCAAATGAGAAAAGAGACCTACATTTAAAAACTGAACCGACAGGCTTTACAGACTTCATATTTAGCCATTTCACTCCTGTGGTGCATGTTTACAGCTCGTAAGAGGCTGAAAACATCACAGACATACATTCACAGGACGAGGAAACTGCTGTTAAAGCCGCGTAATTGTCAGACTATCCTGAGTGATAAAAGCCTCATTCACATGAGAGGCTCCATTAACCTCCAAATCAGTTGGCTCACTATTACATCCTCTTTACACACACAGCTACATTACCCTCAGTGCTGTTTCAGTGAACTGCGCCTCATACCGTGGATCTGGATGGAGACTGAAGAGTTTTATTTTTTGTAACACCAGCTCAGGTATAGTGTATTCAGCACCTGATTAGGCTTATCAAGTTGATGGTGCATGAGCTGAGCTGGAAGACTCGAAATTCACATTGTAATCTAATCTACGTGTCATGTTTATTTAGCAGAACCACAACAACAAAAATTCAATTAAGAATACAATTGTAAACAGGTTAAAACAAGGTTATAATCCAGTCTCAGTGTACCATGTTTTTTAAAGTGCAGTTTTTTGTGTCATCATACCTCAAAACGTGTAGATCAGGCTTTTACTGGCCTCTACTGGTTCATGTTTTTCTCTGTGGTTTGGCCTATAAACTTGACTTTTACTGATTTTGATTTTCATTCTAAGGGCAATTACACTCACAAACTGATTTGTATAAAGCATTGTTTTAGTTTAACAAATAATCTTGGCTAAATGTGACAGTGAAAGAGAGAAAGATTTCTGCAGGACTGCAGGTGGTGGAGGTATTTTTGAAGAAATAACTCACTATTCCAGTTTATGCATCAAAGCATTTGACAACAACAATGTTCAAAAAACAATCAGAGGGCCCATAAAAGTGGTAAACTAAAGACTCTTCTCAATAAGTGACTTAAAAATAATAACTAAGCAAAAAGTATGCACATCTTGGCTTACAAAACTGACACAAACACACATGAACGTAACTTATAGAGATCTGCACAGTCTATTTACTAAACAGCTCTGCCAACAAAGGACCAAAGTTATACTTTTTCATACATTTGCTGTAATAAAATTAGACAACAAAACTCACACTAAAGCTCAAAATAATGACCCAAAACAGAATGTATTACTACTGTGTCAAACTTAAACATTAGAAAACACAGTAATTTTCTGAAAGTGCTGCTGGTAACTTTAAGGAATATTTAGCAGTGGCTACAGCTCCTGTGGTTCCCTTGGCAGAGCCAGATTTAACACAACATATGTGTGGGTGGGTGTGCATGCTTCAAGTGTGTTTGCTGTGGATTGACAGTAGTGGGAGGAAGGGAGTCACACACCATCTCATCTTCCTCGAGCTTCTGTCCCCTAGGTTGGCTAGTTGCATAACGGATGCCGAGACAGAACGTGGGCCAACTTCATGGAGCTCAAAACTGCAGTCGCTCAGCACCTGAGGCTATAATCCTCTTAAGAACTGTTTTGATTTATGTTAACCTATATTAATGGTGTAGATTTGATTTTATTGTAGGAGTAAAATCTCAACCTCAACCACACTCTGAAACTCAAAGCTTTACGATCTTTGAGATCTCGTGAAAGCCTGGTTCGGTAAAATAAAAGCACTTTCTGGATGTGATCTTTAGAAAAATAAAGTTAGGTGAACACATGTATGTCTCAAAAAGGTTTGGATGTCAATCATTTCAGAAACCAAAACTCGTATATCATAAATTCATTCAATATTCCAATGCGTAACATTCAAATTCTTATATTCTGTTTTTTTCTCTTTTTTTAGAAAATTTGAATAATACATGAGCTCAATAAAAAAAAAAAACTAGAATATTAGCGAACGTCCATCCGTCCGTCCCAGACTGATAGATTTAGTGTGTTATGTTTTGAAGCTCTTTAAACCGCTCCTTTATCCCAGTAAAGATCTTCTAATTTCTTTCTTTCATTTGTAAATAAAGAGGTAATTTATAAACCAAACTGTACTAAACGCTAAAAAAAACCAACACACATCTGAGAAAATACACTAAGCCATGGTATGTAGGCCTAGTCATATTTCAGCAAGATCAGCTTCTAAAAATATGAACATCACATCAGAGGCACCACAAAGGTGCTAATCTTGTCAGTGCTATGATCACCATGATTATAGTGACACTCTCTCAATCACTGGGATTGTAATAACACATTACCTCTTCAGTCATATTCCATGGCTTTGCTTCCACAACTCACCCTCTGCTTGTTTTTTTCAAACAGAGAGACTAAACCCCAGACATCCACACACACACGCACACACACGCATGCACGCAAGCTTCATGAGGCTCAGTGCAGCATCGCTGGCTGCAGACTGGAGCAGAGGTCGGCCACACCCTGCTATTATCCCCAGAGACTTGTTCAGTTTAAAGGCAGCGCTGCAGCGAGCTGACTGACGGCTCAATGGAGGGCCTGCTGGGAGTTTACTAGCAGGTGAGGAGACTGACAAGCAAAAGAAAGGGAGAACACACACTGAGGGACGTACAGTAGAGGCGCACTCGTAGACACACACCAGCAGATACACAAATGCTGTCAGTCAGCTGTGAGTGAAACAGGCATGGAGTAAAACCCTCAGATGCACAGGGAAACACACACAAAGTACAAGCAGGAATGCAAAGCACTGCAGTGACACATACAGGGGCGCATAGAGTGTGGTAATAAGGCAGCGGTGGTCTCCAGGGACAGAGCCAATGGCCACAGAGAGCGGAGAGCGGAAGCAGCTGGCTGCTGAAATGCTTCCCTTCCTAGCACTGTAATTTCCTCCCAGAGGCTCACCTGGGCCGTTCACACACACACGCGGAGTGTCTGTGAGGGAAGTGTGTGTTTGCGTGTCTCTTGTGTACATATGTAGGAGTTGTTTCCTTATTTTTTTTTTTTTGGCCTACTTGAATATGACTTTATGCACTTTGATTCAGAAATACAAGAATGGATACTGGTACAGTTAAACCTAACAAGAGTTTGGACTGGTACAACCTCATGCCAGTGAGCGTTTTAACCTCGTGAAGTCCAGTAAGGTTGGGCTTGTTTTGGTATTTTACTCCCTTTTCTTGCCACAAAGTTACATAAAGTAGCCCTAAAAAATTCTTGAATGTTCAGTTTTCTTATAACCCAGTTACATTTGGCTAATGTATTAAAAATATATATAATTATATACGGTGCCTGCAGGAGTAGTCGTCCACAGCAAACTCATAAACAATTACCATTATTATTTATGGTTCTTCAGACTTATGGGGTCACTTGAAAAGGAAAAAAAAATCTTTATACTCATTTATCCCAACTATCTACTATTAAATTATCAATCATTGTGGCAACTGTTAAATAGATTAAAAATGAAATGTTTATTCAGTAAAAACAAGTAAAGCATTACTTCCACAAAGTAAAGTCCAGTCTTTTGCATTGAGAAATCTGGAATACATACAAGTTTGGTTTGGCCTGTTTTGTAGCGGCTATCCTCTGACATACATTGAAACATTCTAAACAAAAATAACCAATGGTAGCTCAAAACGACGCGCGAGTTACCAGAGTGTGTCGCCAAAACCCATAGATAAAACTGACACCTGTAAGCAAAGCAGCATCTGGATGCAGTTTTAAGATATCATATAATATAATAATAACTTATTACTAGGGTTCTGTTCGGTAGATTTGTTTGCAGCATTTCCTTCATTTGTCTTTGTACTAAGTAAAAATGAAAAGTCTGATTAAAATACTACAAAGAAGTAGGAATGCCTTCTTTTGTAAGTACAACTGTATGAATATGAGATAAATATTAGGCTTCTCATAAAAGCATAAAGGCAAAAAAGATTTGATGACATAGAAACATTCAGATTTTCTGCAAAGGACAGCAAATTTGTGCTGAACTCTGTTGTGTTTGTCTGCTCAAAACTGAACTAATTCGGTGCAGGTGTAAAACGCATAACCCATGTATGAAGGCACTGGACCTCTATGCGGCCAACACGGGTTTGAGTCCCGACCCTTTGACCTTTTCTGCATCTCTTAGCCTCTCTTATAGTCGACTGTTCTGTCATTTGCTGTCAAATAAAGAGCACTACAACCAAAAAAATTTAAAACTTAGCTGATTGATGCCATACATCTTAAATACAACTTAATATCCCCACGTGAACCAGACTCTGCTCTTTTTTTTCACACAAACTATAAAAAGTACAGAAAGTTGCCCTGAGGCTGAGAAATTGAGTCATTTAAAGTCTCAATACCCTGGAGTTGGAAACACACAGAAACAAGAAACCAAAGTCCTATCAGACAAAACACTAACTCTGGTCTCTCTGTTATGGTTGTGGGATGAAAAAGAGCAGGACGAAAATCAGCGTGGGCCAAGAAAAGTATCGAAAACGGAAATGCGACAGACAAAACGGAAAGAGGAAAAGAAGTTTTGAAATAAAAAAATAGGGACAACGATCAAAGCTGCAGATGAAATAGCATAAAATAAAATTTTTACAGAAAAGAAGAGACAGATTGAACGATGGATCTCCAGAACAAAAAAAAATGTCAATCTTTCATTTTCTATTGCTGCAGCGATTAATTGATGAATGTACCACATTAATAACGAGGGTCGCTTTCTCCATTTAGAGCATTGATTCACACCTCCCTGGCTTACGGTGCAAGAAAGCAATCAATCTTGCTCCTAATTCCTTCTGTTCTTTTTCAGATCCTGTATTACCTCGCTAAATATAACTTCCTTCCTTCTGACTTTGCCGAGCAAATAAGTCAGGCTGCGGATAAAGCCCGCCTAACACGGAGAATTAACAGAAATGATTGATTGATCTTAATTAATTATGTTAATATTCCTGATCAATCTGCAGGAGTGATTACCTGAGAAATAAAAGGCAAAAAAAAAAAGTGTGAAAAGAATCTACTTTGGTGTTAACTAGAAGTCAAGCTCTACATAAACTCTGCAAGGTGCTTTCCTATATGTCTGATGTTACAACAACATGATGCAACAGCTGGAAGGTAAACTTTGTGTTTACATAATGTTTCTAAAATAGCAAAGACAAAAAGCAAAAAAAAAAAAAAAAAAGAGTGGTGAGAAGTGGAGAGACATCCACATGAAATACCACTGGGAGCAGCACATGCCTCCCTGCTTGTCTGTCTGTCTGTCAGTCAGTCAGTCTGTCTGCTTAGCCATGAAAATCCCAGCTCTCAGAGCCAGACGACCACAGAACCGATGCCCACGCTGTAACGTGCACGCACGCAGACACGCGCACAAACACACATACCAACACACACACACACAGCGGCCTGTTCTATCCTACGCTATTGATCCGCACCCCACTCTTCATTAGAAAGATAGATTCAAAGGCAACAAGGAGCAGTGAGACGTACTGAGAGAGTGTGTGTTTCCTTTGTCTGCACTCACGCAGCGTGTGTGTGTGTGTGTGTGTGTGTGTGTGTGTGTGTGCTCTAAAGTGTAAATTCACAGTCAGGGGAGTTGTGTAAGCTTTTTGGTTACATCCGTTACATGCCTGTGTTCTCAATAAACTTTTCCCTGTTCTCCCCAGCGTGTACATGTGGTCAGGCTGCAGAGACGAGGCTGTAAGTGGATGCATTGCCAGGTATTAGTAACATTGGGAGCAGATTTATGTTACTCAAATGCAGTCTGTCCTCGCTGGGTGTTCCTATGGAAACTCTCTCACTCTCTCGGTATATTATTAGACATTCTCGAGTCAACCGCTCAGAATAGGAAGACACAGATCTCATCTGTTGCAATGTACTCATTATAATGAGCTTCGACTCACACCTGTATGGTCCCCCTTTGTGATTAGTCGAAGTCCTCCTACACAAGCGTCCAAATATTTTAGGAAAAGATAATCTGGAAAACGTTTGTGTGAGTGCTGCCCATGAAAATGTTTAGAAATTACAAGGTCTTTTTGGACAACGTAAAGATTTCACTTCCTGATTCTTGTGACAACTAGTTCAGAGTTACTGACAGATGGTTTAACACTGGGAGCTTTTATTCTCCTAGGAAAGGTGTCGGTCTGTTAGGTACTGATCAGCAGACTTACTCCACCTCCCTGGACAAAACGCCATATTTAGCAGGAAACTTTGCAATTACTATTCATGTTGCAATTGTGTTATGAACTTATATGTTAGAAAAAAAGTGCAACTCTTCCACTTTTACCCAGTCTAGACTCTGTTTTGAACTTAGGATTGCTGTATCTTTTTCTATTCCTCCTATATATATATATATATATATATATATATATATATATTATATATATAATATATAGTATATATATATATTATATATATTATATATATAATATATATATATATATATATATATACTAATATAATTATATACCATCAATGACATATGGTATATATATGTATATATATATATATATATATATATATATATATATATATATATATATATAGTTTTGCACAAACTTGAACAAACTTAAAATTACCAAAAAGTTAGTAGAAATTATATCTGAAATTTAATTTTCTTCATCAAGAACAATATGTTAAAGTTAAAGACAAGAAGGAAAAGTTAATTGCAATTATGCAATTAACTAGATGTTGAATAAACAAAGCCACTCTTTAATAAAAATTTTAACTTTGCTTTCATGATTATATTTACACCTTGTTTTTTCTAACCACTTTACATATTTGCCTTCTCTCTAATCCTACATCTGGCAAGCTGTGTCAGACCCTTGAATTAATAAACTAAAGTCCCTTCAAGATGTTTCAGCTTTTTCCATTTCAGTAAAAAAATATATAATGCCTATAACTGGTACATTTATTTTAGCTACTGAAGTTGCCATTATCAGTAGACCATGTGTTGCTCCATATGTCACACCTTTCTTGTTGGGAAGTGAATGCACCAGCAGCAGGGTACATTTGAGTGCAAGTTTAATTTTGATAGCAGGATATGACACACTGTCTTTGCATATCATAGTCTGATGAAAACAAGGTATGAGAAAGATAGGGAGGGTGCCATATGTTATTCACTCGAGTGCATCATTGTCAGAAATTGAAGAACTGTTAAGATTTGATAATTGTTATGATCCGTGACCCGACTAATAATTTACTAGCAACAAAGCTAATAACAATGTTTCCAATTTTCCTTTATTTTATGCAATGAAATACTATGGAAACATGTTTTTTTTTTATTGGAATAAAATTTGCCTTCCAGGACAACTACGGCACACTATAAGATGAGTGTGCAAATTTACATGACGCAAATCACAGCATGATAGTCAACCAAACTCAGTTTTCACTTGGCATGAAATGCCCCAAATGGCCAGACAGAACACAGGCCAAGCAAAATAAAAAAGTAAGTATGACCATATGTGTTACTCTGGAGTGTGGGACTCATTCTCTGCTTTGTCCACGTGGCTTAAACATTTTGTGTTACAAAACATATGGAAAACAATGACCCGTGTTGTTTGTGTCAAACTTTTATGAGCAGAGCTGGCTTTTTAAATTAATCGCCGTTTGCAGCTCAAGCGGCACAGTAGACTTTTAAAATAAAAAAATAGCTAAGCAAATAAAATATTTAGAAGTGAAAATACTGATGAGAAAAGTTTTTTTTTTGCAGTTTGTGGGACAATGTGGGACTGCTTTGTCCGCATGGTGTAAGTTCAAGGAGACACAGAAATATGAGAATGGTGCTGAAGTGTGCATGAAGAGCTTTTAGTCAAGGATGTATAAAAGTGGAGGATAGCACCATGGGAACCACAGACTAACCTCTGGAGTGGTAGTCCGCCGCTGGGCTGCTGATGGACACTTTCTTAACAGCTGACGAGCGATAGATGATGTGTGTCCTCCCTCTTCCTCCGTCCTCCTCTTTTTCTATTACTCCATCGCCCCTTTCCACTGGTTCAATAAAAAACTCCTCTTTCTCTGTCCTGATCATGCCAGCCTGAAAGGAGAAAATGGATAACATAAAGATATAGTGACCTCTGAAACGTGATAAAAAGATGTCATCAGCAGATGTACTATATGCTTGACTCTCTTCTTACATCGTTCACCTATCTAATCCTTTACAGACAGAAATAGCGCTTTGGTTAATCCTGTTGCTATGTTTGGGCAGTGCTGAAAAGAAAGAGAAAAGAAGAAAGGGAGGTGATGCTTTCTGGGTCCCCTGTGGTGGTCCAGAGTGACACCTGGCATCTAAAACGACCAGCACACAAGAAGGAGATGAGACTATCGCACTCGCATCTTCAGCTAACACATCTTGTCAGGTAATTCCTCTTTTTTTTTGCTTTTCACACACACATCAGTTACGCACAAACTCACAAAAAGTTGGTGAAAGGAGGAGCGACGTAAAGAAGGAAGAGACGAGAAGGAGAAAGGAAGCGTGCAAACATATAACACAGGCGCAAAAAAAACGGAGTAGTGTGCACAAATATGGGGAAAGCAGACTCTGGGAAAATTGCCCGTCACTCTCTCTTATTCCATCTGTCTGTTTAAGACAACTGGTAATTACCAAGGCAACGCACTGCTGTAGAGGAAAGTCATGGGGGAGATCACACTGAGGATTGAGAGGCTTTTGAAAGGAAGAGAGCAAAAAAAAAGAGAGCGGCTAATAAATGAAAAATGAGAAAACATCAATATGATCACCACTTGCTTGTCTGCTTCTGCTTTGACAAGTAAAAAGGGAATGATGAGCGAGTTAAAGAGAACAAAATGAGCAGTGTGAGGAATATTCAGGATGCACTGCAGAGGAATGTACATTTTAAAGCTGCGTGTGTTTATGCTGCTGCACTGAATATGGCTTGTATAAACTCACTTCTAGAAAATGTTATTGTTATAAAGTAGATGAAATTCAGAGCTGCAGAGTGGCATGCAACAGGAGCACAATTTTACATCAACTAGAAATACGTAGCTTGTTTTTCAAACAACTACCTCAAAAATATGAGATATTGAATGGAAAAAAGAATATGCTTGGCTTGAAGGGTAACAACAAAGCAATTTTTTTCCTCTCTGAATTTGGGTATCAACAGTTGTTAAAAAAATAAGACTTTGCAGGTAATATTAAGTCATAGCCATAATAGATCTCTCTTGTTAAATCGTAACTTAACTGTGATTAAATAATGATTCTAAAATCAGTTTCACTAACATTGCTGAAGATTATAATCTGCTGAAGAAATTCTCTCCGTCTGCAGGCTAAACCATGTACAATGACCCTGAAGGAAATTTTAAATAGTGCATTTGTTTTGTATTTATATCAATACAGTATCTTTTTTAATTCAGTTTTAATTAAAATTCCTTAAACAGGAGTACCACGTGGCTCACAGATACTACAGAGACTACATTCCTCGACGCAGTTGCAAAACCTGTAGTGTTGATTTTGCTTTTCAGTTTTACCAACTCTGAGTTGGTGGGTGTTGATGTTGGAGTTGCTTCAACACTTGTTCTGATCAGGAAGCTCTGTGAGCGGCGTCAATCAAGCAGGTTAAATATGAATCCCTGTAGTTGAGATGCATTCACTCCAGGTGAAATGACCACAGCATCCGGTTTGTTGACAGTTGCATCTGCTTCCTTGCTAACAAGTTTGTGGTTGACCATTTTCATGCTTGTAAAGTTTTTGAAAGTAATAAAAAAGATGTAAAAGCAGATAGTCTCAATTTGTAAACCCTTCACGCACGTCGCACACACAAACATCACTCAAAGACAACCCTATTTTCTTAGGGTAGACATTGTGCCTCATCTTTTTGTCTTATAATTCCCTCAGAGAGGGACTATATGTAGAATTTACGTTTATTATCAATCATTTTAATTAGCCTTGTACCGTTGTTCTTTTAGTGATTAGTCTATTCTTATTATTTTAGTTTTTGTGTTGACTATAGTACATTATGTGTTCAATACAACACTATTAACACCATTAATAGAGCACTTAAGTGGTACCATAAAACAAATCAAATATCTACCTACTTATCTTTTTCTTTCCTTTGACAAACCACTGACCTATACTCCAGTAACCTCACCCACTACACACAGACACACTCTTGTTTCACCATCCCCGTCTTCCCTCTGCTCACATCTTGCTATTTCATAGAGTCATGGTGCGGCATTACTATCGGATCTGATGGATCTGAGATGGTGCATGCATTCCAACCCCAGAATACCAAGCAGAAGGCAGAGGAGAGCCCGTCAAAGAAAAAAGATGACATGTGGGACCAGGAGACATGGCTGGATCGATCCGAACAGGCATAGTCGGGGTGGGAGGGTTACGCAGAGAGGGACTGGGAGTGTGAAGGGAAAAAAAAAAAAAAACAAAACGGACACGTTCTTTAAAAAAAAAAAAGGAAAAGAAAAAAAAGTGACGTGAATAAAGCATCAAAGGCTGTGCTCACATTTACACAGTGGGAAGAATTGTCTTCATCTCTTCTAAAACAGCAGCAGCCAAGTCCTAGACAAGAGGATTATGGAGATGCTTGTGCAAACACTGTGTCCAGGAAAAGTGAGAGGAAATCAGACTCATTGGCAGAACACTAGCAGCTATCACAGGCCAACGCAAGCAGGGTCATGGGTGGAATTGATATAAGGAGAATCACGTCAGCTCATTTGCAAATGAAAATCTGAAAAATGTGGCTCGCATTCATGTAATCTTTTCTCTGATACCTCGAAATGAAAATGAGAAAGATGGAAAAACACAAATTTGAGTTCTATGCGTAATTCAGTCTCAATATAAATACAGTTCTGTAAATGCCTTGGAGCGTCGCAGCAGAACATTAAAGAATAAGCAGCATCATGAAGGTCTAGAAAAATAGCAGACAGGTCAAGGAGAATGTGGCGTAAAAGCTTATAACAACATTCGGTTTTAAAGCAAACGTTAAAACGTTCCTCAGAACACCCATAACACCATTAGAATAGAATATAAGGGGCATGACTCCAGGTTTTACTTTGAGAAACGATGTCAAAAACTCAGAGACTTCATCACCGAAGATGCGCAAACAAAAATGTTACAGTTCCACTGGAAATCGGCTCCATGTAAACGAGGCTGCCGAGTTTTAACTGCAGTCGAACGTGGCTCCTCGACAACTTGACCCTGCATGCCGCACTTTCAAAACCATGCATCATTTTACTTTCACCTCGCAATACTACACTACTGTATGTTTTTCTATCCTATCAGATCTGATTACAACAGATTTATGTATGTGTTGCTGCTTTAATCGCTATTAACTGATGCTAAATCCCTTCATTTATAAACTAACCACTGTACTGTTTTTTTATTAAAATTGATCTTTTAACAAATGTTCTACTTAAATTTGAACAATCTCACAAAAATGAAAATTGTCTTGATCTAATTGACGTGTTCTGGCTTTTCTTCTGGATTTTACCTCTGTAAAATAACAAATAATGCAATATTCATAAATAATCATTCAGTAATGATGATTTACTCCAAGTGGTTATTCTCATATGAGTTTTTTCTGATTCTTTCTGTGTAACTGTCAGATTTTTAGTTTAATCACTCTCTTCTTTAAGGAGTGCTACAGCTTCAGATGCTTCTGACTGCTACTCTCTTATTACTCTAAATTCATTGTGCTCCTCTGGGCGATGAGTCGGAAGATGTTTTATTAAGTTTGACATGTTAAGATTTAGCTTATTAGCTTCATTTCCCTCATGAGCCACTAAAATCTAACACAATCAGTCTCTACACTATATCTTCATCTAAAAGCATTTTGTCAGGCTAGTCTATGAATATATTTCTACCAGACTGAAATTTAATTCCGGGCTATGAGAAGGTTTCAGTAACTGATCGAAACTACAGTGAGGAAGAGATTCCCCAATGTCATATTTTTTACATTAGTATCCATGTTTTTTTTCTTCTTCTTTGTACATTTCAAGATAACATTTTAAATTCTTCTCACAATGGTGGAATAAAAAAACTATTTTTCTGAACTTCAGATTTCAGTGTAGAAAGGTGAAGTCGGTATGAACTCAAAAACTCTGATGAAGTACAGCTTTGGCTTTTTGTTTGGGGTGTCATGGTTCTGCAAAAGTAATCAAAGCTACTCCTTTAACTATTTCACATTCTGTGTTGTTGAAGCTGTAACCCAGCGTAAAAACTGCCCTTAATCCCACTTTTTGCTGCTCCATTGGTTAAAGTGACAGTCAGTCACACATTGCATTCAGCCAATCAACACACCTGAGGTAGTTATTTAGGCCTGCTCCAGCTTTCCCAGTCAGGTGTGAGGGGGAGAGCTGGAGACAAAGGAGCTACAGGTTGGTGCAAAGTTCATCTTTGTTATGCACTTTTTTAAAACTTGCCATGTAAAAATCATGTAGATCTGAACATCCAGTGAGTTTGGAGCCATGAAGCTGTCATGCACTGATCTATAGATGGAATTGGTGAGTAGTAAGCATAATGTTGTTTGGTTTGTTTAGCATGTTGGTGGTAGCCAATGCTAATTGTTTGATCATTGTTATATGATCCAACTTCTTAAATTCAACATGTGTTTAAGATAATGAAATAAATGTTATCTTTATTTTGTCAGAAAGATTAGATCAAAGATATAATTGCATTTATTTCTGTATGTAACTGAAAGTCTAGTTAACTAGCAGGCTGGTAATTTACTGGTCCTGTTTATTTTAATACAGGTCAGGTGACCCTTTTTAGGGTTAAAGGATGGCGAGCTTCTGAGAACTGGCTGGGGCCAGGAGAACCTGAGTTTCACTCCATACTGACCTGGTAGGAGGTTGACGATCTGTATCATTTCCCCCTCCATCTCAGCATTCAGACACACAATCCATCATTCATCTCTTCATCTGAAATGACTTGCGCTTGGACATTCTCATCTCAAATATCTGGACAAATCAACCACGGACTTTTGAATATGTGTCGGTCAGACACTGTGCTGATCAGTGGGGAAATTTAAGACTGTTGTGCACAAATTTAAGACGATCTACTGCAGTACTGTGTATATTTATTTTGTATTTATTATTTTGTGATCTATGTATGTTTGTCTGGTGCTGTTAACTTTAATTTTCTCTTTAAAATACATGGTATTTGAATGCAGTTCCTTTGTATTGTTATTATTGATTACTGACAACAGCTCCAGTAGACAAGTTTAGTCTTCTGATTTATTCCATCTAGTCCTTTTGTACATTAAGTAGTGCTACAAAACCACAAACTTTAAAGTATTTTGGGGGGGATTTTATATGACAGAGAAACACAAAGTAATAAAGGATCTTTACGTAGAATAAAAAAGAATAAACGGTTTAGAAGATCCTTTATAAACGAGAATGAAAATTGTGGAACAGCTATGTTTAAAACTCTTTGTAGAACCACCTTTTGATGCTATAGCAGTTTTAAGTCTTGTGGTATGTCTGTGTCAGCACTGCAAGTCTAGAAATTGATTTTATTCCTAAAGGTTTATTTGCTAAATATCTCAGTTTCAGTCAGATTGGACAAAGGGCATATTCATGACACTTTGTTCACTAATGTTCTCTAACAAACCTCTGAAGCCTTCACACAATAGCTGCATTTTAAAGATATCACATTATACACAACTGAACCCTGTTTAATTATTAATTGAGGTGAATGCATGTGGTGAAACTGGACTTTATTTATTAGAGGTGTAACAAGATCTCGCATTATTAAAACATTACATTACTCCTCATTAAGGTGACAGAAATTATCTGAGAACAAGTCAATTGCAGTCAGTGTAGCTTTGCCTGATGAAGTTGTAATAGAAGATGCCCAAACGTCACCTAAAATCATTTGTTTGACATCATTATCCACATCCATAATCCTCTTGTCTAGGAACTATAAGTGGCAACAGAGTGACAGAAAAGGCGCAAGCAAAGTTTAAGTTCCCCATGTTGTTCAGACTTTGAAAACAGTCAGTCATAGAGTTGGATAGTGGTGCAACATTCGTGCACTCATATGCGAGTAGTTTTCATGCGTTAGTAATTTCAGCATCGATCAGAAACCGTGGCAAACAAAAGTATGTGCATGTTTTTTTTTTTGGTGTCATTTTACTTTTATATCATATTTAGCTCTAACTCTCTTCCAAAAGCTACTGACCGTGCTTAAGCAAGGAAGCTAAACACCGAGTGTCCACTTACCCACTGTTGGATACTGTTTTCTCAAAACCACACTCAGCCCTATTTGAAGCTTTGTGAGAAGTAACTTGAGACCAGGGCGAGAGACCAGAGGGGCACACGAGGCAGATGAGTAGCAGAAAAACAGCACTGGAGTGGAGGAACGGATGTTGTGGTCAGGATCAAAGTCACGCCCAGTCAGAGCCCTTCTGTTCAGTCCAGCTCAGGCTGCATGGATGTGCACGTTTGATCCGTTGTCCCTGCATGTCACTGTGTACGTTTGATCCAATTCACAACCCTGCTAACTGCTGGCAAACACACACAGTTGTATATGTGCATCAGCAGGCAGGCAGGGCAAGCGCAGTTACACAAACGCACAAATATAGCTTTGATAGTGACTCACTCCTACTGTGTAACCCTCCATTCATTCAGCATTTGAGTCATAACAGAATCAGCCTCGTACAATAGTGAGTCTGATTAAGAAAATTAGGCACACTTCAACGAGCGAGATTAAGAAGACGCATTTTACTTAATTGCATCAGTAGCAAATTGCTGTTTCGTGCAAACAGAAATTAGCCTCAATAGGACAAGATTTGTGTTCAGATTACACATATAAATTGGCATGAAATTTATGCTCTAAAAGTATAGTTTCTAAAGTCTATATATACTATATATATATATACTATATCTATATACAGTATACTCCCTGCTACTCTCTGTAAATTAGAAAGCATGAGAATACAGAAATCTAACCTTAATCATATAATCGAAAGTTTGTCTACATTATGCTTCACTACGTAAACGATACATGTGTTTTTGCCTTTGTGATGACTTGATATTGCCTATGCCTACATTATATATTGCACTAAAAATGGCTTTGAGAGGGGTTTTTTTGTGCATTAGACTTAATAGAAAATAGCTTTATGCAAAGTGCAAATGGTGTAAAGGTTTATGAAATTGTGTTTGCATGAGCTGCTATGAAGATTTTGATATTTGTAGTTGATTTAAAAAAGTTGAAATACACTTTGCTTCCAGCTTTGACCTGCCTTACTACTCATAAGTCCTTGAAACAATTCAACTTCAGGATATCCAAACTATCCATTTAGCAACTTAAAAATAGGTCTGACTGCAGAGTTAGACTACTGTTTTGCTTTTTGTCTCTCTGTGGACACCATAGCTCTTTTCTTGTTTCTGTCAGCCAATCAGAAAACACTTTGAGCTTTTTTTCCCCAGTTGCCTTCACATGCCGCCACACTGTCAGACTGGATCTTGTTTGAAAATCAGATTCTTTTTCTACCAGTAATCTTTCTTTGTAGCTCACTGCAAATAAAATTTAATTAAATTTGGATCCAGTCAAGACAATGTGAGACTCCAAAAAATCCAGACCATTCAAGGATTTAGTTAAATCTAGGCTTTCACCTTTCTTTGTGTTCAACCAAGGTTTGGTTCTTGGGTTCATATTGCGGTCAATGGGTGGTTTCTACACTGGTATTTTTGGTTTTGCGAAATTGACAATTTCAGACAAAAAATAGAAAATTTCAGGTTTTAGAATGAAAAGAATCTTGTTACTCTCCTACAACAAAAACTGTTTTATATCATGTGAGTGACAGTGATAGACTTCAGAAAAAAATCATTTTTCCTCTGTTCTCTGTAAGATATGAAAGCTATCTACAGGTTTTACATCTGTGAGTGGTGTAAGCCAGATTTCAGGCCGATTTAAGCCAAAGAGGACTTAGTGATGCGCGCTCATCGCCGTCACCACGCTCAGCTCATTACGCAGAGTGGTCTCCATAAATCGTCTCTCAAGAAAACAACTGGGAACAAAAAATAACTCTAAGCACCATGCATCATTCTCGTATAAATACACGCGCGTGTGACATCCCTGTCCTGGCCACTCTGTATTTTTCTGATTTTTGTCACTGCTCCTCATATGACCTACATTTCTGATCCAGGTATTTCAACAAATAAACGCACTCTCTATTCCGTGTTTCTCACAGACACTGACATAAATACTAAATGACCTGACATTTTAACCTTCAGTCTAACAGAAATGAGCTTCCCCTCAATGAATAAAAACAAAAGAACATTAAATGTGCGGCACGTGAAGAAAATGGCGCACCCGCTTGAAATTCTACCGTAACTTCAATTTTAAACAGATCTTTCTGCAGAAAGCTGTTGCTCCTCTTCTATGGTGTGAACACATGCATTCGAATGAGTTGATTTATGAGGTGCATAAATATTTCCTGGGAAATTTGAACCTAACAAGGACGCTCACTACGGCTGCATCAAACAACTTTCTATTTGGCTGTGGATATATGTTACAAAGTAAGAAACTGCTATTAAAATGTTATATAGCTACGCCTATATGCTGTGGTGCATCCAACCATACAGATACAGTCGAAAGCACTGCACAAATGAGCATAATTTAGGATAAAATAACACTGTATGCAAGATCCAATTATTTAAAACAGTACAAGTCACTGAAAATTGTCTAGTATATGTTAATTAGAATAATAGCTTGCTGTCAGTCAAAGTTTTTCAACTTTGAACTCTTACAAAAGCTGAATTTGTAAACAATTTCTACCCTTCAAAATCTACTTAAAACTGTATATTTTCGCGATATATTCTGCATTCTTCTTAGCTTTTCTATGATTCTTGTGGAATGTTTTAAAAATGGTTTTTGCACTTCGGTTAGTATTCCTTTCCACCTTACACCATCTTTTACATTATTTATTTCATACTGCAACAGGTGGAGCGGCTGTAAATAAATAACCCTGAAGACGAATCCAGGAATTGTGCAAAATAAAAAAAGCAAAGAAACAAAGAGCACGATCCAAGTCTAAGAATAGCTGTCGTACGCCAAACCTGGTTAGTGTGACAACTCGATCTGTGGAAATTTCAGCTCCCAGTGAGAGCGCTGACAGACAGAAACATAGTTAACAGTCTGGCAGACAGAACGCCAGACAGTCAGTTTGGGTCGCCTCAGTATCCCGTTCTCGCCTTTTCTCTCTCTGTCTCTGTCTCCAAATTCCCATTGTTATTAAGAAGGACAGAAGCTCCCTCCCTCTGTTTTATTTCCAAACAGAGTTTATGAATCAGCAAAAACAAAAACAAAACAGAGGAGTGAAACTGGGCAAAAGCAAATACCGTCTCATGAGAAGGGATCAAATGTGATACGACGTTGGGGTTACAATGGAAATGATTCAATTTGTATCATTAAAATGGTCAATTACACACAGGTGGGCTCTATTTGGAGCATATTGGTGACTTCAGAATTCCCATTCCATCAGTCGCTTGCTGATCGGTCGCAAAAAAATTCCAATCAAATCACTGAAGTTTACAGTTGTAATGCGAGAGAACGTTGAAATGTTTATGGGGAAAGCGGACGCTTTTACAAGGCACTAAGCAAAATAAATAAGCAGTGACTCAACTGAAAGAGAGAGAAAAAAAACATGAGAATTATAATTATGTTTATAAATTTTCTTGGTGATCAGCTTTCCCAAAGAGCCAGATGTTCTTGGCTGGTCAAGTCTAGATTGTTAATGTTTTAGTGCAGGAAAGCATTTTCATCTTTTATTGCCCACACCGATTCTCAGCATTGTTTGAATGCAGACTCCAAAATGTTTTCTTTGAAGAGATGCCCTATAGGTCCTACCTGCTCCAATGCAAGCACCCTCTCTTTCTCACACACACACACACACACACACGCACCCACACACAAACAAAGCACCCATCAATCTTTTTTACCAGCTCAGCCGTGTCATCGATCAGGGTGCGTGCGTGCGTGCGTGCGTGCGTGCGTGCGTGCGTGCGTGTGTGTGTGTGTGTGTGTGTGTGTGTGTGTGTGTATTTTAGCGTGCTCACATACGAGTGTGTGGTCTTCCAGATTGATAAATGACCACGATTAGTGGCGACTGACCACTCTATGATTGCAATCCAAGTCCTGCGGAACAGCTGTTCTCAGAGCAGCGCAGTCTGGAGCAGTCGGTAATTAATACAACAGCACTTTAATGAATTACAAATCTACCACAGGCCTGGGATCGGCCATCGAGTAATGATGACACATCTGTACCTGTAAACTCAGAGGAAACCCACGTGGTGTTTGTTCTGTCAAGTGATCTCAAACTGTAAAGCACGAGGGCTTTAGCATTTTCAGGTTTTTGTAAATTTAATCAGTTTTAGATATTAATATGATCGATCAGCATGGTTCACGGGAAGAAGCTTAACATCATTTTTCAATGAACAGAATCCACCTTTTTGCCATTTTTCTGGGAAGCTCTTTGTCTCTGCCCTCAAATGTCAATTATGCTTCCACCCTCCTGACCTATCTACCCCTCCCCTCCTGCTAAAAATCCCTCACACGTGTGCAAATACATTGCGACACATCTGCACACACGCACACACACTGATCCACACCCATCCTCAACCTTATCTCTACTCTATCTCCATATCTCCAAATCTATTGGGTATACCTGTAACCTAGCAACAGAGCAGAGTGAAGAGATCCACCCCTACCTGCTCGCCACACTGACAGCTGGATTCAGCAGCCAATCGGGCTGCTTCAGAGCAACAGCAAGAGCCAATCGAATGTCCACTTTATCAGGGAGTTGCTGGCTTGTTCTCCACCTTTCTGACCCCTCATGTGAGGGAAGAACAGGCGTCTGCATGTGCATGTAAAATGAACCCACTACTGCAACCACGTCAAGTTAGACCATCGTTGGTCTAACTTGACGATTGATTACATAGCAACAGATCAATTATATAACCAGAGACTTGATGATGAGACGACACGTCACATGGAAAAGTACAAATGTTGGGAGCTTTCTGAATAGAAGAAAACTGTATCAGACAGGTAGTTTCTTTTCCCAGTTACACTGAAGTTCTCCTATTAGGAGCAATAAATAAATGTGTCTTCTTCTTTGTGGCCAAATCAAAATGCAAAAACTATCCATTAATTTTTATTTCAATCTAAAAAAACTGGGATAAACTTTTATGTCCGAGTCAACTTATATGATTTATAATTTTATATGTTTTATGGTAGAAGATCAGTGCAGAAAAAAAAGTGACCTGTCTCATTGTGCAAGTAAATGTTGGAAGCCTAACCAGTTGATTTTAGAAAGTAGGTCTGAAGTTTTCCGTTAATTTTACAAATGCCGGCTACTCACATCACCAATTTGTAATTTTGGACAGGGGGGCCATCTGAAATCTGAATGTTTGTACTGATCACACGTTATTAGGAGTACATATAAATGCATGTATGTATGTCGTTTAATGTTCTTGTAGTTTGTTGCATAGAAAGTACAATATATAACTTTAGCAAACTGTCATAAGGATGCTCAGAATAACTTTATCTTGATTAACATCCATAATTGGTCATAATTCGTTAAATGCCACAGATGCATACAAGGATCACAATCAAAATAATTGGAAATATAATATGGTACAAGTATACAAAGTACAAAATAAATTACTTTAACAAAAAATGGATTGTGGTCTTGTGGTAGCCAAGGAAAAAAGCTTTAGACATCTGACTTTGTCTTCTTGGAATTTATCTACTTCAGCTACCACAAATTGCTAACTGCTAGCACACAGAAACACTGGGTGTTTTAAGCTCAAATTACCATGACAGTAACCTGATCTTCTTTTTTTTTTTTTATTACCTTTTATATAGGACTGTTTTAACATTATCAGCAGGTGTTATGCCACATGTGTCAGGCTGGTGTGAAACAGTTTTTCCTCAACTTTCTGTCCCTTCCCTTTGCCTCTCACTCCTTTTATTTTCACATTCCTGCTCCTCTCCACTGGAAACTGTCAAAACCAGTGGAAGGTGGTGGGAGTAAGGTAGCGAGTGAGAGAGATGATCTCCCTCTCACTGTGTCGGCAGCTCAAATCACACTGCTTCTAAGGAGGGCGATCAAAGCACGAAAACTGTAAGGATTAATTAGACTCGTGGTGGATGGAAGACAGTGGAAAAATAAACCGAAAAAGAAGGGAAGTCATCTTGGCTTTTAGAAGTTTACACAAGTGCACATTTTCCAGCCTTACAATCAGACACATGTCAAAGACGAGACTGACATATTTTTTTTTCCTCCACAAAAATTCATTTGCATTTCCAAACAGGGAATTAAAATGCATCCAAGGTCTTAACGTAGAATTCAAAAAATTCAAAGTATGCAGTCAAGTTGAGCTCTAGCTGGACCACTGTGTGTATGTACTTATGCACAGTAGGCCTGTCAGTGCTACAGCAAAGTAAAAGCCGATTGTCTGCTTGATGCGTGTGGCCACCGTCTACAGAAATGGGTTAAACACCAGCAACTGCGTCTTTACTTTTATTTTCATTCAGAATTTTAGAAATGACTTTAGAATTCCTTTCGATTATATATATATATATATATATATATATATATATATATATATATTTAGAGAGAGAGAGAAATGCTAACACAATTTTATTTATTTATGAATGTGTGTTAGCCCACATTATAGGGTGGTTCAGGGTAGGTTAGACAACGTCTTTATTTTTCCTCATAAAACAAAATAATTTGTGTATGACATTGTAGAACAATGCCTCTCTGAATTAAAATGATTTTTACATTTTGACAGAATGACATTCCTAAAAAAAGACACCTGAATGCCTCAGCTACATAGTCACTCTGTATAAATCCAGACAACAAGGTCTGTGTAGCCAATGTTTCAATAGCTTCTCAGACGACCTAAACAGAAAATAAAATTAAATAAATAATCGTGTTTCTAAAAATGATCTCACCGTTGGACAAACAAAGAACATTTTGCAATCAATCAAATCAATATAGACTTTCCACTTTTTAACCTGAGAAGTCTTATTTATTTTAGCTAACTTCAAAATAAGATCCTGAAATAATAATTTTACGACTTTTGTTCTGGTACAACTGTATTATTCAATGTATGAATTGTATATTTGGTTGGAAAGGGTCAAAGTGGACAGAATCTAAGACAAACCAAAAAAATAAATAAATCAGAGCTTCTGTATTCAAATTCAGAACCTTTCAGTTTTGACTGTGCTAATATCTCCTCTATCCAAATATCCACAAAGACCAATTTAGACTTTTAAGCAGCTCTGCAGCTAAATCACACAGGAACTGATTGCTCAGTAAACACTAGTGTATTGCTGCTGTTATTACACCTAATACGTTTTCCACCACACAAATGCAGTGCTAGCAGTGTTACACTCATAAGTTGGCTAATGGTAACGAAACAGATGTATTCTGGGGAAAAAAAAGGCTTAAGCCAATGCTTGTTGATTCAAAAACCACAGTATTAATTTTGCTATAATTTAAGCATCTACATGTACTTATTTGATTAATTTGAACAAAGTTATTAACTTGACTTATTTAAACACTCTAACCTCTGCACATAATATACAGGATGGATGGATGGCTTTGCAATTTTGTATGATAGGTTTGATTGTAAAGGTAACAGTTGTGAATGTACTTCATTCAGCATTGAAAATGGTCTTACTGTATGTGCAATTATTAAATGTCATTCTGTCGTCTCCCATCCATCCATCCTAATGATCTTAATACAGCATTCTGGTGTAAAACGATAAACTACCAGTTTTTTTTCCTTCATGTTTCTGGATGTTTCTTACGGTCTTACAAAGCTACACACGGGCTGTGTGACGCTCTCATGGTCACATTAAGCCATTTTGTTGCTCAAATAGCTTAATCTGATTTGAAAAAAATATTTTTATATATTTTTTTACATTTATAAAAAAATAAACATGTCAAAACACTATTTTCAGGTGTGCCCTTTAAAGAGACTGCCAGCAGAGGGCAACCATGGAACTGCAGGTCCACCTAATCTGGGCGGTGATGTTTGCAAGGTCTGTCTAGTAGGAAGAACAGGGAGAAGAAGACAGAGTCGAGGGGAAGAGGCAGAATGTGTGTGGGAGAGAAAAAAACACTAAACAGAAGGTGAGGCGAGACAACTGAGTGGGGGGGCCATGAGACTGAGAAGTACTCAGAAAGTGTGTTTGTGTATGAGTGAGCGAGCAGGAAGCTTATGTGAGATCTTGCATAAGCACAGGTGTCAGCAGGTGCATGCTAGCACTAACACAACGTGGTGTATTGGCATTTATGCGCGTGTGTGAGTGTGTGCACGTGTGTGTGTGTGTGTGTGTGTGTGTGTGTGTGTGTGAATGAGAGAGAGAGAATACTTGTGTGCCTAAAGACAACCTGCTCCCTCATTACTCTGTTTCCTCCAGTCCAGTGCTAATGAGGAACCTCACCATCGCTGTTATAAGCAAGGTCAAGCCTAGGCCACAACACAGAGACAAACACGCAAGCATGCAAGGTTTGAAACTCGACCTGATTGCGACTGTGTATGCTAGACAAAAATCAACAATCCATTTTGCAAAAAAGGTAGAGCATCAAGAAAAGTAAAATATCCCATTTGTAGTTTAAATGGGACCTAAAAATTCAGTGCAGAAAACAAAGAGGAGAGATTGTCCATTAAAAGTAAAGCAAAACAGAAAACGTGGAACAGACAAAAAAAAATGGGATGAAGGGCCAACGAATTGGAGTGGAGAAGCAAGGTGTGATTAAAAAAAAGGGGGAAATGCTTCGAGAACCTGGAGGTTGGCATTGCTTTTGTTTGGCAGAGGTAATTAAATTACACAAACAAGACTTATTTCTTTACCCCCATCCTGTAAGACCAGTCTGACACTCAGTGCTAGGTAATGTCATAGCAACAGGGAGAAGAAAAAGCTAATGGGTGCAGCACAGGAAAGTAAAATGCAGGTACAACAGAGAAACGTGGCGGGGAAGTAAGAGGCTGAGTCAGAAGAAAATATGATGCAGGAAGAGGGAATAGAGATGAATATGGTAAAATATAGAGAGATTATTGATGGGGAATCAGGTGGAGTAACACTGGCCTGGGGCTGCAGGGAGAGATGTTTCTGGAGGATAAAGACTGTAGCATACTCTTATGCCCCAACACACACACATACACACACACACACACACACACACACACACACTCCGTTCAGATATTGCGGAGCTACCTGTGTTTACTATCCGTTCTACCTCTAATTGTCCCTCCTGAATAATGCACCACTGTATCAATAATTTAGCTTTAATTACCCAGGACAGATAAGACAGGGGCTATGCTTTACCAATGACAGAGCAAACATTCACCAAAGCTTTATTTCAAGGGTCATTCAAAAAAGTTGTACATGATATGGGCAGAAGTGCTCAAACTGAACAAAACCAAGCAGACAAAACACTAAAAACATCTAATATGCAGCATACCTTTCACTTTGAACAATAAGTGGGTGTAGACAAAAGGCAGATATTAGTATCCATCCATCCATTTTCTTGACACCCTTGTCCCTTAATGGGGTCGGGAGGGTTGCTGGTGCCTATCTCCAGCTAACGTTCCGGGCGAGAGGCAGGGTTCACCCTGGACAGGTCGCCAGTCTGTCGCAGGGCAACACAGGACAAACAACCATGCACACCTAGGGACAATTTGGAGAGACCAATTAACCTAATGGTCATGTTTTTGGACTGTGGGAGGAAACCGGAGTACCCGGAGAAAACCCACACATGCACAGGGAGAACATGCAAACTCCATGCAGAAAGGCCGGGGCCGGGAATCGAACCCAGAACCTTCTTGCTGCAAGGCAACAGCTCTACCAACTGCGCCACTGTGCAGCTGAGATATTAGTAAATATCACAAAATAATATATATTTGGAAAAACAAAAAATACACCGTGACAATGTTCATCAAATAAATCACAAATTAAGGAAATAGCAGGTAGATTTTAATAAAAGCCGTTGAGACTTCTGTGTGAGAAAAGGATTTGTATCTATGTTTAAATGTGTGTGTGAGAGTAAATACAGCATATGTGTGTTTGTGTTCCAGCCCAAACAGAGAGAACACCAATAAGATCTGCCTTCGGATCGATCAGACTCAGACTGTGCATGAGTTGACAGACTGAGCCGGTTGTTCTTTTGATTGATCTGCCTTCTGTATTATGTGGGAGTGCATAAGCATTCATGTCTCTGTGTATAAAAGACAGAAACTAACACAGTATAACTTTTTTTTTTTTTTTAAAGTCATGTCAAGTTCTTTCTCACATTGAGAAACCACCCTCTGTCTTCTGATCAGAAACGCCAGACTAAGTAACGGAAAATGGGTGAGCCTTTACATTTTCTCCCTTCATGTAATACAACTAATGCCATCTGCTCTCGAGCCTCTACTCTCAAAAAAAGAGAAAAAAAACCCTCTCTCATGAAAATGTTTAAAACAAAATCAATGGAAATATTAGAAACTTATTCTTTCTGAAATATGTAAAACTTCTGGCTCAAATTAACACATAATCACATTTAATGCTGCTTTTTTATGTTCTAACTTAGTGAGGAAACAATGTGCTGGAGAGAAGCACAAACAAGTTACCGTGTGTGTGTGCGTCTGTGTGCGTGTGTGTTTTACATTATTGCCAACACAGATCACTGAGTTGACAGACAGATTTCAGAGCCAGAGGAGGGTTATTTGTCAGCACCACAATCTAGCTGACAGTTTTCACACCTTATCATATAAAACAGGTAAACACACCTAAGGTTATCTGTGTAAAAATACCTCCTCAAATGTTTTCGCTCAAATCGGCTCGAGTGGGAATCATTTCCCTACAGATTTCTGATGTATACATTCCCAAATTTTTAAAAGGAACAACCTTCCAGATTTCTCTGTCCTTTTTTTTAATTCATTTAATATACAAAACACTAATGTTCACTCTGACTTCATAGCATGTATTCCTGCAGCAGAGAGATGTAAAATCTAGTATTTGCACAAACGCAAACTGGACAGGAGGGCAGAAGTAAGACATGTGGGACACAGAGGGATGGAAGGAAAGATACTAAGGAGGAAGGGAGTTATGATACAAGAAAAGAAAAAGGACACAAGGAAGGGAGGAAAGAAAGGAAGGGCAAGAGGGAGAAAGGATGGGTGCAAAATATAAAACAAGGATGGACACAAAGGAGGTTGGAATCAATTTAGGGCAAATGGGCAGGAAGACGAGGGGAGTGAGACACAATAATGGAAGGACAAACGAAAGGAAAAACCCAAGGTGGGAAAAAGAAAGGACACTAAAAAAGGGAGAGAGAGGAGAGAAGGAAATATACAAGAAAGGAGAGAATTCATAGACAACAGGAGAGGGAATAAAAGTCTAACAAAGCAAGTTATTTTCTAAAAATACTTTTTTTTCCATACTGGTCCAGATGAGGAAAATACTGAAGCCAAATTATGTAATTCAAAAACTGCTTAAGACTGTAGAAAACCTCATTAACATCTCATATAAAATGAATCGTTTTTTTCTAATTGGACACAGTGTAAGAAGAGAGGAGAAAATAAAAAATTAAAAACACCAGAAAGGAAAAAAAAGTTGGAAGAAACAAAAACACAAAAGGACAGAGGACCAGAAGCAGCAGGTCAGCACTAATGGTCAGTGACATGGCACTGTGGCTGGGCTCGGCGCAGGCGTATGAACTGCTGAAATATTTACACAGCTTACAGAACGAGAGGCTCATTCACTTCAAATCAGCTGGAGCAGAGAGAGGCAGAGAGCTGGGCCACTCTTCCACCTCTTCACTTACTGAGGAAACGGCATGAAGTTCAAATGGATAGCAGCACATGAATAATGTGCCTGTGTGACTTTTTTTTGTTTTACTTATTCATTTTTGCCCAAGTGTGTCAGGATGCTTTCTTCATTTTGTTAGAGGTTTAAGATGAGGATGTGCAGAGTATATATTTGACCCTGTTAAATTTAAATGCTTATTTCTGCATCCTTAGTCATGCTTTGCTGAATTTTCTGGATTGCAGCTCAAAACCTTAATCAAGTTTCTTGGAACAAATGTCCTTTCTGTCTCTTTGCTAAAAACTAATCCAGTGGTTCTTAACCTTTCTTGAGGTACTGAACCCACCAGTTTCATATGCGCACTCACTGAACCCTTCTGGAGTGATAAATAAAATATGATTTTTTTCCCCACAAATTCAAGACATAGGGTGAACCACCTAGAGTCTAGTTGGGTCACCCCAAGATCACTAAGTCTTCTTAAAAGGTATAGTCTCTGACAACAGTTCTTCAAAGTATAGTCAGTGCTTTCAGCAAAGCTGAACTGACTGTCCAGGAACGACCCAAGGTATTTAAAATTTGCCACAGTTTCAACAGGTTGGCCATCAAGAGAAACTGGAACCACTTTAAGGTTTATTTAGATCATTTAATTAGCTCTACATTCTAAAGAGAATGAAAAATGAATAATAAATAATAAAGACTTTGCGGTATTCTGATTTAGTAATGTAATTATGTTATGTTACCACCCCCACGCCACTAGAGGCAGTAGCAACCCCGAAAAGACGCGACTAAGGAGCAGATTTAGAAGTACACCGAAAACTACAGAATTTGGTAAAAACGGTGAGCTTTGCTGAAGTACCGTATTTTCCGCACTATAAGGTGCACTTAAAAACCTTCAATTTCTTCAAAAGTCGACGGTGCGCCTTATAATCCGGTGCGCCTTATTTAAGGACCAATATTGAGCCACAACAGGTCTAGGAACTTCGGTAAGCAACCGCCAACTTCATTTTTGCCCGTAGAAGAAGAAGCGTGCGGTGCATGCTGGAACGCTGGTTTGTAATCTACTAATAAAGTTTGACTGACCCATCTACCTACCGACCATCTAGAATCAGGTTGTATTCAGGTCGTTTAGCACCACATTCTCCACAAACATGCTGTGTGTGAACGGAGAAGGGTGACCATCGTCCGGCCACGCCCCGGCCCAGTCGCGGAAGGCTCTCCTCACCGACCGGAGTCAGACTGTTTTGTTGACATTCCCTTGAGTGCAGCTCCATCTACTGGAGTCATAACGTAACTCCAGCCTCTACTGTAACGTCTATTCTATACGCCGTATATATGAAAAAAGTTTGAAATTAGGCTATTCATTAAAGGTGCGCCTTATAATCCGGTGAGCCTTATAGTGCGGAAAATACGGTAATTACAGACACAAGCTCCAATCCATACTGAGAGTGGAGCTCCTTCAATCAGTGCTCCTCCTCAGCTCTGATTGGCTAAGAAATGTAACATGATCCTCTGCAGCAAGTAACGGCAAAGCGAGGCGTCATCACAACTTTACATAAGTGTGTCTTTACCTCCGCGACAGAGGCTCCGCCGTACCCCTGAGACCGACTCACCGAACCCCTGGGGTTCGATCAAACCCAGGTTAAGAACCACTGCGCTAAATCCTTCCAGACCTTTTCATAAGTCCAGATGTGGTGTAGGTTGGAGGATGCAGAACACAACGAACCACATCCAAATCAACTTAAATTCCAGTACTTCCACACCTTATCCTCTCCAACCAAACTGAGCAAAGTTAGTTCATGTTTGCATGTAAGCAATTCCACGTCTAAGCAGGCAAGCCCGCGTGGGTGTGTGAAAATGAACTATCCTAGCTCCAAGGAACAATTCTTTTGAGTGTGTGCGTGTGCTTGTCAGCTTAAAAAAACACAGGTCAAATCACCAGACACCTGAAACAAGCCAAATCCACTTGCAGTTACCCTGACAACAGAAAACATAAACAATAACCAAAAACTGTCTTGTTTTCTTAATAATCGTTCTGGTAAACTCCTCTCTTTGCTGATGTTTGTTGTCAGCAATGAGATCTTTTTGTTTTCTCTTTTGTTTTCTTCACTGCTGGAAGTCTAAGGTGGGCACAGCCACAGGCAAGGTTACAGCTACACAAGTCTGATAGCTTCAGTTTAATATTTGATCATGGCTCCATACATACAACCATGTACCCAGTCCACAATGAGGGACTGTGGGGACTGGACTTCTGCTAATTTCAGCTGGATGTTTTTTTTTTTGCTGATCAGTGAGAGAAACTAATCAGCTCACAGGAATGATGCTCTTTAATAAGTTGTTCCTGAGTGAAAAATAGTTCAAGATAAATATTTTCTCTATCAGTGAGGTGTTTAAAACTTAAATCTGAAGAAGCGGAACGAGCATAAAGCGCTTAAAAGGAAACTGACTTAGAAAGGATATCAACCTATGTAATTTTTTTTACTTTAAATGTTATTAATAATTAATGATCTTCAAAGCAGTAATTATATAAAGTATATTTTCCATGCTAATATATTTTATTTGTAGATTGTTAAAGAGAAATTGGACAAATCAGTATTGGCAGGTCAAAGCTGTAAAACAACTGAGAGCCAAAAATCAGCCAAGAAACTTTGAATGGTACATACCGAATGAATGCACTCAAAAACAGACACTTGTGAAGGTTCTTAAATAATGTTGGTTTGTCCCCTTATTTTATCTCAGCACAGATGCTGTGATAGACAGACAAGACAAAACTTCCAGCCCGGAGCCGAGAGCCAGTCACACTGTGGTGTTTGTGGCCAGCTTGGAGGACAGAAGCACTGAACATATTCTGTGCGCAAACATATCAAATGTGTGTTGCAGCGTTCACTCAGGTGAAGTCGGTCTATGGTTTCATATACATCTGCACCATTTTGCCATCTATTTCTGTAATAGTCCAGGGAATATGCCATGTTTTTGATTTGGCAAGTTCTTATTCTTTTTATGTATTTTTTTTTGTTTTATGTATTTTTTTTCTGCTTCCATGTTTAGCCTTGTTACCTTAATAACAGGACAAAACATGTTATTAAAATAACTGCACTATTTGTGCAGAAATAGTGCACAAATAGTTTCTGCTCAGAAACTATTTGTGCAGTTTTGTAACCAGCTTATTTCATCTGAACATGCCGACACCTTTGCACAGGGCAATGTAAAGGTGTCAGCGGACCTCTCAGTATCCACATACTGTTTGGACCTGACAAACATGCATGTACGGCACCAGCTGCACCAAACCAATTGAGTCATTAGGCTGCTGTTTTCACTACAGTCCAACAAAGGGCAATTAGTTGTGTGGTACTTGAGAGGGGTCCGCAGAATATATTTTCAGAGTCTTAGTTTCAGAAAAGCTAGACTCAAGTTATTTTTCCAAAACCAAAACCACAGCTGCAACATCAGTTTTTAACTGCAACTCAGACTGAAAATCCTAATAAAGTTTATTTTACCTTGAAAGTTTCGATGCTGCTTCCTGTGCCTACATTCTTAAGTTTGTGTTCACCTAAACGTTGCAACTGTGAGTGCACCTACCTAAGAGAGTTACACTCACCAGTGCAGCCAGTTAGTCTAGAGCCGTGTTATGGATTAGCTTGCTAATGAACTGCTACCGACAGATCTTCTTTAAAGATCTGTCGGTAGCAGACACTCTGTAGTAACTGTGTTATGGTGTTCATAATGGCTTCACATTGGGTTTGCTTTGGTCTTGGACAAGATCTTGTGTCTCCTAAAGTATTGGTCTTGGTGTAATTTTGTCCACAGGTGGTCTTGACTAAATCATTAGTGGCAATAAAACACTATTTTGTGATCTTTCTAATAGGAATCAAAGAAACAGAAGATAAGTCTAAGTAAATCCTCAATAGTATTTCAGTGAAAATGTTGTGTCCCTGAGCTCTCTGGTAGATACATGATAAAAAGGCCTTTTTCTTCCTCTGCTCAAGCTTTTTTACTCCTGGTCTTTCTTTTTCTGCTATATATGTGGCACCACATTTTAGATATTACATTCTTTTGCCACAAAATTCTGAGCTGCATGCAACCGACCTACAGAAGAATTATTTGGACCCTGGCAAACATGAACAGATGATGAAGTTACACGGTGCAGATTACACTCTAAAGAAGAAAGACAAGCAACATTCTTGTGTGTTGACAGTTTGTTAAAGAGGGTGAAGCTTCTTTATCAAGATCAGCAGTACGACAGTGTTGAGAACACAAGGGGCATTATGCAGGTCATAATGTCATATCCATGCAAAACGCTCTTCTAAAATTTGTAGCATGGTTCATGTTACTTTTCCATTAAATACAGTGTTGTATACTGTCTGTTATACTCCTTCAGCTAAACATACACAATTATTAATAATGTTTCTTGTAAGTGATACAAGTCAATTATAAACAGTATATATATATATATATATATATATATATATATATATATATATATATATATATATATATATATATATATATATAGTGTGATAGCTTTAACATTGCTGTGGCTGATAGACTGCTAATAACAGGTTATGTTCTCAGGCAAAGCTGCATGAGGTCGTCCATTATCCTTCTCCCTACTGGCCTCTTCCTCTCCTACCCTCCCACTCTTCCTGTCTCCCTGCCTTCCCTTCTCCTGCTCTTTCTCTCACTTTTCTTTTTAATTACCTGATGTCTCCTCTTCTGGCCCTGACGCCAATAGAGATGTGAGCAGCAGCGCCTGCACCGAACGGTCTCTGTGCACCCAATCATGGAGCTCACCGCTGTCTCTCTGTGGTGTACAGTTAAAGTTTATATGCACTTCTTTTAAAAAAAAAACAAAAAAAATTGATACTTTCTCTCTGTATTCACTTTTTTTTGCATTAATTAATTCCAATATGACATATGTATGCAATTTATATGTACCCAGAAGCAAACAGGACAACCCATCAGTATGTTTTTTTCACAAATTGTCTGTTGATTATTTTCCTCATTAACCTATAAATCTTTTACTCAGACTTCAAACAATAAATGTAGAAGCACCAAACTTAATTCCCCAAGCAGCCATGTTGACATTTAAATAGCCTTTTGGTTGATAATTTCAAAATGTTAACGCTATCATTAAATAAAGACAAATGATAAATTCTGCTCAAATCAAACTTTGTACTTTAAGGCCCAAACAGGCTAATTTAACTTGAGATATTAGTTGGAAAACACAGCGGCGAAGCCATGGCAATAAATCAAAGTCTAAAAGGATTTGGCAAGACGATCATAAACCAACTCATTGAAAAAGCTCCTCACAGAACCCACAGAAAAGGGTTCGGAGGAAGTGACACCGATGCTCGGACTGATTTTGGCCGCTTCTCAGTCCCCTCTGTCCGCTTTTGCAGATCACAATAAGGCCCTCTGTGTGTAAGTGCCATGCACTTTTCCTTTCTACAAGTACATGCTTTTGTACTCTCTTCTGTTTCCTTTGGGTCGTCTCCCGGGGATGTCCCTTCCTTCACATAACGCTCAGCTCAGGTTCCCCATCGGTGACTTGTATGAGGACAGAAGCAGCTTGTTACACTTCAAACAACTGAGAAGCCTCTGGCACCCTGGCATTACAGCAGAGACTGATGACAGTGATACCAAGACAGAAAGTTACATCCCACTGAGTGTTGGTGTACATATGGGTGCATAGGAGTCTATTTGAACAGCATTTAGGGACCTTGCTCTCCTCTTGTCGTTGTTGGCATGAGAAACGTATATGATTATGACTTGCACTGTGTTTGAGGCAGACAAAATTCTCTTTTGTATCATGTTTAACATCGATGTGGTTCTTTACAGAATGGATATCCGTTCTAAAATGTTGTTGTTTCCAGCGAGTAATATCTTGAGCTTTCCGATGTAATGTCAGAAAGCTTCAGAAGTAAATGTTGCAATCCTTTTAACTCGTCTAAAATTGTGTTTCCTTGGTGCTCTCTTGTGTAAAGGTGTAGTTCCACTAATTCCTGTGTTTCTCATGTGTTTTTTTCTGATTAGTCAATTTATTCTGTGCTCCCCTTTGATATTCTAGCGATCTTCCAACAAGATCTCCCAGTTAATCCACTTTGAGCTAAATATTTTCACCTGTGTCTTGTTCCAGTTATCACCCCCTCCCTGTTTTTATTGTCCGATCTCTCTGCTTTTTTACCTCACGTCTCACACCAGCAGTCATTTGCTCGTTTTCTTTCCATCATTTCATAATTTCTTTTTTTCTGCTGTTTTTTCAGATATATCAATTTCACTGAATTCCTCCTTGCCAACTCTTTTAGAAATATATATGCATCTGCAATGTACATAGGCTATAGCCTTTTGAAAACAGATATTGAAAGCAGGCTTCTGTGACAAATGACTCAAAAAAATGATAATTTAAATTAAACAATGAAATATTATTAGTGAATTGTATGACCAAATTGTACACAGGTTACTATTGAAAATGGCATACACATTATAAACACTGACAAACCCTGCTGAAGATATGAATGTATAAAAACACAATAACAATGTGGTAAATTTGAATATTTTACTCTAAAAGGGAGCATTGAGCACTCTGCAAAATAGAGCAAAACAAAACAAGTCTGGGTTACTTTTCAGTGAGTTGATATGAAACGATGTGACTTCAGAAAGCTTCAGAAGTAAGTTTGATTTTGATACCACTTTACCCAATAGTTATGATTAAACTATTGACTCATGACTATTGAAGTGGGCCGCTTTGTTTATTCGGCAACACTTTATTTGACGGTATGTGCGTAAGTCTGACACAACGCTGTCATAAACGTGACATAACATCTGTTTGAACATGAATGAGTCTTTATGAATGTTTATGACTGTTGTCATAGAGTGTCATTTGGTAAATAATGACGCCTTTAATGCAAAGTTGCTTTAAAAAAGTTGCGGCTTGGCACTGCTAAATCCATTAGAAGCGCCAACTTTGTATTACGTTGTAAATAATGACACTTTAATGCGAAGTTTACGTTTATGCAAATCCCGTTAAATAAAGTGTTGCTGTTTATTCTTCTGTACATACGAAGGCGATGCATCTGGCTGTGTTGCTGTAAAATTTCTCTTTAAGGTTATTTAGAAACAACAAAAGGGAAGGCACTTAATTGAATCTCAGTGCATCTTTAGCAGCTTAAAAGTGCTAACTTGATTGGTTAAACGATACTTAGAAGATGTAACCTGAAATCCATTTATGATCATGTTTTGATGAATCAGACCTTAAGCCAATGAACTGTAATCTAATAAAATTCTGAGGGTTTCAGAGATTTGCATCTCTAATTAACAAACCCAATGTCTAAGTGCTCCTGGTTGTTATGCTAGCACAGGGGTCACTAGGAAAGTAGCGTACAGTTTTAGAATTGAGTGATTATCTTAGTTTTGACTTATTAATGCTCATTAATAAGTACATACATGCTCATTCGTATGGGTGTAAATTAGCATAACAATTCCTAAGCAGGCAAATGGGAGATATGGCACATTCCCTCAAATTAATTCACGATTATTTAACTCTCACATGGTTAGAAGGCAGAAATAGGGGAGGCAAAAAGGGATCATGCTTCGGGGCTTCCTGCAGAGAAATGAGACGGGGTTTGGCAAAGGGCAACCACAGAAAAATGGCCGTGTTGTTAAGAAGTGGAGCAAAAATTGATCTTTCCACTCTCTTGCTTCTTTTTACCAGCATGTGCAGCACCTTATCAAGAGCACGCATGACCAGCATCGTGATGCCTGTCTTTAATAACTACATATGTAGGTAAATCTGTAGGTATTTTCAAAACACAAACCAATTTATAGCTTAATTTGTCTTTAGACAAGGCCATGTGGAAAACTGACGGACTAAGTTGTGGTCCACAGAGGAAGAAATATGAGAGTTAGTCTTACACATTTTAATGGTTAATTCAAGGATTATTTGTTTTCTGAATGCAAATATCCTGGTTGATTTTTCTTAATTGTCTTATGATGTCATAAAGGACAGTATTATGGTTGAGGTGTTGTTTCTAATTAATAAAAATTGCTCAGAAGCTTACCCAGTCATGGCATCTTCATCTGGGTTTTCCCAAATTGTCTAATGCTGTCATTATTCAAGCATAATTCATGTATGCTTCCAAATGTAATTATTTTTTCCTGGCATAGTAATTAGAAATAATTAGGGGTGAACCAAGAGCAGTTTCCTGGCTGATTGCCAATTATCAATCTTTAAAAAGTCTGACCTGCCGATCCCAATTTTGGCCGATATCGATTTTATTTTTCTGAAATGTTACTAAATGTAGCAAGGAAGTTGATGAGTCGGTGACAGTGTAGTGACTATTGTTAACTGCTTGTGGTTGGGTCTGTCAGTCAAAACTCTTTCACAGCAGAGAAAAGAGCACAGTGGTTGATTATAAGACCTTAGCTGAGTTAAATAACTTGGATTCATATGTAATTGGTCGATCTAAGATCTTGTCAAAATGAAGGATATCAATTTGTTGGTGAATGCCTAGAAATAACTCTGTTTATTCCAACTGACCAGTGCACATAAATATTGAATATCAGTCATATACTGTATGTACATTTGAAAATATGAAAACAAAATAACACTTACTTCCTGTTAATACATTTCAGTAAAGTATTCTGCAACAGTCGCAGTGCAAAAGAACGCTGCATGTTTTTGGAAAGCTAATATTCCTGCGAGCCACCAGCTGGCGAGCGTTTCACACAAGAGTAAAAGCAGTTCTTCATCTGTAAAATAAAGAACTTAACATAAGAACTTACGATTCCCTCTACATTTCATCTACATGGTGTGGGCCACGTTACTGTGCATCCGTCGCATACTGATTCACTAATGATGTTCAGAAATTCCTCCAATGTTCTCTCCTGTCTGTTTTTATGACAGCTATCCCCCCCTCCCCAGAGCCTCTGCTCCAGATTTTACTAAATGTAAAAATTTCATAAGACGACTACTTCCTCCGACTCTCGTTTGGTTTTTTGTTATTATTATTATTATTATTATTATTATTATTATTAATTCTGGAGGCCTGCCAATGAAATGACACACAGCTAAACAGTATAGTCCTCAGGAACGTTTGTACAGGCCAGGTGGGCAGTTTCCCAAGGTGGCATTAGACAGGGTGGTGCACTGCAATTCATCCTTCCCGGAATGTCCAAAAAAACCCAGCTTGCACTTAAGTTTTTGGGGGGATGGCAGAAAGAGTGACCCACCCGGGGTGCCATTCATACAAGAAGCTCCACGAAACCAAAGTTTACTTTTAACCAAAACTTTTCAAAAACACCATTTGTGCCTTCACTTACCTAGCATTTCAATATCTATCCTAACATACATTTTTAACACAAGGGCAGAGGAAGACTTTCTTTTGGTTGTTGTTTTTTCATGCATTGTAATGAAGACTGTTTTGTGTGTGTGTTCTCTGTTGAATATCAAGCAGCCTGTAGCTAGAATCATCACATTTCTTTGGGCATATCACAGGAAGAATGCAAAATACATCTCTGATTGTCAAGACAATCTACGTGCTTTAGTGTAGCTTACATCCCACGTTGAACAAAGCTGTCTGTTTCCTGAGTCTCAAGTGGTCAGCAAACTACAAATTTGTACACAAGTCCACACTCACTCCTTCACCGAGCGGTTTCAAAGAAAACATCCATACAGTTTCATGTACCGAACACAAAAGTGGCCATGCACTTACACATCTCGCTGACAGCGCGGTGATGAATTGCAGAGAAAATGAAAAGGGGAACTGGTAATCTGACACCTCCAGCGCTGAGCAACTAGTAATTAAATCCCCTCATTAGGTCAAATATTTGATTATGGAGAACCTACAGGGGGATCTAGTAATGACCTCTTTCTCTAGGGGGAGGAAGCAAAAGAAAAGGAGAGAGGAACCACAGTGGGAGCCAGAGATGGAAAACGAAAAGATCTCGGTTGAGGAATTTTGACAACAGTCATTGGCTTCAGTCATAACAGACATCATTTTGTCTACAGCTGGTGAGTAAGACGTTCTCTCGACTCCTCCCTTTAGAGTCGAGGTAAGGCCAGTGTGATTTTGTAGTAAAGAGAAAAACGCTGCCTGTAGCATATTGCTAATGTCTTGATGAAGGCAGCATAGGCCAAGGGAGTCTCTCTGGTGCAAGACAGACAGTGTGCGTGTTCGACAGATGAGTGAACATCGCTGGCCTCCGCCTCAACCCTCTCAGGGAAGCTGGTAGCTTCACCCCGCAAAAACATCTCCCCCACTCTGGGCTCTGCTGTTTCTTGTAGATTATCCTGGGATAATGTGGGAAGTGTTTCTAAGAAGTAAAAGTAAAGAGCATGAAGGACGTATAAAGGGTAGCAAAATAAGAATCAGTATTTCATTTGTTTTTAACGACAGATGCGCCATCAACTGTCAGCTTTGGCTGATTATTTTTTCTCTACCAGCTCTAAAAATTTTAATATTTAAAATTTTACAGCTTGGTAGTTAAATTAGTTCAGAGAAGGGAAAAGTAAAGTTGTTCCCCAAAAGACCTAATGAGCAACAGTAACTGTTGGTGAAAGTCAAACCAGAAGAATTAAAAACAAGTGGCAAGGGTGTAAAGAGGATGGATGGATGGATGGATGGATGGATGGATGGTTTTGTTTATGCACTGTTAAAAAAAAGTTGAAACTAAAGATAAAATGTGACAGCATTCTATAAACTCAATTGTATTCTACTGTATTCTCAAAAGAGAGTGAATTATTTTACTGTGCATTTTGGTGACTAAAATGCAATTCCCAATTCAAACAAACTTTTAAAAAAATCACTTTTTTGTTAGATAAGAAGTAAGTTTATTAATTTCAACATTATCAATTGCACTCTTCCTGTAATCTTGCTGTCAATATATTGTTCAGTCTTCTTTTGTCTAATGTGACAGCTCTTTGACTTCTGTAATATTTCACAATGTTGAGGACATCTCAAATACCTCTTTGTAGATTCTCCAGGGTTTGTTCTTTCAAACAAAATGCTTTGCTCAAGATTTAGGGTAACATCTTTGCTACTTGAATGGTGCTATTTAAAATGATGGGTATTATGTATTTTCCAGGCACATGTTGCCATTTCATACCACAATTGGGTAACCATGTTACCTGCAGTTGATACGAAACATCAAAAACAATTTAACAGAAATTTGACTTTGCATAGTAGCCGCATCTGATGCTTTTCTTACTTAGCACCACCAGATTAGTGTCAGCAAACACCTGGGGATAATGGACTCTGTCGAGTTTATCGTACACATTAGTTCCCAGCCTTCTTAGGTAGAAAAAGGCATAATGGACGAACAAAGTTGTGATGACGTGCTGAAGGCGGAGTGTGGGAAAAACTGAGATCTTCTTAAAGAGACAGAGGCTAATTTCAAGGCATCAAATCGCAAAGTTAAATTACTTTTGACAGCATTTTCATAACAACTTAAGGTATCATTGTTACTTGACTGTGCTAAAAAAATGGAAGGGAAAATACATACCACCGACAATTTATGAAACCAAAGACAAAACCTCAAGACTAAGTATAATTGAAAGAAAATTTTTGCTCAAACATTTGCCTTTCTTAGTACAGCTATTCAAGCTGAAACTGCAGGTCACAAAATGGTATAAAAGAGGCTAATTTATGTATTGATTATTTTATTATCCAGTCATAGCAGCCTATCTCCACTTTAGTAGCGATACTGTAGGTGTGCAATAATTTTGATTAAGCCCAGTTATCTGGCCATAAATCACATGCAGAGGAGCCAATCTAGAGACACACAGGCCTTAAAGGCCCAAAGAGAGACACAGAGACACTAGTTTACCCAGCAGAAGTGCGTAAACTATCAAGAAACACTTAATATCTTCCCTCACATGCTGCTGGATTCCTCTATTAATTAATCGATTTTTATTCAAGTGTGTACCTGAACTTGGATGCTCCTGTTTCATATTTCGCAGCTTTTCCTCATGTCTACCCCCCCTTCTCCTCTCCTGTGTGTGTGCTGGTATGTGTGTGCATGTGTGTGTGTGTGTGTTTTGTGTGTGTGTGTGTGTGTGTGTGTGCGAATTTGTGGCTGCTCGAATGCCAATGCCGTCATCAAAGGATATGTCAAAATGAAGGCTCTGGCAGGGGCTGCTATCAGAATCTCAGACAAGAACACGCATAAACATGCATACACACACGCACTCACACACACGCACAAGCACACCCACGCACACACACACACACACACACACACAACAGATCCGGCTATGCTTTCATATCACGCCCTGGCAACGCCCACTGACTGCAGCATATCTCCACCGGTATCACCAAGGTTACCAGCGGTAGCCAGGGATACCATCGGAGCCGCCTGTGAAAATGTAGAAAAGAAGGGTGTGGCTGAAGTCCAGTTTGTCGACGTTCACGTCTTCGTGTCAAAAAAAAAAGAAGTCTGGAGGGCTGTCCAAACCAAATGACGTTTTACTTCCTAAGTCTTTAAAAGGTTAGTGAGATAAAATTAATCAGAAACAATACTTTACATTCACTTGACCTATTCCATATGTCAAGTGTGCAAAGTTAGATTGAACTACACTTTCTTCAAATTATTTCATTGTTGTCGTTTTCTCAGAGAAAACGGATTCATTTTCATATTTAACACTTCACTTTTATCAATTATCAACCTCCTGACTGGTCATAATACTTACACACTAATTTATTATCGCCTCTCTGCACTCCTCTTCTCCCATTACAATTTCTGCACTCTCCAATGTGCCAGACGTCTTGGGTCCATCCATTATGCCCGGCTGCATTTATTAGTCATTGAATTAGTTTGCTTATGTGATGTGTTTAAAGATCCCAGATTAAAAATTGATGTTTCCATGACACAGGAGGGCATCCACCAGCACATATGCATACATGGCTCTCAAACACAAATTGAGAGGGAGTATTCCTAGGCATGCTCTGAGCTCTGTGACAAAACAAGGAGGGGGGGGGGAATCACTTGGCTCTTCATCTGTCATAAATTCATGAAAATATTAAAAATCTGTCTCCATATTCTGCCCTTACTGTTTGAAAAAAAAATGCCAATAGAAGTCTGAATTTTACTCTGTTGTGCTTTATATGTGTGAAGTTAAATAATTTGAACATCAGATGACCTGTTCGTTCATAATGTGCCAACTCTTTTTTCAATGTTTCACATCTGAAAAAAACAGCAGATAGTTTTATTCTTGCAGATGTTATATGGTGACACATTACGGTTCCTGCATTTTCATTCTCCATCACAAGCCATTCTACTTTATGTCATTCTTTAGAGAAGGTAGAAGGTATTTGATAAATGCGGAGATAATTACACTGACAACACAACCCTAAATCAAAGAATCGTAGTGAAGGATTTTTTCTTGCTTTTTTTTTTCTTTTTCAATTTTAGACGACAGAATTTTTTTTAAACCAATCAAATAAAACTTACTTGAGCTGAAAGTTAAATGATAAACCCACAGCTGAACAAGAGCAATCATTTACCTTAAAATAAAAAGTTTTCAGCTTTCATGTGTTGTACAAATATTGCATTGTCCAAAACAAAACTTGAACAATCTCTAAATTTCACATGCAAAATATCTCACAAGTAGTAAACATTCTATCAAATAATGTGTATTCATAAGCCCATCACAATGTCCACTCCTAAAAATGTTGGTAAACTAAATTCATTTATTAATTTATGCCACTGAACTCATCACCTGTTAATTGTAATTTACATCCAAAAAGATGCTCACATCTCGTATCCATTTGTTATGCTGCTGTTCACAATCCAATGCACTTTTGTACATCATATACTTAAATATACTTAATATGTAGGAAAAGTTGCAGCATAAAGTTGAACTGTCAGTCTTAACAGGTATAAAAAAGACCTGGAGCATACAGAATGGAGACTATGTGTCTCAACATTTTAGGTTTTACCTCCATTGTTGCTTTATTCGTTGATTTTCACTTCCCTGTAGACTGTACAAACTTCACCACTAACTCTCTGGTAGTTTAGATCATCTCATGACATTGTTAATTTGTTTGACTGAGATGTAGTTGAATTTTTGAAAATGATAAAATTACACGAAGAAAGCAAATTTTTACCTGAGGTTGCATCTTATGAACTTTTTGCCACATGAAAGCTGGCATGCGGTTTGTTTTCCAGACAACTCGGTCCTGTCTTCATGCTCGCCCTGCTCAGAAACATATCATTGTTGTTGAACTACTCTGTTCTCTCTTTCTTTAGAGTCTGACCAGAAACTTTTAAACCCCGTTGACTGTCGATCCACTCTGTTCTGTTTGTACATCTATGTGCAAAGACGGTAAGCCTGTAAAAGACAGCCTCTTGTCTATGATTTCTTTCCCCAACTCTGCAATAACCACAAAAGTGGAGCTAATGCAAAAGAAACCCACAAATCTACTTGAACATCTTATTTTCTGTTTTTGATTCCTATTATAAAGAGATTCAACAGCTGACTTGATGCCCTGACAGTTTAATTACATGCATATGTTTAATATGTGCGTTAAATAAATCAGATGTAAACACCTGCATTTTGCTGGAAAGGGCCAGCGGCGGTCTTTGTGTAAATATCCCTACTTTTGTGCCAGATGGAAATGAGAGGAAACCTAGAATCCCCTTTAGCTTTTTTTCCCACAAAACAAAATCTCTTAAATCTCAAAGTCAGTTTCAAAGAATATTTGTTCAGAGTATTGTGTTATTCATCCGGTTAGACTTGATCAGATTTGGCATTTTTAGCTTGAAATAGAGCAATTGCTGCTTTTTTTAACCAGTGAAAACCCCATTCATGTAATAGTGTGCAGGAATAAAATAACTTCAGCATCATAAACCAGCTGCGGCATTTAAAACAGCGTTATCTTACACAATGCGCAAGGAAGATGCCCAAGTCCATAATTTACAACTTCTTTTTTTTTTTTGACTTCTTCTCCAATATGCCAAATGGTGAGTGGTCATAGTTTCCATAACAAAAACTACCATTGGAAATGGCCTCCAATTCTATCAATACAAAAAAATAAGTCATATGGCTCCTCTAGCTTTCTAGATGACACCAAACTGCAGCATGGATCAAGCAGTTGTTAGCTGGCATGGATATCCTCAATAGAAAAAAAATAATAATAAAAAACATTACTACATTGAAACACCATGCAATTGGCAGGCAGCTGGTGCGATGTAAGCCCTACACAAGATGTAAAGGCATTCATCAACTGATGTATACAGTAGAGATGTAAGCACATTTAGGGGACACGGAAGACGGTGTAGATAGCCTGAGGCCGTGCAAGCGTTTAAATAAATGCATGAGTGTATGTTTTACTGCATACATTTGTGGTGCCAATTAAAACACTGACACATCTACACAGCATCCACATATCAACATCTGAGCCACAGGATTTCACACGTACCTCTAATCCCAAATCTACAAACTGTACATCCCACACATGTACAAAAAACCCCAAAAACTTATTACATCTTTTCCTCAGAGAAAACTCGCCAGCTGAAAAATAAAAGACGAGGAAAGCTATCAACCTGGCAATCACCAGGGAAACCCACCACTTTCAAACAAATAAATATGTGCTTGTGCACCCTCGCACTCTGAGAGACACATATTCACAGACACATGTGCATCCTTTTTCTCTCTGAACACTTCAATTCGTCGCTCCTCTCTTCCAAAAAGAGATTTCACCCACAGGGGGAACACCATGCTCCTTTATTACCCCCAATTATGGGACCTGGAACAGAGTCAACAGCAACATTTTTAATACAATCACATTGTCTGAGAGGAAACCAGACGCGTTTTTACTGCCGCTTTGAGATGAGCGGTGCCTGTTATGTTTCAGCACTTAAACCATCATGTTCTAAAAAGAAAAGGAAAAGTGACCTCAGTTCCTGGCAGAAAAAGGATCTTATGCAATTTTGCTGAGAGATGTCCTCCATGTCCTTCTGTTTCATGTGATACTTTGACAGAGATCAAACAGACACCTTAATCCCAAGAAAGCATAAAGGCTCGGGCACTTCATCCGGGAGTAGGGAAGCCTATAGGTTCAATTTGTTTGCAATTTACCGCGCGCGTGTGCACAATTGTGTTGTTTGTGCAGACCACTCTGCTTTCTGCAAGCTCGCTCGTATTGCCGTTATACATCAAGGCATAGCACCAGCGAATGGCTGTGTCAAAAAGCCTGCCTTCTTCTCCGCCATATCTCATAGTTACCTCCTCTAACCAAATTACCCCCAACCCCTGCTTCATCCACCCCCTCATTTTCTAGACATTGAGAGATGAGCTTCAGAAAAAAAAACACAAAAAGAAGGCTGGTAATGTCCAGCAGCATTTGAGGAGAAATGAGAGTAAACAAATGCATTCCGCAAGCAGAGATGGTGCACGCATTTCTGCTGTAAATCAAAACCCATTTGCAGCGATATAGTAAATACAACTTTTTCTGTTTTTCCTTCCCTCTGTTAGTAACTGAAAAAATGACTCTTCGTAGACAGTTTGTCACCTCTTTTACGCTTTCACTTAAAAGGAGATAAAGAATTTCTACAACTAAGCCTAAAAATACAATCACTAAAGAACCGAGTCTTCACTGTGAAACAAATTAACACTCAACAACATGAAGAAGAAGAAGGAGAAGGAGAAGCAGGTAGGAATGAGACCTTTTGGAGCACAACAGCACGTGTCGTCTAGGGTTAAAACATTAAAGTTTCACCTTCCTCTCCAACAATCCAGCAGCATTTTAGATGGTCCGGGATGCAGAAAACAATGTTTGAAATTAGAAGCCGTTATTCAGTAAATTTACAGAAGCTGCTTTGTTGTACATATTATCAATATGCCACTACGCATCACACCACATATGCTACAAATCTGCTCAGACTTTTAGAAAATGGATGAGTAAGTGAGGCACATTCTGGCTTTGGGTGTAAAAGTGTGCACATAAATCATTTAAAAAGTAGGGTGTATCATTTTATGGTTGGATGCACTAAAAGTATTTGACATTTGCAAAATCATATTTCAGACAAGAACGTTTAAATAAAATCAGAATTGCAAATCAATATTGCGATACAAACTCCCTTTGTGCAGGACTAAAGGTGAGCGTGTTAGATTCTTCTTCCAGAGAGTGTGAGAGTAACATTATAAAGCTGAGCTCTCTGAGGCTCAGGCAGCAACAGCTTGTGGCTCAGTCGGGGTTATGACCTCTACACACTTTAGTGGGAAAGTACAACAGAAATAAGGAGAGGGTAATACCGAGATAATGATTGATTTGGCAGCAGAGGAAAGAAAAAGACAAAGGAAAAAAAAGCACATCAGACAAAGAATTACCATCTCGCAACACTAAGTTGGTCTGAGCACCTTCTATGCAGTCTCATGCTACCTTCACACGTGCAATCGGTAATAGGTTGTTTCACTGAATTAACACTTGACTGAGGAGGTCTGTACAGCTACTTCCACAAAATCCACACACCTGGTAGGATGTGCAAAAGGCATAAAATAAATTCACCATTAATTGCAACTGAAGTAGTTTTGGGAAGTTTGCTTTATTTTACCAACCATCTAGTTTATTGTGCATGGACAGAAGATCAGCTTAGGTCCTCGTCAAGCAGTGTTTGTCACATTGACGGCTGCTTAAAGTTTTTATTTATGCTCCTGCTCTGGATATTACTAGGTTCAAATTAATTACTCGTTTTCTTTTTTGTGATTTCCTGACTTATGAGGGTTAGAACACATCTGCCTCAAAGGCAAAAATAAACCCATTTTATTTAACACTAAACAATGCACAGCAGAGCTGTCTGGACTGCTGCCAAAGCTCTAAGGATCAGTGCCCAGCAAATCTTGTTTAGTTTGATCTATTAACAAGCACTGATGCTTCTGATAAAACCAGCCACGGCTCAACGCTGTAATGTGTTCTGTCTCTTAAAGCTTCAGCAAGACTGGGCGTTAGAGGGGCCTACTGATATAAATAAGTTCATGGGACCCATCTCTGGTCACCCTATGTGCATTCACCTTTACTCAAATAGCCCGCTCCCCTCTCCTTCCCGTTTCTGCCGATTAGCTAAGAAACAGAGCTATGTGACAGGTTATGCTACAGAGGACCAGAGAGTCAAGATGTCAGGTTAAAAGCTTCTCCTCACTCAGCTGCTTTATTCTTCTACTACTCTGCATGATTTGCTTCCATTTTCAGTGTGAACTTTGTTTCCTCCCAGTGTTTTTCTCTCCACACATACATGGCCTGGGCAATCTTTTTTAGCTGTGATGCATTCTGGAGGAGCAAATTGGATGAGATAATGCTGCTAACTTATAAACGTTTCCCTTCTTCTGCTACAGACGTTTCACTTTTCTTTAACGCGGACAGTTCTCACACATCAGTTCTCGGACCCCTGCTTTTTTTGCGTTGCCTATCTGCTGTTTTCTGAAACCTCTGGTTCTGCTGGAGTTTTCTTTCTGTTTAAATGGTCATTTTCCCTACTGTGTCAAAACTTTGTGCTAATGAAACTGATTTATTTTATAACAACAATACTTAAAAACAACAAAGATGTGGAAAAAATATTGTTATCCACATAAATTTGGGCAAATGCTTTTGCAAATGTAACAAAGAACTGAATAAGAACAATAACAAAAGGTTTGAACCAGAGATTTGAGAATTCCTGTCATATTCCCGTATTCTACATAGTCTTTATGTGATTCTGTAAAAAATGTTTTTTTTTTTTTTTTATATTATTATTATTTTCATCCACTGCAGAAAAGACATGAATAGTCTAATAAACATTGGCTATGATAGGTGGTTAAAGCAGACCTTTTGTGCACTGCAGCCAAAAACCTCCTTGATTATAAAAGCCAAATATACTCAGCCAAAAAAGTGTAATGGATTTACACAGATTTGAGTCATTAAATTTTATGTCTGTGTTCTAGAGACAGATGTTAACTACAACCTTCCCTCAGCCAAAAAAAAAAAAAAAAGAAAACATAATTATCCTGTAACCGACCTCAGGTTTGGGGTCGTATTCTTCATTTGTTTAAGCGATGTATAACTGGATTTATGGCACATCATTGTAAAACGCAGTTAAGCTTGTTCAAGTCATTTATCTATGACCACGTTTATTCTACGGGAACGCAATTTACACATTTAACACATCTGAGATTTGAAAAAAAGGCTGGTTGAGGCTTGAATCCCAAAAGTGGCTTTTAAAAGTCAATGTTTTCCGACGTAGCTCAAACACCAAGTAGGACAACTGATCTTGGTGGACTGAGGAAGTCTGTAGTTCAAAACAGAAATGAAAAAAAAAATGTTCTTGCTATTTAAAAAAATTACAGTGCTTCAGAAGAACCTGAGATGAGAAATTCCTTGAAATCCTCATTTAGTACAGACAAGAGGCACGTTCTGGTGAAGACATTCTTCATCAGAATGTTTCCTGATGAAGTGAAAATACTAGAAAGCCTGTTTGACGTACTTTTAGAGTAAACATAAGCTTTTCCAAGAAGTCTTGTTTCCTGAAAACTTAAAGTAGAGTACCTGAGACCTTCTCCCAGCAACATTTATTAATAAAACTTAATCATCGCTATGGTTTAGCGACACACTGACGAGGGCAAAATGTTGAGGAAAGTATTGGAAAGATTTCACAAATGCAACATCCATACAAACTAATCATTCTGGATGAACACCAGTGTTGGTAGAAAACCATTTAAACCAGCAGCTGTGAGAAATAAAGCAAGGAACTGGGAAATAAGACACAACTGAATGACAGCTTCATTCTGTCACACTCGAGTGAGAGAAACACAGAGAAGGGTCCCTTCACATCGCATCCGTCAGCTGCAGCCACGCCCGCCCTGAGAGGGAAAACCCCACAGCTGGGAGACGAGAGAAGCTCAAGAGCACAAAACAAATGAAAAAGCCTCTCTCTGTTTTTATGCTACTCTCTCTTCTCTAGGCTCATCTCAGTTCTTTGCTACACATCTAACCTGCTCCCCGTCTGAGCCGCTATGTTCTCTTTTCAACCACGTTTTGAATCACCCAGATTTAGTTTTCCGCCAGGCGCTCGTAATGTGGAATCCCTGCGCTGGGCCAAAGTGACTGTTTGTAATCGTGAATAAAAGGAGAAAAGGGAGAAAGAGGATTAGAAATGAACTGTGGAGATGGTGCGCAACCTGACAAAAAGTCCACACTCCCCTGTGTGTCACAGTGTGTCAGCGTTTTTGAGAGAGACAGAGGCAAAAGATTAGCTTGTGAGAAAATGTTTTTTATATTTTTCTTTGTCTTCAAGCAATGCTGTCAATCGCTTCACTGCAGGGAGACCTTTTGGGCAAATGTAAAGCGAAATTAAAAATATAAATGGCTTTTAGCAATAGCCAAAAACACACAAAAGGACTATTACAACATTTATTATTTTATTAGTCCCTTTTTTTCCTATTAATGTTTTTACACATGACTACATTGACATGTAGATACATCGCACTTAGTACAAAAACAAACAAAAAAGGACTAACAAGTAAAGCTGGGGTGAAAAGTTAAATAAACCAGAGGACCCAAACTGAGAGTGACGTTATGTGTGTTTGTTTTTTTCCAGAGGAAGATCTAAAAATAACACTGAAGCCCCCAAATATGAAGGGAGCAATAATAAAAGATATGGATGCTTTGCTGTTTGCCTTTTTCAATAGCAGTCCACAAGATGAAGAAGGGGAAATTGAGAATTTTTGAAAATCTTAAATGTAATTCACACAAAGGACACATTATCACCAAAGAAATGCATTATATTAGCCATGTTGGTAAATGTGACCATCTCCAATTTAATACTTAGTCAATATTAAATGGTACTAGTTAACATTTAATAAACAAATTTAAGATTTTGCTATTAAAAATCTTGTCTTTCCAGGATTTTTTTTATCTGGAACTGTCAAGGTATCATTTCAATACCAACAAAAGTATAATATTATCATCTTTTAAAGATACTGTTGCAGAATCTTAAATCCCGAGTGCAGACTCAGTACAAATGACAATAAAACAGCTGCAATGCAGTGCAAGTTTAGCCTGTCTGTCTGTCTGTCTGTAGAGTTGTCATTAATTTAGCGATTCCAAATTGGGTGTAGGTGAGAAGCTAATGGCCTCGTCATTGTGTTAGCTCTTTAATTGACTGTCAGCTTGTCCAGTGTCCCACCAACGTCTCTTCCAATAAGGCTGATGCTGAGCTCTGGAGAAGCAGGAACAAATAAAGACGTGCTTTCCTCTGATCAGTCTGAAAGTTTACATTTAAAATGCAAACTCTTGGAGCTTCTCATCTCCTAATATTTTGTACAGTGACAATTAAAATGTGATACAGTCTAACAAGATTTGCTTAGTCTGATTATGCTATTAAGGATGTGCTCCATTTCATTTATATGACGATAAGTTGGCTAAGGTATGAAATGGGCCAGTTTTCCCATAATTGGTCCTAAATACTAATCCGCCAGCAAATGCAGAAAATTCAGATACATTTCTGTTCACGACACAAATTACACCAGAAAATTTCAAGCTTTTCTTTCTACAAGCACAAAAAAAGAGAAGAGGGAAAAAGGGGAAACGTTTACAATTGCTTTGTTTTCCAGGTGGTTTAAAAACTCCCGTCTCTTTCAGAGAATTCGAAAGATGTATTTGCTGGATAAAACAATGTTTAAAGATATAAGCTTCCGTAATATACAGTATTTTCATAGAAAAATCATAATCAGCAAAAGTTTAGAAAAACAAAACTTGCTCCAGAACAGTAAAGCCTGGTTGTTACATCCTAATAACTAAGCGCCATCTTTCCCTTCCCATAATTGAGAGGATGCACCAAGAAGGCATTAGTGTCACACTAAAAAAATATCCCACTGTGCTTTACATGTAAAAAAAAAATGAAATAAAAAAAATACTCTCACAATGTCCATTATTTTCTTGGCAAACAGGTTATGTAATTGTACGGCCATATCCAAAGCTTTCCATGTACACATTGGCAAACAATAAGTCAGACTGATCAAAGGAAAGCATGTCTTTATTTGTTTCTGCTTCTTCACTCCAGCCCCCACAGTGTCAGTTATTAGAGTACAACATGTCATTATATACACAGTCCAGTCACATTAATGTGACCACCACGTACTTTCCACTTCAGAGTTAAATAACCAATCACAGAAGGCAGGTGGCAGCACAGTGCAGTTGAGCGTATATAAAGGGTGTGTGTGGGCTTCGGAAAACATTTCAATCGTTGGCGTAATGCAGAAACGAAGCGATTTATCCGACGTCCAAAAGGGCATGATCATTGGCTTTCGGGCCAAGGGTGGAAGCATTTCCGAAACGGCTGAGTTTGTGAACTGTTCGCGTGCCGCCGTGGTAAAAGTGTACCGTGCATGGCAAAATGGGACTGTCCAAAATCAACGACGTGGCAAATGTGGTGCACCACGGGCCATAGATGACAGAGGCGAACGACGGTTGCGGAGATGCGTTCGGGCAGATAGACGGCTACCGTTGAGCAACTGACCACTAAAATGAACCAAGGGGCTACCACAAGTGTCTCCCAAACCACTATTCAGCGAACATTGCTGCGTCTGGGCCTCCGAAGCAGACGCCTGGTTCGTGCACCTATGCTGACTGGTGTTCATCGACGACGAAGGCTAGAATTTGCACGCCAGTACAGCAGCTGGACGTCCACTGAGTGGCGACAGGTAGCGTTTTCAGATGAATCGCGTTTTATGCTCCATCGGACAGATGGACGTTGGCGTATAAGGCGTGAAACCTCTGAAAGGAACCACCCTGCAACCATTGCAGGAACGGTCCAAGCTGGAGGCGGGAGCATTATGGTCTGGGGAATGTTTTCCTGGCATTCTCTGGGTTCACTGATTATTGTGGAAGGCACGATGGATCAATACAAGTACGCATCTGTCCTTGCGGACCATGTCCACCCCTACATGCGCATTGTTTTTCCTCAGGATGATGGCATCTTCCAGCAGGACAATGCGAGGTGCCATACAGCTGCCAGTGTACGTGCGTGGTTCGAAGAGCACCAGGATGAGTTTACCGTCCTCCCCTGGCCAGCAAACTCACCTGACTTAAACCCAATCGAGCATCTGTGGGACCATCTCGATCGAGTTGTTCGCGCCATGGATCCTCAACCGCGTAATCTAGCGCAGCTGGCCACGGCATTAGAGTCGGCATGGCTCAACATCCCAGAGAAGACCTTCAGGGACCTAAGTGACTCTCTTCCTGCACGTCTCGTAGCAGTTCGCTCTGCGAAAGGTGGTTATTCTGGCTTTTGACAGATGGTCACATTAATGTGACTGGACTGTGTAATATATTACATATGCCTGCACTGTTACAATTCCTGAAGTCCTTATGCACAACCAAAAAGAACGTGTAATGTTTTTGTTACAGAAAAAAAACAGAAGAAAAAAAGAAAATTCAAATGAGAGTCAGTAAAACAAATCAACAGTATGAGGGCAGCAGTACAAAAAACAACAACATATGAGGTAGAAACAGCTGGCAAGCATAACATTCCCCCATGATCAGGCACTGAAGTTTCCAAGTGTCATAAATCAAGGATGTAACCTTTTGATTTGAAGTTTACATGCTAATTATACCTCCATTACCAAAAATAGCTATAAACAAGTGTCCGCACCTTTCTCATTTTCTTATGCTCTCTATGATGTTGTTTTGCGGAGAAACATGAAACGGGAGGTAAAATAAGCTCCAGATGATGGAGGCAGGGTCAGTTGGAGGTGGGGCTGGAAGACGGCTTGTTAAGACGGTGGGTTGAGAGGATGATGTCTCGTCTGGTTTTCTAAGAAGCCCTACAGAGGCTTCTGCAGAGAGTTGCAGAACTGCTGATGTTGCGAGCATCGATCAGTTCTCTGCATGGCTGTGCAGTCCGGTGGGGACTCCCATGCTTAGAGCTGGTCAAACAGGCACAAAAAGCATTTAAAGAAAAGCTACATTTCTTAATGATTTCCCTATTTTTTATGTACATTATTATATTTCATGCTTGGTAAGACAAGTTCGCAACGATAAAGAAATATGAAGGAACCAGAAGTCTGAACTATTTACATTTTTATCTACATATTTTCCAGCTAAAGGAATCATTACTCACTAAAGGATCAGATGTTAGGCCAACATCAGATATTGGTGATTGGTGCTATTTAAAAATCACTCTGGATAAATACATGTCATTCCTTTGCAACTCTGTCTGTATATATTAACAGCTGTTGTCCTGTCCATTTTTTTTTTTGTTAAATTAACACTGGTCTGTAACACTGAAATGGGTTTAATAGAAGTTAAACTTTGCATTTCTGTGTAGTGTTTTGAATATTTTTCCACTGGATTTGGTTGATATTGACATCTTGTAGGGTCAGTTATTTACCTTTTTAACACCATATTATGTTTTGTGATCAACACTACACTGGTGTTACTTTTAACATTATATTTTAACACCAACACTGTTATAATGTTAACGTGACACTCGGTATTGTTGAATATTAATGTCAGGTGTTAATTTAACAAAAATAAAAAATGGGTGTCAATCTTTTAACACTTTCAAAAGTGTTAACACCAGCTGACTTGGACATATATACACACTTTTGGGTGTTAATTCAACACTGGCATTTTTACTGTGTGCTCAAGTTTATGTAACATTTTAGTTTTCCACCAAACATAGTTTTTTGCATGGAGGCCAAAAATCATCTTCTTTTTGTTTTTGTTTAAAAAAAACATAAGAAATGAAACATGACATGTTTGTTATGTTTTCTATATGGATTCAAGCAAAGTTAATCTGGACATTTTATGGCTTTCTTCTGTAAAGGCCAAATTTATGATGTGCATGATTATCAGTCATTAATGACTGATGGCGTCCAAATCAACAAATTCTTCCACCTGAGTGAAGGATCATTTTTCACACTCTAAGTAAAAGGTTGTGTGTTGGCAGATTTTATTTGGAAATATCTCAGTGAAGGGTCTATAAACAAATGTTCACTTCAGATTTTCTATTTGTAACAAAAAGCCACAGAAGCACGCACACTTTCCTTCCACTGTAGAGTTACCAAACAGAGACATGCACATATTAGACAGTATAGCTGGAAAAGCTCATGTCCATCTGAGCTTTGATGCAGTCACATCTGGTTTAATAGATTATGAATTGATGGGAACCCAGTTTAGTAATTAATTACAATTATATAGACCTCACAAAAAACAAATTATTTTGTTCTCAGTTATGTATGTGCATGTTTTATCTGTCCTACTGATTGCTTTTTTTTCTTGTCTTTAAAAACCTGCTTGAGATAAATAGATCAAATCAAGCAATTCATAAAATTGTTTTCTTTTTTTTTTGCTGTCATTAATGAGTATAAATCTGCTTATTTCACCGCCAGATTATTGCATGCATACATGCATACATGTGCGTGTGTAAATCCTCCCCAGTGCCACATCCACTGTAGAGTATGGAGTATAACAATAACCCACTTGTATTATGACATCACAGAGGTATTTCCCTTAAATTACTGGGGTTTCACTGCTCTATTTTCTGTAGAGAGTCCTATTATTTGAAGCACTCAGATAAACGGAGGCAGCCCTGTGTGAATGACAGAGAGCGAGGGGAGGAAGAGCGGCGAGGGGCTGGTTAAGTGCATGGAGTGAGTGGCAGTAATCACAGCTCTGGTAAAAGCACTCGTTTGCTCAGTGTAACATTCCTCAGAATGAGTTTACTCTATGTCTCTCTCGCTCGCTCTCCGCCATTTCCTCTGATTCTGATAATAGCTCCAGATTGAGTAATTGTATGTTTGAGTAGAGCTGCACTGCAATCAGATACTAGGGGGCATCTCTCTCTCTCTCTCTCTCTCATTCTCTCTCTCTCTCTCCTTTTCCCACACTTCATTCATGCTGTACACTGGCCTCTTATGCAGTATACCAGGCTCTCCCTCCAGCCCTGTGGTCCCTGCAGGCCTCACTCCACTGTTTCCTTTTCTTTCTTTTTTTTTTGTGCATGGAGTGAGTAGCAGTAATTTTTGGTGGGGTTGTTTTACAGCAAGGCAGGGCTAGGGTCAATAACAGCTGTGTGTTGTGCTATAATTGATGTCATCATTTCAATTTGAGCTGATTATAGCTGAGAGCTGCTTATCGTGTGACCCAGGGAGGAATAACACACTGCAGGGCCCAGAGCCGCTACGCCTGACAACGCTTAGCTGCTGGGTCGGCTGCATGGATATATGGCTTGGCTCGGCACACAGCTGCCTTTTCTATTAGCTCCTAATGTGGAGGTAATGACTGAGCATGCTCCATGGGCTGCAGGCTGGGGCAAGTGCCACTGACACGATGTATTGCGATTCTGATTATTTTAAAGGAACTGGCGTTCACCTCCATCGATAAACTGTGGCACGATTGAGATCTCAGCAGACATGCAAGCAAGTGGTTGAGAAAGGCAATTTAATACTTAATGTTATCTAAGCTTAAAATTCACTTAATGGGATAATTATGTTCACTAACCTATCCTGTTGTAAATCTTTGAACAAATCAAAATAATCAAATTCAGTGCAGATTCTAAACAATCGTATCTAATTCAATCCAAGTTGCTTGCCTTAGAACTAAATTCAGAAACAAATGTAAAACTTGTTCTTTGCCTTTGAAAAAAAAAACAAATAAATGGAAATAAAGACATCATGAGCAGCTTGGTTACTAGAGAGCAAGACATTCAGTAGATAACACGAAGCCTCAACAGAAAAAAGCAAATTACTCTCATCAGTTTAGGCTTTCAATCAAGTGTAATAATTCTTGCACTATTAGTATTTGCATAGAGGTGAAACAGTTACATTTTCTTCACAGTGAGCTCATCTGTTTGGAAGGGTGACTCCATGCAGGGCAGCAAATCACCAGAATGAGTTTAAACACAAGTTTTTATGAGTTCACACCACCACTGCCACGATCCAAAATGTATTACAAATTTGACTTGCTAACTTGTCTATGGGAATACTTAAGTATTCATATAAAAATATGACATGACAGCTTTCTAGATAAATCCCACAAAACGTTAATAGCCGTTACCTAAAAAAAAAAAAAGACACACAAGAAAAGAAGAAGCTGAAGCAATGCTTAATTTAGAGAGCTTTTGACTGACAAAGCTGATGAGCCACTAAAAATGTACTTTCCCTTTAAGTGCACCACAAGTAAGCTGTCAGATCAAGTCTTTAATACGCTAGGAAAAGTGTGCCAGTCTGCAAACTTTGCTGCTGACATCTGGTCAGGCTCAGATGATGGTGGACTTTTAAATATGCCAAGTTGATTCAGTGATAATAGCGTTTAGTTAAGCAGATTTGTACTGCATATTAATCCAATGTTCAATCGCTCTAATGTAAAAATGAAGTTAAAGTTTTTAAAAGGAATTTACAACCCTCCTAAAGTGCAGTGAGTAAAAAGATACGATGATAATTTCAGGTCGATGTTAACACTGTTGAAGGAATTAAGATGTAAACACTTTTCTTAATGCGTGCAACAATTAGGGTCAAACCTAAACCAAAACTAAGTGAATGCCAAATATCAAGCAGCTTATACACCTAAAACCTGAAGCTGAAGAGTGGGGTCCAGATTTGACCAAACATCCATGGATCTGTTGCATCAGAGTTTGCAAATCAGACTCTTATTTATTTAATTGTTTATTCATTCACTTCATAATGGTTTTTTATGTCGTGACCTTTTTTGTAAGCTACTTTATGCAATTCAACAATTTATTTTCTTAGCATCATTTTAATTTCAAGGTTTTTATGGCAGGATTTATATTTCATGTTCTTGTAGTCAAACTTGGGGATGGAGTTTTAATGAAATTCACCGCTTCTGCATGAGAGTGTAACATGCGAGGCTGCGTCCCATTAAGGCGCGAATAAAATAACTAAATCTTCAGATAAATTAAAACTAAACAAATAAGGTGCAAAAATATCCTTTATCTTTATTTTGCTTAATGGAATCCATCCATTTTCTTTACACCCTTGTCCCTTGGTGGGGTCGGGAGGGTTGCTGGTGCCTCTCCAGCTAATGTTCCGGGTGAGAGGTGGGGTCACCCTGGACAGGTCACCAGTCTGTCGCAGGGCAACACAGAGACACACAGGACAAACAATCATGCACACACACACTCACACCTAGGGACAATTAACCTAACAGTCACGTTTTGGGACTGTGGGAGAAAACCGGAGTACCTGGAGAAAACCCACCATGCACAGGGAGAACATGCAAACTCCATGCAGAAAGACCAGGACCGGGAATCGAACCCAGAACTTTCTTTCTGCAAGGCAACAGCTCTACCAACTGCACCACAGTGCAGCCCGCTTAATGGAATATTAATATTAAAAATAATTTATAAATAGCGTTATTTAACTTGAACGAAATGGCTCTCTGCCTATATGAAGCAACACCAAACTGGAAATATTCAGTAAAAAAAAAATAAAAAAAAGGAATCTAAGATTTATGAAATGTTCCGAATAAATTAATTTCTGTTCCTGTACAGTCTTAGACAAGAGTTAAGAAAATGTTGGCCTCATCCATCTTTGTGACATTAGCAAATAGGCAGCGTCTTCCTCGGGGCCTGTATGCTCCAGGAAAGCTTTGAAACGTCGAGTGGGCTGCCTCTGTATGGAACGAGTTAAAAACAATTTTTCCAACCCAAAAGAAAATGAATCAATAAACAACCTGTCAATTCTTTGGCATTTCTCTTTGCCATTTATGTCAGAGTGTTTTCAATGCAAGCACAAAGTCACAGTGCTGCCTCCCGGCATTCATGCTGTGTGCTAATCAGACGCACAACATTCACAGCAAGGAAAAGAATACAAGAGCATCGCCTGTGTGGAATAAGGGCTAAAGAGTAATCAACTTGAGATGATTTATGCTATTGAAAAACCACTGAGAAATTTTGACATCTGTAAACTTTCTGCATAGATGATGGGCAATACCCTTAACCCTGAACAGCACTTGTCTGATCATTGCACAGGAGAAGAGCTGTTGCTAAAAAACAGACAAAGAGTGCTCATAAAGGAACACTGTCTCTCCTCTCGCTGTCTCTCTCTTTTTTTTCTTCCATTCTTTTTTCTTTTTTTGCTGAAGCTCTGAATCTGTGGGTGTGAGGAAGCAAGAAGCTATCTCCTACATTCTTTTGTCTTTCACCTTCTCTGTCATTTTCCTGACTCTTTTAATACCATCATTAGGAGAGTCCTTCTGCTTTGCTGCTGGCCAAGAAACAGAAAGAACGAGGGGAACCGCGGGGCGAATGCAACAAGACGGGTGCACGAAGCTTTGATTCCCCCACCCATGTCTGAAATTTGATGCGCGTATACTGTGCATTTATTTGGGGATGCAACAAGCAGCAAAAGTCTGCACCAGAGCAGTATTTAATCATCCAGGTGTGCACCCGCCTGGTTTGGAGCTGTAAAGCCGAAGGTGAGTGGTAACACACGTGTTCTATGAAACGCATTGTTAAAGATATCAATCCTCTCCATGGTCGATTTGTGCAGCCCTTCATTTCCCTGTAAGACTCTGTTCACACTGTAACTGGCACATTAATGCTCAGAATCTACTGATTACTCTGGTGCATCTAAAGGAACATCAAGTCCTCGAAGAATAGGTTGATATCTGACGAATAAGGCACTGAGAAACAGAATATTTTCTTTATCCAGAAGTGGACTATTTTGTAGGTACTTAAACAACATCATCTTTTTCTGCAGTAGCATAAGTGTATATGGAAAATGCAATAAAAGCTACACTTTAATTTCAGTATATTTATTCATCTGGCAAAACATTCAATGTTAAGAAACAATGTTTTGTTGTTTTTTTACAAAATAAGATGAAATACATGTTCTGCTTAAGCCAGTGGTACTTCTACTATTAATACTTTACTCAACTTCCTTTTGGCAAAAGGAGAATATTAAGTTATAATACATTTCACAAAGTTGAAGCATACACTAAGTGGGGTTATTGTCCTGTTTGGTTAATATGTAGCTCTACAGAGGTTCCCAAACTTTTTTTTAAAAAAAGTAGAACCTAATTTAATACCAGATTTTTCAACTACAAAAAGTACTTTGACTTTTAAATGTGATGTTATTTCATGGAAACAACAACAAAAATAAATAAGTTGGGCAAAACATCTCTAGCCGTCATTGGACCAGATGTGTAGACACCATGAGAAGGTCTGTTTAAGAAGAGAAACAGACTCACAGCATCGCACATCCCTCGTTATGGTTTACAATAGACCTAATGTGGTTTTCCATATGATAATTTATTTTTGTTGATGCTAAATACCTTCATTTCATTTTCATTTATGTGCGTAAATTTTTATGTTAGTAATGGTAAGACAGAAAAGGTTTTTTGCTCTCTTTTCTGCTTGGACACAGCACAGATCTGCTTACAGAGATTTTCTGTTGGTTTTATGGAAACTTGTTGACCACAAGGAGACTGTTTCTGCTCTCTTACATTGAGCATTAGTGTTTTCTTTTAACCCCTTTGACCAGCCTCCTGACTCAGTGGAAACATAATTATAGGCCCTCTTTCTATTGTTTTGGTGACTAAGATGAATCGGTGTGTGCTGTGTCATTTATGCTCAAGAGAAGCTAATCAACTAATTAACTTCAAATGATTCAAAGATATGATTTTTTTTTAAATGCCTCAGGATTGTTGGGAGTATCTGTAATTGTCCCACCAGTGTTTCAGATTAAAACAATCATTTCTTAATGTAGGATTTTTCACACTGAATTGTTTGAAATCAAAATAGACATTGGGTATCTCAAAAATGTTCAACTCAAAGTTATAGAAATGCAATAAAATGCTATTTTAATGTACACATTTCACCTGTCGAGGTCTGTATGAGTAAACTGACAAACTCTTATTCTAGAGTTGAAGCGTAGAAGATGATTCTGTGGAAATTCAAGAGGCTGAGTCATGTAACTTTATTACTTACTTGCCTATTCAATTCTTAGGTTTGATTCATAATTTATTCTTTTTTTTATATCGGGTCAAATACTTTGGAGTTCATAATAAATCAAAATAGAGTAATACACGTATGTCTCTGAATAGAGCATTTCTCACTGTGCTTCTTCTACTTCAAGGATACTTTAACCTCGAAGAGTCACAACTACATAATGAAACTCAACAAAGAGCTTGGGGAACATGCTCTAACGACATGTTCTCAGAAACTGGGCAAAAACTAAAACTTTAAGTAGAATACTGAGTTTCTTCAAAGCAGCACTTCTTAAGAGTGGAATGAGAAAAGATGAAGTGTTTGAAGTGAAAATGAATTCGTCATTTTCAGCATGTCGAGATGCGTCTCACAGTAAAATAAGTATCTGTCATTAAAACATAAACCACGATGTCGTCATAACCACAGTCATCAATCCGATCTTTGCAACAAAAGATACAAACCCGAACGTCCCCAGAATCAGGCCAGAACAACCAACAGTATCTCTATGCAAACACACGGAGACGAAAGGAATTCAGGAATTCAGATCCTGGTTCTGGTCCAGTTTCTCTTCGCTAATGCTCTCCCGTCTGCAATGAGAAACCAATTCTAGGATTTAATTATTGTTTACATATATCTGAGACCAACTTTCCTCAATTTCACAACCACACAATTCCACTAAATAGTTTTTTTTATTAAAGATAGCTTTATTTCTTTCTAACCTTGAAAAATATTGCTTTTCATCTACTCAAATGTATAAACCTTCATTGAATAATACATTTTAGACAATCGGAAGCTTTCATTGGTGTCATTTGTATGGAGCCATTAACATCACTCCAAAAAAGCAACAATTTTTCTAAAACCACAGGAAAAACACTTTTATGAAAGTATCCCAGCCAACCTAATCTTCTTTAATATTCCTACAAACTTGAATCAAATCCATTCAACTTTGTAAATAAGATGTTGTGGAGCATTTTATTTTATCCATCCATCCATCCATTCTATGTTTCTACAAGACTTTTCAAGCAGTAAAGCATCACACAAAGTGATATGGACATTTAAGCACTAGAAACACACAATCGAATAACCAAAATGAAATGAATGAGTAAAATAGAAAGACAGACAACACGAGTAATTATTGGTAATAAAATGACCTGGAATTAAAAGTGAGACAAAATTCAATCATAAAGAATGAGGAACTGTCATGTGTAACTGTGTCTCTACACATCACAGGGCCAATACAGGAGATTTAACAAAAACTGCCCACGAATATTTGCTGTTAAAGAATTTAAAATTGATCGTTAAAATCCATGGTGTTCTGGCCTGAGGTGAGCCAGAGTCTCAAAGAAAGTAAGACCCTCACGTTTTAAACGGTGACACCTCCGTAACATGAGCCCACCTCTAAAGCCCTGCAGCCAACACGCAACAGACGACAAACAAAAACTGCTGACAAAACATTTAAATCCTTGTTTAACTCAACATCCTGCCTTCAAAGATGCTACACGCTTTTGAAGTAGTGAAGCATGGTCTTTTTTCCCGTGCCCATAACCTCCAAATAATAATAATAATAATAATAACAATAATAATAATTCCTTCTCTGCAGACATTGATACTCAGCTGAACCTGTTCCTGCATGGAAATGATACATGTGTTAATAAATCCTTTGGATATGTGGAACAAGAGAGAGTGCAGTTAACAAACTAATGATTGGTACTGACAGGATCTGTGATCTGCTACAACTTTGCTTTAGCAGCAAGCTTCTCCAGACATTGCCAATAAGGCCTGAAAGGACAATGCAGAACAAGAAGCAACAGCGGTGAGGTGCCGCTGGCTGGTATCAAGCTAAGTGGGCATGTCAGGCCAGTCCTGTTCTGGCTTCTTGCCTGTTCTCTCAGCTGCTCACTCAGTCCCCAGTGTCCTCAACCCTAAATGGATCCAGTTGCTGGCGCTCAGCTTCAATGGTGGGCTGATTTGACTGACTAATGAACCATTTCCCTAATGAGAGGACACTCCTCCGCCCCCCACCTTTCCCCAAACTCAACACTTCCTGTACATATCCTCCTTTTTTTTTTGCATATTGCTTCCATATTTACCTTCCTTTTTCCTCCTGCACTGCCTTAGGCTCATCTCGTACAGTCGTCCCTTCCACCTCTTCCTTTAGCACTGGGTCTGTCTCTCCTCATCTTCTCATCTCAGTTCCTGTGCACAGTCTTCACACTGTGTACATCTCACTTCGCTTCCTCACTGACAGTCATTCACCAACAGTTTGCCATATCCTTCCCTTTTTTTTCTCATTCCATCTATTAAAAGTTATTTGAGCAACTGTTGGGCAACAAAACACTTCATGGGGGCAGTTTAAATCCTGAGTGTTGTTGGACTGATCGTTATTGGTCCGCTCTCTCTGCTTGCATCGAAATGAAGCCAAATACAACTCAAAAAGCTGAGACTGCATATATTCTGATTCACTCTTTGTTTTATTTATTTATTTCCTCTAATTATTTACCCAGTTTATGCGCGTCCTAGCATTTTTGACGCATAAATTGGGTAAATCTTTTAATTCCTTCATTTTTGTTGGATTCAACACTATAATTTGGAGGGTAGAGGAATACATTATTGTCTCTCTGCCACCTGTTACCACCAGCTATGTGGCTGAGACAAGAATATTTGTTTTCAACGTTTTAATGTTTTGAATCATGGAAGACAAGTTCTGCTTTTTGGACATATTTCTGGTCACAATAAAACATGGACAGTCAAAGTGAAGGAACTAAAAAAGTGCCACCCATCACTTTTGCTAATGCTCCCACCACACTATTTTATATTTGTTCTTGCATTTCAGTTGTCTAGAAAGGCGTGCTAGACAACTTAACATCAATTTATGACACATTTGATGCAAAAACATATGACAATTTGATCACTAGTTCAATGTTTAAAAATCCCACCACACAGATACACCATGCATATTGCAAATGTGTGCCACTGTTACAGTAATTACACAACTGCAACTGAAACATGGCACCAAAGATCCAATAAAGAAAAAAAAATCATGTAATCTCATTCAGGACTATGCAAAACTTCTGTCACCAAAACTGTGATTGAAACTGGAAGTTAAACTGACGACATGACCTACTTTCTGAGTAATTCACAAAAATCATCTGACCACTAGACGGCAAACAAAGAGCATGCAAATTTCATTCCAGGGTGGATCCAACAATTGATGCTAAAATATGTGAAAAATACAAAGTAGCAAAGAAATGCTCTGATGCAGGTTAACGCTCCACATCTACGATTCCAACTCGCATACAGTATTCAAAGTAGGAGGGCATCAAAAAACACAAAAATACTTAAAAACCTCAAGACGTATCACTATCCCAGCAAACCTGTCTGCAGTATTAAATTAATGCTCAAAGTGATCAAACTGTAAGAACTTCATACCTGTTTATGCCTAATATGAGATTATTAGAGAAATATTGATGTACTCCTTTGAAAACTCCTTCAGTATATTGAGGAGACTGTGAAGAGGCTAAAACATGATTCAGCTTTATCTCACGGCAGGCTTAGAGTTGTAAGGGGTGGATGTGACAGGAGAAGGAGCTCACACCATAGAGAAACCTAGGAAAACATGCAATATGCAGTAATATTGGTGAATGATGCGATAACTATATGACTTGAGATGAATAATTAATAAAAAATAATAAAAAGATTAATTAAAATGTGTTAATGTCCCTAAATAATGAGTGTGCAATTCAGCTATTGGAAAACATAAAATATTATTTAGATTTAAAGAAGAAGGTTTTATTGAAAAAGTTCCTCCCAGACAACATCTGCTGTTTTGGCCTTGACACAGGATAGCTGTGGTTCCTAAATGACTTGATCACCTCATCTCTTTATCTTCCTGTTGCTGTTTTAATGATACTTGTGATGTATTGTGCAGCCCTAGAGTAACCCAATCCACTTGGATGGGTTTTGCACTCTCCTGTGTCACCTCGTGTTTTGCCAGATGCTTTCGTGGCGAGCCCCACATCCACTCGTCACACACGTGCAGCTGCTTGTCCACTCACCAGTCCGTCACAGTTGCTGAGAGCCACGGTGCCTCCCGGTGTGTCGGTGATGTCCCCCACGTACAGGCACTCGTCATGCAGTGGCTCAGAGTACCGAATGCTGTCACTGTCGTCGTGCCACTCCATCTTGGCTCCGGGGGCCACCAGCCTGGCGTTGTGGCGCAGGCGCAGGTGGAACTCCCGGCCGAAGACGGTGACGTTGTAGTAAAGCCTCTCCTGACCGGCGTGGTACTCTCCGTTCTCCTCGGCTCCTCTAGGTCCTTCCCACTCATCGTTGCCTTCTCCTACCTCCCTCTTCCGGCGCCTACGGGACTGCCCCGCTGCTGCCACGCGATCAGCCGAGACGGCATGTGACAGAAAGCGGCCCTTTGCATCCACACTGATCGGCCTTACCAGTCCATAGTCCCCCAGGATGTGCTGCAGGGAGTCTGGGAAAGAGGAAAAGCAGAGTTGGATTAGGGAATCAATCCGGAAGGTAGACGTAAAGAATGTTATTGGGTGAAGAGGAGAGGGAAGAACAGTAAGAAAGAGGTCATAGGGCAAGTAATAAAAATGTAAGAAATCAAACAACAAAAGTTACAAAGGTAGAAATTATGGAATTATACACTGTTATGTTTTGGGTGTAGCTGAGGATTCACTTGCAGAAACTAGGATAGCAGAAGCATTGTGGAAATAAAGATGACTTCAATTATCAGAACTTATTAGCCAGGAACAGACTGTAAACAGCAGGGTGCAAACAACAGAGGGTCCGACATGGAGTACCTGAACCAAGAAGCATTTATATTGGGCACTTTGATGCTCCACAGATGAGGGAATGAGCAGATGGGAGCTGATATTAGAGACTAGGTGACTCAGGCACTGAAATAAAAGAGTAACACTAGTAACCAAAAACAGAGGAATAAAGGGAAACACAAGACTCTGAAACCAAAATAATCAAGCTAAACTCAAAGTCCAACAGATTATAAAAAAGGAAGGGTTTTGACAAAAGGCGCATCAATCAATGTGACGACGGAGAATCTGCAAGTTTAATCACATCTGCTCTTTTCTGCTGTAGACAGACTCTCAACACACTGTATGTTGAAGGTCTGTGTTCTACCAATTTTTACACATGGATAGTTTGCAGGTGTCATACAGATTAGATTTGATATTAATTTGCAGTTTATGCCCTTCAATTTACTGAACTAGATATGAATCATAGTGATCTACATACCTTACATTTAAACAAGAGCTACAAGATTAAAAAATGCCTGTAATTCATAAATCTTGAACTTGTTCAAGCTGTAAACTTCAGTGTAGCTTACTATGATTTTACATAGTAGAGCGAAACAAAGTGTTGCAAAATTTTAATTTTTTTAAACGGAAAATTAAACAAAATGGTTGTGCGCTAACTCTGATCTCCCAAAAATAAAACCAAGTGGATCTGACTTTTAGAAGGAAACAAAGTCCATCTGTGTGTCATGAAATGTTTGAATAAAGCCAGCTGCTCTGTGAATGCCTCACAGATTTGTTAGACAACTTTGGTGAACAAACAGAATCACTAAGATCCAAGAGGGAGAAGAGCATTAATAAAGAGGCTTGTAGTAATAGTGGAGGAGCTGCAGAGTTTCATAGCTCAGTTGGGGGAAACAAATTGCAATGTATCGAAGAGTGCAGAAATCCAATGCTAAAAAAAAGGTCAAAATAATTCACACTACTTACACTTTATAACTAGTAATTTAGGATACACCCCCAGCACATAGTCAAAGGTGCTCGGGTTGAAAACTGGACTTTCTGGCCTGTATACCAAACACTAGCGGAACACTAAATCTGCTTGTCACGCTGAAAACACATCCTCCCCACATGAAAGCAAGGCGTTGGCAGAGTCATGCAGACGCTATTCTTCAGCAGTGACATTTTTGGGAAGATGGTCAGTGCTGATGGGCAAAATGGCTGGAACTTTAAGGGCAGTCCTGGAAGAAAAGCTGAAAAAAGGCCAAAAAATGACTTGAGTCTGCACAGGAGATTCAATCTCAGGTAAGACATTGTTCTAACCTAGAGCCACAATGAAAAATGGATCATAGGATATTCTTTTTTTTTTTTAGAAAGGCCTAGTCAAAGTCCAGACATAAATCCAATTGAGGATTCATGGAAAGACTTGAAAATGTCTTGTTTATAGTTTCATCCACCCAATTTTATTTACCTTAAGCTATTTAGCGATAGATAAATAGATAGATCGATAGATAGATAGATAGATAGATAGATAGATAGATAGATAGATAGATAGACAGACAGACAGACAGACAGACAGACAGACAGACAGACAGACAGACAGACAGACAGACAGACAGACAGACAGATAGAAGATAGATAGATAGATAGATAGATAGATAGATAGATAGATAGATAGATAGATAGATAGAATATCAACTGTAGTAGCACAAAGGATTTACAGCAGTAATTGCAGTACAAATACAAGACGGCTGTACAACCATGCCTTACTTTCCTTTTGTCTTACAAAGCCCCCAGTACAATGCATTTCAATTTTAGGTTGCAATTTGACAAAGTATGAAAAGGTTCAGGGGGCGTGAAAACTTTTGAAAGAGGCTCTGCTCAGACTTTGGAGGGGGGATAGGGGGGGGGGGGGTGCTTGAACCCTCCGATTGTCCCCCTTCCATACAGACGCAGGAGCAGACCCCACCCATGCACCCAGTGGCGACCCCGACGCTCGGGTTGCGTGCATTAGGAAACGGCAGCCTCAGCAGTGAGCGCTGTGCTGCTGACACCTTCTGTGCCCTTCCACCGACAACAGGAAACCCGGAGCAAGATCAAGGTGCTAATTGCAGCTTTCTCACGCTGCTTCATCACTGTCAAACTGCCCGACTTCAAAAGAAGAAGAAGAAGGAGGAGGAGGAGGAGGAGGGAAAACATTCGTGCAAACACGGTATTAAACCGACCTAATATTTCAGACACGTATCATCTTTCTTATATAGTAGTTTGTATTTATTTAAAAAAAAAAAGCGTTACTTTGGATAAATTACAGATGCTCTTACGTTATTATCTGTGGTTCACACGTGACAGTGACCTTACACTACGGAGATGCTCCCACACCTACTGATACACACGCACTCAGCGTGAGCCAAGGCCGTTTCATGTTTATCCAGGAGTCAGGTGTGTCGCCTCCTTACAAGCATCTCTCCGGCGCATAAACTCGCATAAAGTTTGCTGACTGATAAAAATCAGCCGCACTCTCTCAATCCCTCTTGGACCGTCTCTATGTTTGGGGAACGATTTGATAATAGTGTGATCAATAGGCTTGACATCCGACTCCATGCGTCCTGTCACAGATCGATAGATGCGACAAACGGCCGAATCAGATAACGTTACGGCTACTTCCCCTGCAAAACCCGACAGTGTGATCGGAAAATCTGGTGCTTCTCTAAAATAAGATCTGAATCCAGTGAATGGATGGGAGAGAGGGAGAGGAAGGAAGGGAGCAAATCACAACACTGTGCTTGCAGTTGCACCGCCAAGGGATCCTCGGAAAGTACGCGCACACAACAGCAGGACGCACAGAAGTTGCAAATTGTGTCATTTTGGGGAAAGAAGCTGAAAAAGGCAGGTCTAAGAGGAAGCAAGCACGAGAAAAGCGGACAGTTTGGAGCGGAGTTCCGGGGAGCTTCTCAGAGGAACCCCGCTGATGAGAGATCAGATCAGATACGGAGTATAAACACTGGCCACGTTTGGCCCCCGTATACTGTACTCACCAACGCTACTGGCGATGTAAAGGCCGCTGGTGTGCAGCAGGAAGGCCGGCAGAATAATTAGGACAGTCAATCCTGGCGAGAGAGCCATGGCAGCTCCGAACTGCGCAGGTGAGAGAGTGGGACTCCGGGCTCCAGTGTGGTGAAGTTCCCCCGCCTGGCGCGACCAGCCACGCCACGACAGCAACAGCACAGCAGCCCGCAACTAGACTGCCAAGTGCACCGGGAAAGACGGAGCTCTCCTCCTCTCTCTCTCTCTCTCTCTCTCTCTCTCTCTCTCTCTCTCTCTCTCTCTCTCTCTCTCTCTCTCTCTCTCTCTCCTCTCTTCTCTCTCTCTCTCTCTCTCTCTCTCTCCTCTCTCTCCCCTGCCGCCTTGACACTCGCACCGGGCACTGAGCTCCCACCCACAGCCCGTGTGTGTAAGTGTGTGAGATGGGGGAGATGTTTCACGGAGCGCTGGCCCACTGACAGACAGACGGCCCGCTGACAGCTCGCTGCTTCATCACACCTCCAGCGCGAGAGGGGCCTCCGCCTAAAGTCGGTTTTTTTTTTTTTTTTTTTTTTTTTACAACTTGGCCACTCTTTCCAGGTTGATAACTACAGTTCAGCGCTCCGCTCCAGCCGTCCCCGATATGCTGCAAGCCTTTTCATAAACTTTGAATATTCCATCTAGCCGTCCTGGACTGGCTGAGCACCAGCGCCCCTTGCGGCCGCCTGCGGGAAACGTGCTGGGTATTTGCAGGACCCAAGGGTCCAATTTACAGGCAGAGAAAAGGAGAGCTCCTTCCAGTCCTTCCTAGCATGCATTGCCCTTATTTAGCACATCATTTACCCTTGTTGACTACTAAACTCTCAAACACAGATGTGCATTATAATTTAGACAACAGACACAAGCAAAAAAACTATTAGTGTTCCCATATTTTTGTGAACATTTAATAGGAGCTGGATGTCATGGAGTAACACAAAGTAAATCCATATTTGAAGTAAAATTTCAATTTTTTCTTCTTTTTTTTAAATAAAGTATACTTCTTCCTGTAAAGCGTGCAATGATTTCAGCTTCTGTTACTATAATATTGATAAAATCCAGTGCAACCCTTCTAAAACTGTTAATCTGAACAATGGCGGCATCATGCTTTTCTTTAGTTTTCCTATGAAAACAGAATAAACTCATAACTTTGTGGGGCCAACATTCACTGAAGTCATAACTTTTTATGCAATAGCTGAAATTCACAGTGACTGGATGGTGACCTTGAGCGTAAACAACAATTTGCCAGCCTGGAAACTGATTCTTAATTTAATTTATTTTTAGGTTTTGACATGAGGTTCCTAACACTTGGATAAGCTGAGCTCAGACCCATTAAGTTGCTGCTCTGTCTGCATCCTTACGGTTGTCCCTGAAGGCAAATGATATTCCCAGACTCAAGTCTGTTGCAGCCTCTAGCATGATTTCTTCCATCATTGCTCTGTGTTTAGCTGCACTCAACTCTTTGTCTTAGCATCCTGAAGAAAAATCATCCACTGTCATCACAGTGTTTCACAACAGAATAACAGATGTATCGTTTTAGCCATGTAGACTTTTTACAGGAGCCAAAAAGTAAAATTAAGCCAAGGTTTGTTTTTTTTTAGATTTTTTTTGTTGTTAAAAAAATTAAACCTGTATAAATTGTAATAATATTATATGTAATAATATTATATGTTGTAATAATATTATATGTTGTTTGTAATAATATTATATGTTGGTCTATCACATCAAATCTCAGTAAAAATGCAACCAGGTAATGGGATAAACATGAGAAAAGTGTGAAAGTGTTCGTTAAGTCTGCAAATCCTTCTGTATTTAAAACAAATAGTTGAGACACTAAGATAGATTGACTACAAAACATATGATCCAATAAACATATCGCCAATAAAAAATATCTGTTATCGACATATCTAAAATATGCCATCTGAAAATTCAGTCTGGATTTATCTCAGCCTACAGAGCTCATTTTCACCATCATTTGTATCACTCATTGTGATCTCAGAATTATTATTATTATTAATTTTATGTAATTTTTATTTGTCTCGTTTGGGGAAAATGTCGATCTCCTTTTATATTTTACACTTGATATACACTTAAACAAGTCAGCTAAAAAAATAGACTAATTCATAAGTAATTATGTTCATTAACAAAAGCACAACTTCCCTTTGACATTGAAACAAACACTTTTATATTCTTTATTATAACAATAATACACATTCAAAAAATATAGAGATGCAGTTAGTATAAACACATTAAATTACGTCATTCTAAATTACAGAGCTAGTGTAAAAGTGTTTCATTAATCCTCAATTGTAATTATAAAAATAATCATATCCTGCAAACAGTACTAAAATAAAGAAATATTAAAAGGCAGATATAATTTTAAGGTAGAACACTCGGTTAAGCTTTTTGACAAACTTAAGTTTAGCTCAAGTTAGTGACAGAGTTAAATAAAATTATATAATAAACATAGGGGACAAATGCAATCTAATTGCTTCTGCATAGATTAATCAGATTATTATTTAGCTTTTTGTGACATAAAGAGCACAGGTTAGTGATAAACAACCATATTACATTTAATAAATTAGGGTAAGAGTTCAAATGAGGCACACAATTATCTTAGACATGAAGCCTTGAGAACATCAATCTGAGACAGACAGAATGACAGACAGACAGACAGACAGACAGACAGTTGTGTTTTTTGAATTGGCATGTTTTCCTGTTTGGAAGTTTAATCACATTTTGTGATTTGCAAACCAGTAACCGATATTCATTTTGTGAAGTAAATGTACTCAGTGAGATTTTTCTTCTGTTTCTGTATCTCCATCTCTAAAATTCTTTTTATTGTTCTCACTTTTTACATCCAACTCCTATGTAAACTTTCTAGTTGTATCTGTTAAGCATTTGATATTTCTGGATGCATCATAAAAGTAATATGAAAAAGTTTCAAGGGTGAGAATATCTTTAGCAGGCAAAACAAGACACTGATAAATTGAAAATAAGAGTTTCTTCATAAATTAAAAATAACATTGTCATTAATTAATTTCCTGTGTAGTTGTTTCCCTACAATTGCAGTTTGAGAAAAGGCAACCAACCTGGGCATAACGAAAAATCGCCTTCAGACAGATGTGACGAGTCAGGAGAGAAACAACAATTCAAGAGAAATTTGCTCTCTAAAATGTTTTTAGGTTTTTTTTGTCAAACCAAGACAAAGAGACAGCCAAAGTGACTGCAGTAAAATAAAGGTCAAATTAAAGAAAAAAAATGAGAACGAAAAGAAGAATCTACACAGGCGGACAGTTCTGGGCCAACGTGGACACATGTACATGTAAACACAATCCAGTAATACCTGGAGGTCTGTGCCTCACAAATGCTGACCATCAAGAGGGGTAGGGGGTGTGTGACTTACAGCGAGAGGTCAGCCTTCACCAAGAATCAGGATTATACCTGGGCTCTGAGAAAACAGTTCTCTTCAAGGTTGTTCAGGAGAACGCAGGCAAAGATGTCACTAAAGATGCACACAGAAACCCTTCCAGAGAAAGCCACTCCCTTTTCACTTTTATTTTCCGCTGTCACAACACAAATGTCACCGTGTTCCCAAGTCTCTGTGCCCTGCTCGTCTGTCTGAAAACCAGAAGACCAGCCGCCCCCCACATGCCTAAAAACGTCCTCCTATGTTCCCTGCCCACGCCTGAATCCCGCTCCCCCCCTCCCCCCTCACCGCCCACCTTCTTCTCCCTCCCCTCACTCCTGGTCGCTTTGCTGTTTCTATGGAGATACCAAGCCCTGCACCTTGAAAAGTGCACTCGGAAGGCAAATGGGAGAGACAGACAATAATATCCCTCTTCCTAGACAAACAGCCACTCAACCAAAGTCTTGCCTGACTGTTTGGGAGAGTTTGTGAGCAGTTGCATAATTTGTGTGATTGTCATTGACACTAGTGTTCAAATGTCCGTTGCGTGTGCATGTGCAAATAGGTTGCAAACGTCGTTGGCTTGAAATTTTTGATTCAAATTCAGAGATGCTGAATGTATTTACATAAATTATGTGTTCCACTTCTGTGAAATACCATTTGAGATCAAATCCTTCAAGGGACATGACGCCGGCTCCACCCCATACAAAAGCAAAGCAAACCTCTGACAAACAAACAGTGCTAATGGCAGATATAGTGGAACTCAATGCCTTACCCAAGACAATTTTTGAGTCATTTTTGCCTTATCAGTCAGCACAAAGACAACAGGCAATACAATTCTCCAACTAGTCTGTAAGGTTATTTTCACGAAACAATGTTAAAGCCCATGTCTGTTGCAGCCAGAGGAAGAAAGAGGGGCACAAGGTCTTGATGCATTTTGCAAAATCGAGTGAGTAATGACTTAAATAATACAGGCTTGTGAAAAATAAACATTAACATAAAAAGATGCTTCAATGTAAATCATGCAGTTACTGCAGTTCATGTTTTCATGCTGCTGTAGAGGTACCATTAGAATTTACGTACATAAAATCAATCATAACTATGTTCAGTTGTGGAGCTTCCATTTGACTATCAATAATCGTCATTATGACAAAAAAAAAGAAAAGAAAATGATGTTTACTACCAGTTACATTCTTGCAGCCGAGTTTCAATCAGCTGCACCTAAGGTCGGCTGCAGGCCTTGCTCCATTTCTTGCATTAATCCACTCTGTTTGGGTTTTTGGAAATTTAATAAATTGTATTCCACCCTCCACACACTCTGGGTACGGGCTGTGGAGATTTCATGTTCCCCACCGGCAATGTGTAACTATGACTTCCTATTATTTTCCTCTAAATCTTCAGTCCGCAGTGCGTTAGCAATGATGAACCCCAGCACCGTTGTTAAAGGTTCAGTTCCTTCATATAAGGGGCGTGTAGTTAGGGACAAATACCGACCTCTGACTGGTTAGTTGCTGACAAATCTGCCAAAATGATTCACAGATGGCATCTTGTCAATGCTACGGGAATACCGGTTCATGTCAGCCAAATGATGTATTTTCAGTGAACACAGAGTGATATAATTCAATGGCATCATAATTAATATTTGTAAATTATGACATTTAACAAGATAAATTCTGTGTGAAGTTTAGGTTTTACCAGTGGTCAACGAGTTGAAAAAGGATAATGATTTCAGACACACATCAAAAGTACCTTAAGAAAAAAAAAATCATACACAATAAGTCAACTTTTTGGAGTTTTATACATTAACGTTCAAACTTCCCATAGCAACTAGCTGTGCTACATGAATTGACTCTAGCTTGTACATAGAAACAGTTTTAGTTGTGTTGTTCATTTACAATGCAAACAACAACAAAATTGTAATTGCAATATCCATTAAAAAATATATATATTTCTTTTATTACAGTTTTCCATCTGTGTTGTTACATATACCACAACAATGCCTCTTATTAGGGGCATTTGGCTATCAAACAGATCTTTGGCCAGATTTGTTTTATTCCTTTATTCTGATTTTGTACAGTTTGTGCTTATACTGGCAAGCAACTTTAAACAGCTAGCTCACACTGGATTTGTTAAAGACTGTACTGAGTGAACATATGCCAGAGAGTGTCCTGCAGCGCGGTCACCACCATCCTCTCCAATGACACAGGCTCTCTTAGCAAGGTCAGGCAGTGGGCCGCCATGTGTCTGCATGTATTAGCATAACTTATGAGTGCAAGGACAGGTGTTCCCTGTTTCTCAGAGAGGTTACATGATGAGGCATCAAAACCCCACGACAACGCATCAGGGCCAAAGCGATGAACTCTGACATAATTGGCTCCAGAAAGTTAACTCGCATCAGCTGGATATGTAGGAAGTCTGATCCTGAAACAAGGCAACCGAAACATCACAAAATTTGAAATTTAAAAACGTCAATTCCTTCGGTTAAAAATAGATGTGTCACTTTTCTACAAATATAAATTGCAAAGAAAGATACAGAGCTTTTGTCCAGATTTGGAGGGTCATTGTGACGCAACAGAAGATGACACACAGACTTGAAGTCTGCCAGTGGGTCTCCTCCTCTCTGTTGCCCACCGAATGACCTGGGTGGAAATGATGATGAACACCAAGTTTATCTTTAAAATGAAGGAGCCACAGTTTGGCTGGAGGGGCAGATACCACTCGAAAACAGGGATGACCTGCCTCATAAATTTTGTCTTTCAAAAATTACCTGATTCTATTTTTGTCTTATGCTGGTGTGGAACGAAGAACTGAAGGGAAGGAAAGAAAAGCAAAAAAAGGGATGTTTTTAATCATAAGAAATGACATGATAATTATTTGCAAAATATTTTTGTAACACTTTATTTGAAGGGGTGTGCATAAGACTGACGTGACACTGTCATAAACATGACATAACACCTGTCATGAACATAAAGAAGTCTTTATGAATGTTTATGACAGTTGTCATGAAGTGTCATTCAGTAAATAATGACACTTTTAATGCAAATTTGCTCTAAAAGTTTAATTAAAAGTCCATAAAAAGTGCCAACGTTGCATGATTTTGTAAATTTATAATTTAATACAATGTTGGCACTTTTAATGGTCTTTCAATGCAACTTTTAGAGCAACTTTGCATTAAAAGTGTCATTATTTACTGAATGACACTTCATGACAGTCATAAACATTCATAAAGATTTCTTTATGTTCATGACAGGTGTTATGTCATGTTTATGACAGTGTCACGTCAGTCTTATGGACACCCCTTCAAATAAAGTGTCACCAAGATTTTTACATGACAAACATGTATGTAATTATTCTGATTTTTCAGAATGCACTATATTTACACTCCACTTCACGCACAGAATATAAATAAAATACTTTGCAGTTTGTTGTTACTTGTGACAAAATATGAAAGAGTTCAAAGGGTATGCTATGAATGCTTTTACAAAGCACCGCCACTCATTGCTAGAGTTACTGGAAAACTCCAGATGGTTAAATTTGTTTCTTGCTAATTGCAGATATGACCTTTCCCATGTTGAACAGATGTCAACAAACATATCGAAGAGTTAAAAGCAGCAGATAGACAGATAGGTAACCGTCTCCACAAAAGACTTGTGCAATATGTTGCATTTCGGTTATCGGACTCAATACCTCTTGCGGTGCCAGCACAAAGCAGTCTGCTGCTGGACCACCAGGTGTGTTCATGTCGGCCTCGCACACACACAGGTTTACACAGACTTTGCTATCGACTGTTTAAGCACCATATGTTATCCAAGCTCTCATTGGGTGTCTATGGTCAATTTTCTTTTATGCTCCTAACGGATCTAAAGGCTTATATGACCTCTGTTCTGAGTGATGACTATGAATCTAGAGAATGGAGATTTGCTTGCTCCTTTCAACTCAGCGCTATGCAAGCTTTACAGTGAGAGATGTTTTATAAGCTATATATAAATTTATAAAACACAGTACAGTAAAGCTCCCTTAAGCTCTGTTCGGAAATAAGCTACTTTGTTTTCCAAATTATCCTCTTGATCAAATCTAAATTAATATTCCCTAATCCTTTTCTCATATAAGAAGATTATGGGGAATGTTTTTTTTTCTAGAGGATTTTAATATTTACACTTATTTGAATATTGCAGAACTGAGAGTTACAGCCACTTTGTCAAAATGAGCCTCAATAATTAAAAGTCTGTTTGGTCTGTAATTCCAACAGTGGCAAACGGTAACTGGATTGTACTTGCTTTATCAAGTCCATACGACCTCAAAGCACTTTATTTTACATTTGGTCATTCACCCATTCACACACATGCACACACATTCACATACTGACGGTGGAAAGCTACTGGATAGTAAACACAGCTGCCCTCGGGGCAATCTGACATCCCACTAAAATGGAGAAATAAGAGGCAAAGTCGTCTAAATGACCACTGACCACAGGAAGCTAAAGGTTCTGGCCAGGAATAAGGGTTGTGTTCTATTATAATTACCAGAGAGAAAGCCAAAGACTGCAGCAAATGTTTTGTTGTTGATCTCATGTGAATACACAGATGTGCTTTCCTAAACCACATCTGCGAGGTTGTGATCACAACTGGGAACTTGACAGATTTATACAACTAAACCACAAATTTCACCTCCAAATCCTGGTGGATAGGTCTAGGACTTATTCTGTACGTTGCATTTCTTGCGATGCCACCCACCTTCACGTAACGTCTTGAATTAGGAATCGTTGGTGTTCTTCTTTGTCTGCAGGGGCTTTTTTGTTTAACAGTGAGTGACACAAATGTCAAACCACGTTCATTTTCCACAAGCTTTTCAGTTCTCTTTCCATTTCGGAGCTACTAGCCACCACACCGGTGCAGAGCTGATCTCATCTGATCAGCCCACCTGCCCCCGTTGTCTAATAAGCTCCAAGAACAGGCAACAGCTGTTCACAGCTTGTTACAGTGAATGCTTCTCTTAGTTCATCAGTCGTGATTTATCTCTGTTTGATTACCTCTACTGACAGTGGAACATGTTCACAAAGCAAAATGCAAATACATGTACTTTTTAATTGTTTTGCTTGGCAGCGATTAAGACGTATAGCATGCACAAATAAAAACAAACAAAAAAACACATCATGCTCTTTTGAACCTGTTTATTTTCACACAGGGAGCTAGGCTACCCAATTGACTACCCAATAGTCAAGTGCAGAATCAACAAAGATACTTTTGCGTGGATAGAATCATTATGTTGGGAATAATCAGATCTCTGATATATGATGGAGCTTTATTATTCAGGGTTTTATGTGCAAAACAAAAATCTTCAGGTCTAGAAAAGTTATTTCATAGTATCAGTAGGATTTGTTTGATAGCTTGGAGTTTGTTGACATATTTTATTTGTAAATAGTGACTTTATATTAGGAGTTTTCTATGATTTTGTCTGTGAATCTTGTTTTTCTGTTTCTGCTGCAAAGCCTAAATTCATTTGAACTCACGGTTGCAAACTTATGGTTATTATATCTGACCATTATTTCTTATTTCTGGATGATGGCAGAATTCATGGCTCCATGAGTTCTGACAAGTCATGAAGCAGCATAGTAATCAAGACCATAACACTACCACCACCCAGTTTGACTTGAGTGTAATTTAACACCAGATGCAACAGATTCTTCATTTTTCAGAACAGCCTACAGCAGTGGTACCCAAACTTTTTCTCCTTTTCTGGACCCCACCACCCCCATATGGATTACAAATGGCTGTCTGGTTGAACAACGTGTGGGAGAGGGTGGGGGGATCGACTTTTTGGGGGGCAAAATGAATGTGCGTAGCTGAACATAGACAACAACATCGGTAGTCTACAGGCTACTTGTTAAACTTAACGTGCTGTATTGATATTAGCTAGTCATCTTTTAGCTAACATTACCTGCGTCCAACAGCTTCACTCAACTCAGTCGGTTAGTTTGGAGGGAAAACTGTGCAGCTCCACACAGCAGCAGCAGCTGGTCTCCTTCACTGCCACAGGCGTAAACCCAGCGCCAGTGTCGTAGCGCTCATGTTGCTTTTAAAGGCGGCTCGGAAAACAGGCTACGACATGTTAACAACGGATTAAACAGTTTGAACTGCTGATAAAAGTGACAGAGGACACAGATATGGGAAGTGTGGAAGCCCCTACTGTATCAAATTGACAGAGGAATAACAGAGAGTTGGCCATTCTAAGGTAAAAACCGAGCGTTCATGGGTATTTTCATCCAGAAGGCCCCCCCACGCCCCCCTTGCAATGGCACAGCGCCCCCCCTTGGGGAACCTCTGGTCTACAGAATATTTCCCCCAAAACCACTGTTACTTTTGAGTTTTGCCTTGAAAAGCAACTGTGAGTGTCATTTTTTCCCCTTATTTTTAAATTATGAACATTGAACTTAACTGATGCAAGGGAGACTTTACATTTTGTCTTGTGTGCATAAGTGGCCTCTTGGATCAGCGGTGCTCAAGTCCAGTCCTCGAAAGCTGCCATCCTGCAACTTTCAGATGCTTCCTCGCTCCAACACCCCTGAATCAAATGAATGTCTCCCTAGCAGGCCTGTTCCGAGCTGATCCCGGTCTGTTGGAGTAAGGATGCAGGATGGCAGCTCTCGAGTACGTGACGTGAGCACCCCTGTTTCAGGTGTATCCTCGACAGGATCTTTGAGCAATTTTGGTAGGGCCGCCATCCAGTGGCGGAACAAGTCGGCGTTGGGCCGGGGGGCGGGGCAAATTTCCGGGCCCTCTGACCAATCATCGGGTTGCCCCCCCCACCGGCCTGGTTCGGGGGGCAACCGCCCCCCCCAGCCCCCCCTATAGCTCCGCCCCTGCCGCCATCCCAGAGAACGTTTGTTTTCTTAGTTTTTGCACAATCACTGTGGTTTACTGAAGTTTGTAAGCATTGAAAGCATCAGAAATGGCTTTGTGACTGTTCCCAGACTAATGGATAATTTTATCTTAATCTGTTTGTTAGATTGGTGCATGATTGTGATGTGTTTGTTTTTTGTTTGTTTTTCTTTAATTATTTGGCCTACTTTATGCTGTCAGGCAGATTTTTCTAAATTGATTTATTGTTTGTACAAGTTTGGCAATAATTTGGCCTGGTAATAGCTACTCACTGTTCACTGAACCATATATATGGATTGTCATTGTTCATCTTTGTCTTGACAAAGGGCAAATTATATTTTAGCAAAGTAAATCAAATGAAATCCCACAATTTCCTGTCAGTAACTTTAAGCTACTTTAAGTGCAAACTTTAGGAAAGTAAGAGTTATCTTTAAATATTTGTGCTCTTCTCACTACAATGTACAACACTGACAAAATTGTAATTCCTACTTTCACCTCTGGCTTCGACGCTGATATTTCATTAATTTCTGGACATTCCTTCAGTTTCAAAGAAGTCTTCAACTCATCCAAAATTCTGAAGCTAGAGCCCTCGCAAGAACATAAATAAAACCATATTTTTTTCAACTGTACAATCTGCAGTGACTCCCTCTACAAGCCAGAACAGATTTTCACATTCTTCTTTGCGCCTTCAGAGCTCCCACTGCCCAGGCCCCATCAAATCTTAAAGATATCCCAGTCCCCTGTCAACCTAATGGAGTACTTTGCTATGCGAATGCAGGATTTCCTATAGTTTCCCAGTCTAGCATAGCCTTCAGCTGTTATATCCCACGTACTCCGGTGCTTCCAGCATGTTTTCATTAAAGAGTCAGATGCACTCTACCTTTAAATTCAGTCAAAAAAAAAATTATACTTAATACTTTTAGTGACGCTTCAAAGTCTGACCATAAATCACTGCATATTTTTGTGATCGGTTTCTTTTATCTTTACATCTGCCTTTCTGGTTGATTTGCACAGCACTTGGAATTTGGAATGTTTTCTGTCCGTTTTATAACTCCTTTTAACGTTTTTATTTTTACTTGACTTTATTAACTGTGGAATTTTTATATTACTTTTATTTACGTGGATATCTAATCCAAGCAAATTTGGCTGTGTTTGTGGTTTTTGGTTATTAAAGCACTTTTATCTACATGCCTGCTGAAAACGGTCTATTTAATTAAAGGCTGACTGATTGATTAATCTCCTGCTTTGTCTGCAGTCCATTTTTCTCCTGTTTCATCTCCTCCTCTGGAAACAGTACAGAGATTTATTCCAGGAATTACCTGGGCTTTGGAAAGCTGGATCAGTTTCTGCACACAGACAGGCAAACAGAGCTGAGATTCAGACAGGAAATCTTGCTGTAAGCTCATGGTTGTGTACCCGCCACAGTCCATCACTTATTCACCAGGCTTGTTTTGGCAAACTCCACGCCTGTCACCATCAGAAGCTGAATTACTGTTGGTTTCAAAATAATAATAGTTTTAATTGTGACAAAAGCTCAAAATAGATTTTTATCTCAACTAATAAATTATTCATAGAATCCAGAGTGTTGGATGGACTGGACATTCGAACATTTTATTTTTTTTACCTTTCAGAAGAAAACAGGAAAAGAGAATGTAAAGCTGGAACTGTAAACATTTTTCCTTCACAAATTAGAACACTGAAGATTTATAAACTGAAGATTTGGCTTTCATATTAACCGTTGACATAATATTCGATAATATATGCGTGAGTGTAAGGACATGCAAAGCTCTTATCAATGGAAGGCAGATAATACGATCCACTGTGGCAAAGGAGGAAATATGAAACTTGAAAGTGACCCTATAAATATTTATAAAAGGAATATTACTACTGCTGCAAAATAGTGAAATATATCAGATATCAAGTTAATGCATGAGTGTGATCGACAGAAAATGACCCAGATAGCACATGGTGGTAATTCATTGTTGAATTATAGTCAGAATGGTTGATGTTTGGTTGAGGTCGATAACTGAGTGTGGATCAACCATCAAACAATCATCCAATTCTAGCCAAGTAACCAATGTTGAAAATGCATCATTGAATCAATGTTGTCTCACTCATATTGTGCTATCTGGGTACAATCATGTATTTAATGTGTATGTGTATTTAATGTAAAAAAAATAATTAAAAAAAATGAGGCAAATGTAATCATATGTTTGGTCAAAAAATATTTTTTTTCTGGATATTCACAGGCAACAAAGACACCTTCATGATATAAAAAGACTTAGTAAAGTTAAAACTACAGTCATACTCAGTAAATTAAAATGTATGTAATTCACTCAATGGATGACGAGGCGACGTCTGGGTCTCCTTACTCAGGCTGCTGCTATTCAACAAAGGGACTTTTTCTTACAATCCTCGTGTGTTTGGGTTCTGGTTTTCATTTGTGTTTGTGTTTTGATTACTTCTTTGTTGTTTTTTATGTTGGATAGTTCTTAGCACATTTAGTTCATTTTATTGTTTGTAAGTTGTTGTCACATTAGTTCATTCATTTGTTTTTAGTTTTTTCTTGTGTTCTGCTCTGTGTATATTTGGAGTTAGCTCTCTGTTAGTCTTTTCCATTAGATTTTTGAGTGTTTGTTCAGCTCCCTTTTAGTTTGTCTCCCTCGACTTCACTGTTTTCGTCCTGCCACAGCTGTACCATATCTCTTCTGTTAAGTTCATCTGGTTCCTTTGTCATTTTCCATCTCCGTCTCAGTAGCCTGTCAACAAAAGAGCAATTTCCCTTTGAGGATCAAAAAAGTATATTCTATTCTCTTCACTAACCGATTCTCAGACATATAATCGACTGAGCTCAGTGTTTCTGCCATTTCAAACATGTCATTTTAAAGAATATTTCAGTCAAACTGAATTATTAGTGTACATAGCTGTTGAGTTTTCTATTACTCTCTTACACTTACTAGCAAATAATCTGGGATATTCATTTCATTTTGAAAACCTTTTTTAGTTCTTAAATTACTAAATTAAATTTTCTCTTAAAGTTTAGCCTGACCTTATTTATGTTTCTAGAAATGCAATGAAATTAGTCATTGAACAAGCAAGGGAAGAGTTTTTGTATTGTGAATTGTGTTTTGTAGAAGTGCCCAAATCTTCTTCTAATGCCTTAACAGCAACACACAAGCTGTCAGTTCATCTGTTTTGTTAGACGTTCATGTGTTGTGCTGTGATTCTGTTTAACTAGTAAATATGGCAGATAAATTGTCGACTGACTTGAAATACTCCCAAACTCCCTTTGTCTAAAAGAAAAATCTTTTTTAAAACTTCTGTCACCTACCTTATTTCTTATTGAAGCAGTCACTTTGAAATGTTGCATAAAGTAAACTATTAACTTAATGGATTATTATAGTCAATGTTGAATTGATTAGACTGCCTTTTTGTTTTTGTTGTTCATTTCTCCCAAAGCATTTTAACATTTGAGGGGAAGCTACTTTAATGATTTGACCACAGACTTTAGAAAAACAGTTGTAAAGCACAACAGCATGAGTCAACATGGAGCTTGTCTGTCACTTGTAGCTTTTAAGACAGGAAGGATCTAATGAGTAGAAATAATAAACAGTACATTTCAGAACATCAAGCACAAAACGTTGACAGCATTTCTCTACTTCAAGTTCAGTCTGGATGAAAGCCAAGACACTTTCCCCTTACGAATATGATCACTGAAATTTGCTGCAGTAATGAACCAGCATTACTGCTAACATGTCAAAGGAAAAATTCAAGAACGCAATGATTTTACTTCTGTTTTTAAAACGCATTAAAATTAAGTTTTAGATCATTTTTAAATCATATCAAAACTTGATTTTGTGACATTTTTTTATAATAGTTTCTATCATGTTATTTGTCTCTTTTTCAAACCTTGCATTCAGCATCCATGGTTGGTGATGGTATTGCTGGATGAACTTTTAGTTTTGCGTAAACCCCAGGCCACATAAACGTTAACATCCATTTGAAAGTAGATATTTATATACGCTGCATTAAAGAAATGTAATCTTTTTTCCTACCATTTCGAATCATCGTCCATCAGTATTTTCAAATAATGTTCTTTTCTTTACAACACAAAGCCATACAAAATGATGCTACCACCCCAAACTTCATAGTTCTGTCCTCAGGGCTGCAAACTTCCGTCTTTTCTCGTAGCAACGGTCTGAATGCAAATGCATACCAGACTTTTTGGATTCTTTATAAATAAAAAGATTCTGAACACCAAGTAAATTTCCTTCCAAATCACAATTATGCACTACTTTGTGTTGGTCGTTCACACAAAGTCCTCACAAAATACCTCAAAATTTGTGGTTGTATTGTAACAAAATGTAAGTGAATTCATTTTCTCAATTATTTTCAAGGCAACATGATAATTTTACACTGTAAAGTAATTCTTTACCCCACGGAAAAAAAAAAAACAAGGCTGCACATTTGGATGATTTTGTTTTTGCCACTGTGTGTAAAAGCGTGTAGAATAGAACATGAGGTTGCTATACATGAACAAAGAACCTTTATTCACCATATTGTTTATGAAGTGAGATAATCCATCTGATGCATTTCTTGCTTTCAGAGGAATGAGAGGAATGATAGCATTGCGGCCAGTGTGCAGACACCCACACATGGGCGCATACTGTAGGTATATTATAGGCTCTGCAGAGCGCGAGGGGGCAGAAGGGTCTAGTAATTGAATGGAAACCTTTTTTTGCCCCCTTTGCATTGTGCAGGTTTCAGAGTCGAGACTGCGGCAGTCTAATGTGAACCATCACAAAAAAATAAAAATAAAATAGATGTCACACTGGGTCTACAGAGATATGGGGACTAAATGAGCATAAATGCACAAGCGAAGTGTGAAGAATACGTCTTTCCGCTGCAGTGGCCAATTAATCACATGAAGAATAGATATCAATGGGGAGGATGTCAGGTAGTGTTAATAATCGCAGAAGTCTGAGTTTGTTATATTACCAAACTAAGCTCAAAGGAAGTCAAATTATTGAAATGATTTGTGATTTGAAGGTGTCAAGAACAATGTGCTGCATCTGTTTAAAGGTATTACTGAGTGTTGTGTTTCAGGTGGAAACTAAGCAAGACAGAAGCTGTTAATCATTCTCTGTTTCTCGCCTCGGAAAACTGAATATTTAATATGTTTGAAAATAAAAACCTCCATGTGTTTTAATTTGGAATCTGATTTTCTTTTCTTTTTTGGTGTATTTTTGTACCGTTTTCTTTTTAGTTTGTTTGTATGCAAACCTAAAACGATTGATAGCGAGAGCAATAAGATAATGTCTGATAAAACGAGAAATGTTTGTAGAACATATGAGATAAATAGAAAATGTCTGCAGAGAAAATGCATAACCTTTGGAACGATGTGTCTCTAAAACCAAAAGTAGTTTTACAATTGCTTGAGCCATGGAAAAGTCTTTAAAGAGTCGGGTCCGCCCTCCTTCACCAGTGGTTATTTATAATTTCTCAGTAGGCTGCTAACTTTTGCCATGTGCAGACACTCACCACATGAACTGCATCTGGACTGGATGTGATTTCTATAATTATTTTCTCTCAGAAACTCTCTGCAGAGAACATATATGGAAACAACATATGGAAGCCATGTCTGCTCTTACTTACTGCTCTTCATTTCTGGTACTGTGAGTACGCAGAAAATATGGCCTGACTGCAAAAGTAACCTGTTAAAGAGAAAAAAATAAACAGAGAAAAAAAAAGAAAAACAGGTCCACGGTCCAGGCGTTAATTAAAAAAAAACAAAAAAAACAATACAACGTTAGGCTGCCCAAGTGTTGTAAACAACTCCATGTTCCAATCCTGTATTTGTTACAGTATTATAAAGACTTATCCACAGATTAACACAGCTAAATATAAAATGTGCCATACTATTATTGCTATAATAATAAAAACATAATCACTGCTCAAATCCTAATTAAGCTCTTGGCGTGTTTTGACATGATTTTAAAATAAGCAGAAATTGCACTCTGAGCCATATTGAGTGCTACAGAAAAGCCTTTGAGAGGAATGATCCAATATCTTTATTCTGGGGTTCACCACAGATAAATTTGCTTCTAATTTGCAAAGAACAGGGCTGGAAATCTTACGCAGAGATGCAGGAAGACTTGAATTAACTCCAAAGTGTTTAACATGTGAAAAGTGGGCTAAGCAATAGATATTGGCTAATACCATTATGAGTACAAACCAATAGGTTTGTATTCTTTCTATTTTAGATGCTTGTGTCTCTAAAACAGATATAATGTAAGAGAGCATGGGAGGACAGATGTTTTCTTTTGGAGGACAGTCTGCTTTCAATTGGTGATGCTACAGAAGTATGAAACTCAAGTAAACCCTGCTTAATGATGTGGAGGTCAGGGAATCAAGGTATTTATGTCCTGTAAACATGGACTCGTTTAATAATTCCAACTCGCAATCGCACTGAATTCTCTCACAATTTAATATTTCCCTGTATGTTTTTTAGTTTGTTATGGGAAATGAAATGTAATTCTACTTAACTAAACTGCATACATAGATATACTAAAAATAATACAATAAAAAGTAAAATAAAATAAACTTCTAATTCTTATTTTATGCTTATTTGGCTCAGTTAAATGTGGTCACCAATACTGCTTCAAAAGAAATATATATACGTATATATATATATATTATTATTATTATTCAGTTTTTGTATGTTTATTTTTGAGACCAATATGTGGACTAAGCCAAATGAGACAAACTGAGCCTCACTCTAGAGGGCAGATACAGTGTAAATCAAGCTGAACCTTTTTCTGTTTTATTACACTTCTCCAATGTTTTTTATTGCATATACAGTTTTGCCAACTGGCAACAAAACTCACACTGAAAAGCAAAAGGTATGGCAAGCAGTACCTCCGTTTCTCAAAAGAGGGAGTAAATGAGCCCATGTGCTTATGCTGTTCTGATCTAATTCTTTACAGACTGCAAGGACCAACATATCTTAAAGAAACAGAGTCAAACTGAGTCAATGTCAGGATTATGGTTTGTACAAGCTAAAAAATGCATTTAATTTGAAAAAAAAAAACTAAAAAAAAAAAATAGCTGACCTTGGCACCTGAGCATAAAATTAGAAAAACATTGCAAAGATTTTTGTTGAAGAAAAACCTCTAGTTCTTTACTGAAAAGTGTAGTTAAACATCTGGGCAGGTTATGCCTGCCTGATTGTCCCTTTAAAGGAGCAGATGGTGACACGATTATACAACCTTGACACACATAAGACACTAAAAGACAAACATCAGAGTCGGATTTAAAGACGCACGACTCAACTCAACTCAGCTCGGCTCGTACTTGAGATGTAGGATTTTAAGTCTTGCTAATAATTACAGTTCAATTCAATAAATTATTAACATCTTCTCTGGAGAACCACTGTTGTATACAAATGCCTGGTTGTTAGTCAGCTTATGCATATTTTTGTCAAGTTCATCAGTTTTTTTATATAGTGTAGTGTAAGTAAATCACATCAATGCACATATGTCCTGTTTAAGAGGAGCATTTGGTTTATTAACCTAGAACATTAGCAGATTGTGAGCTATGAAAGTTTCTTACCAAGCTGTTCATGTTTGGTAAAACTTCATAATAATAACCATATGAACTTTCTCATAATGAAGTCAATAGAAAATAATTTTGGTGGCACTTTAAAACTAAGGCCCAAAACTTAGTTTTCCATGTGTCATTAAGACTACACATGAAAGTACTTCTCAAAACATTCTGCCCTCTTCCCACATTATGTAATTAACATTTTGCACTTGATTAATGCTTGCAAAATCAAACTAGACAAAACCATATGAACTCTAACTTATCATTCCATGTTACCTGCAAAAGAGATGCCGCATTTTCAGTCGCTACAGCTGCGCTGCATGCATTTGCTCTGCAGCACAGAAACGTTTTATGCACCCCGACACAATTTAATTTAGTTTAATCTCAGGCCCTCCACTGGGAATGCAACATATAATTAAACTTTATGGAACTGCCCCTGCAGCTCATGCGGAGCCGCAGATTGTCTCACATACGCCGACTCACAAAGACTGGATGCAAAATAATTTGTGTCGATGCATAATCAAATCATTATATAAGTTATGATTCAAATTCAGCGCCTAAAATAAATATTGATAGAGCCAACGGGTATGCAGTGTGGATGACTGGGAGGGCAAGCATGACTAACCGCACAGAGATATAATGCTTAATTTCTGACATCAGAGTGGTTGGGTTTCATTCATTGAATTGTTGCATTGTTTCCCATGTGCAGATGCAATACACAAGTTAATCAGAAAAGCACACAGAGTACTTAGAATTTTTTTATATCCCAAGTCTCTTCAATTCTCTAGTTTGTTCCTATTACCTGAGTGTTATGTGTTCTTGGGGTTTTTTTCTATTAGGTTACAGGTACTATAACACGGTCATCTGTCCACTTAGATGGGGGTTAGTGAGGTGGATGATTATTGGGCTTTCTGCAGAAAAGGTGTGATCAGAACTGTAATGCTTCAGCAATTCAGAGACTTATGGGGTCACAAGAGAGATAGGCTCAAGATGGATGTTGCTCAGATTTTGTGTAACATGAGGACAACAGACACTGAAAGTTCCATAGTTAACTCCAAAAACAAATGATGCATCTAGGCGCGGTCCTCCATGACTTATAAAAAAACCAAATAAAAGCAGTGGATACTCGGTATGTTTGTAGCAGCTTGGCTAACAGTTTTTTTGTTGGGCTGTTGTTCTGTAACCAGGTTGTGCATAGAGGAAAAGTCTGCCTGTTTACCCGATCCATCAGCACTTTATAAAAAGCAAAAAATGCATGCTTGAAGTACATGTTCTGCTTTTGCAAAGGTGTGCATTTTTGTTTTCATAGTGTTCTGCGGAATCATGACCAGGTATTTTACTTTTAACATAACTATTTTTATTTTGCCGTGAAGAATGAAAAGAGTCATCAAATTTCTGTGCTCTGTGAGAAGCTGTGCCGGTCATGCAATCAATTTCATTTTCCCGTTTCAAGCATCCAGCATCCAGAGGTGAGTGAAGTGTTTCTTGTTTGGTCATTGCTGAGAAGGTGGAGATGCAGTTGTGTAAATGTTGAGTTAACTAGGCATGTGAGAGCTATGGCACTCGTGGCAGAATTGATGCCATTTTCGAAATAAAGAAATAAATCCTTTACAGCTTGCCTTATCTGGTAATTAGGTCAGACAGACCTCAACTAAGGAGAAGGAGGAGGATGTAATAAGATGTTTACCAGAATGCAATCCATAGTCTCATGTAATAAAGTACAGACCTGATGAAAATAATGTAGTTTTATTGTGAAAACCATTAACTCTACAGTGAGATTGTGTACATTGTCTAAACAGTAATTTTACTGTTAAACATTATTTACAGTTTACTCATCTGACCATGTTCATAGCATGTACAAACCTCGTGACTGTTTTGGCAGATGAATGTGGTCAAAGCATCAACACAGTATATGCAAACAAATCTGAATTAGGATTTTGCTTTGACAATAATTTGGCAGGAGTTTTCTCCCCCAACCCCTAATTCCATGCAAGTATAAAGCAAACTTTAGTAAACACAAGCAGAAAACGGCTTTCTGTTGTTTACCTTCTCTGTTTATCTCTTTGTTTTTCTCTGGCTTCATCGCCTCCTCGTCTAAACCCATCTTTAGCACAAGTGAATTTTGACAGCTGACGATGCAGGACAACAACATCTTGAAAAGCAGATCTGCTTTTCTATAAAGATGTAGCAAATTTAACAAGTTTTTGTATGCCAGTCCATTTCCCGAGCAACATGAGTCTTTTCTTCTCTCCAAGTAACCTTAGTACAGTCCATCTGGGCTCCACACACACGCACACACGCTCTCACACACACAATTACAGAGTGTACTGCCAGTACTGCTCCTAACACCCCCTTCATGTCCCTTTGGCCTTGCAAAGTCTGTTTCTCACAAACCACACTATTTATAAATTCTCTTATCTTGCTTTCTTCCCAGCCTGTGTCTGATCATCAAAACTCAGGATCGATCACAAAAAAGTACAAATAATGATGTTCCAACCTGAATGAAGTATTCATTCAGTGCTAAAACCTCGAATTTCAAGACGCGCTCAGTTTTGAAGCGACTTAGAACCTGTAAGAAACGTGTAAGAAAACATACTGAATAAGCTTTAAGAGAGAATAACAAGACAAAAAAAACATTCATACCAAAACTAATGGAAATAAACACAATCTTGGGCTGGGTTGTAAAATAAAATAGTCTAATTATCCCCTGGAGAAATGTTAAATCTAATATTAGGAAATTGAAAGAATTTGGCTCAACAACAATCCTGCCAAAAAAGGGAAGATCTCCGAAGCTCATGAGCCAAACATGAAGAAGAATTATTAATAATGAAATAAAAAATGTCAAACATAGCAGCAGGATACACCAACAAACTTTATTGTCTCATGATTTAGCTCAGTTTAAAGCATGTTCATCTTGGTCTTCCCGATGCTCTGTGTTCACAAATAATCTAACAAACTTCTGGTGACTTTATTTTACAGCTGGATTTTATTGTATTTTACAATTGATTACTGAGGAGATTATTTTACTAAGTGGTGTTTGTGTATGAAAAGTATATGTTTCATTCTCCATCCCAGAAAAAATTGTAAATCTATGCACATTCATCAAATGCAATTACAAAACGAAGTTTGTGATGGTAATGTAGAAAAATGACATAGTTCAGTGGGCATGAATGCTTTGTGAATGCACTGCAGCTTTGTTGTTTTTTTCCCCTCTTTTTCCTGTTTCCGTTTTAAAAGATTGTGCAGAGAAAATCATAAAAGCAATACCAGGATCCATTTCTACATCAAAGTCAAGAGGTAAACATACACTGGGAGTACATCACTAAAAATTGGGAGTGATGAATTGCTCCCCAAGTTGTACTGCACAAACTCAGTGAGAGAGACATCGTGGATTGTTCCATTCCAACATTTTTCAGGTTTTAGAAAACACTGGATCCACAGTTTGAGTCAGACAGGCCGAGTGTCTGAGGCGAACTGCTGTGTGAGAGCTCAAATCAGGGCTGTCGTTTGTGATGAGGAGCAAGCAGACAAGGAGTACGAGATAAAAAGTAGTTGAGCTTTTGTTGTTTTACACATACCCTGGTGCTTTGTCCTCACAGCATGTGTTGATTATAAGAGTTGTCTGTCAGAGTTTGGTGGTTCTTCTCGCATGGTAGCAAGAGGAATACCGTTTATATTCTGTGGCCATACAGAGAAAACTACCAATGAGGAACATAAACAGTGTGCCATTTAAGTTAGTAACAACGTATGTTCTGAGTTCCTTAAATTTATGGGACAATCAAGTAAAATGAGTGGTGATGACGCCAAACACAACACAGGAACTACTCTGTAGCTTTGGAAACAGAGCAAAGTTTTGAAGTCTCTAAATATGGCCTCAATCTCCCAAGTTTCCGCTTCTCTTAAGCAGTCTGGGTCCAAATGGTCCGTTTACGAAACTTGAACAAAACCTGCCCCAGGATGCATGTTCTTACTTTGAAATAAAAAAATGCATGTTAGTTGTTTGTTTTTGTGTGACTGAATGAAGCAGTTATATGAATAGCTAGTTTAAAAACACAGATGGGTAGCAAATGTAAACTGATAATCGAGAACAGGACTGCTTCTTTTGTTTGTTTTTTACATGCTCACTATTAGTGCAAAGTAATACCTCATAGTCCACCAGTGTAGAAGTTTAAGACACAATGCTATCATTATTAAAATGAAATATTTGTCAAAATAGAAAAAAAAAAATCAAACAAACAAGCTTTTGGTTCAGATGTTTGCGCTCATATACAGGAACATTTTTGGAGGTTGTGAAGATTATATTTGCTACTCTTGATAAGAAAGCAGGCAGTACTCTGTCTGCATCTGTCACATTTCTCCTGCTGAATCCACATTTCATTGCAGTTCAGAGCTGCATTGAACAGTGTCAACTGCGGGTAGGAGTAGTGACGATAAAGACTTTTCAAGGAACAAAAACATTTCAATATATTTCAAGTTGCATCTTAAAGAAATTGAATGTCAATATTGCTGGATAATTAGTGAAGAATATTTGTGTTCATTGCTAGAGTTCAAATCAAGATTAGAGGAGGTGCAACAAAGCAATATGGTACTTCATTTTTTAAAATCAAGATTGAATAAAATGTTGAATAAGCATTGAGTGATTTTTTCCCTCTATTACTCAATCAAAAAAAAATTACTATAATTTCATTTGAAATATGTTTAAAAAGCAAAAGCGTAATAATAGTCAAAATATCCAATAAGTTATTGTGTGAGTGAGTGTTGCAAATCCATGAAGTGGCTGTTAGTCGTGCTGACGCCCCTAAAGGTCCTTCAAGATGTTCCAAACGTGCCCAAAAATCTGGGGCCGACTCAGAACGAAGTTAGGGTTTTGCTGTGATACTGGACACTGCCTGGCAGAGCTCAGAGTTTTCCAGTCACACAAACAGGCTGTGAATCATTGGATCAAAAGGAAGAATTCACAGCTAAATAAACGTAGGCCACAAGCCAGGCCAACCCACTTTGCTGGCAGTCGGACACGCACATGATATCACTAACCCACATATGAGCATGCATATATTTTACATGAATTTCACAAATGAAGTAGTACACTTGAGCTCATGTGGCTTCCACTTGTGCTCAAATGTCACAGTGAGAAATTGTTTTATTACTCTCAAGTTTTCTGATCCCAGATGATAAATGTAATCAATGTACTGCTGATCTTATTTGCATTTCTTTGAGTTGCTGTTTCTACAGTTCTTATCACGTGAGATGGAAAACTTTAGTTTCTCTGTTTGTTTGTAGAGAAATAATAAATTTCATAATGTGTAGGAGTTGGGGGAAAAAAGTCATATATAGTTAACTAAAGCAACAAACAACAAATACCATAATGGTGACTATTATCTAATTCCTCCTACCTCCATCAGTGGAAAGAAGCAAGACGCACCTTTTATATTGATGGGTATAACATATCTTCATGGTCTTTCATTTTTGTTTCAGCCAACTTACAACTTAAATGCAGGCCATTTATTTAACAGGATTAGGAGATAAGGCTGCTTTCAACTTGACCAGGCCACCATCGCCACACTAAAATCCTGCCCTGTCTCACAGCCGGAGGCAAAAACTCATGCTAACTGCTAATACAGACATTCACACAAAGAAGCGATGGGATCATCTCTGCAGATAGAGATGATCCCAGCCACTGGGCCTCTAGCCTGG
>CM065362.1:18775902-18850902 GCA_033032245.1 Poecilia picta | reverse complement strand
CATTTGCTTCAGTATCGACGTACCCCCACTTGGGAATAGTTGTACTCTTATGGACTCTGACAAGAATCTTTTCTGATTTTCTTTTAATGCTCTGCCAAAGTTTATGTCAGGAAGTCAAAGCATTAATGAACAACAGTAAAGAAATCTGTGTGACACATTGGTAGAAAGCAGCTTTCTCTAATTCCAGATTTCATCAACAAATCTATGAGAAACAAAAGGTGACTGCCTTTGCAAAACTCCTTGACTATTATTCCTTTCTCAAAAATTGTCCACTGTCCTTTCATAGTGGAAACATTAATGTAAAACATTTTTAAACTTCAGTTTTACTAAAGAGTGCACCAGTCAGCCAGCCGATGATCAAAATTGTTCAAATTGACCTCGATTGGCCTTGATCACTGATCAACATTGAAAATGTACAATTTGTTCCCACTTCATTAAATGTACGCAAACTGAACATTCCCAGGATTTTTGTAACAGCGTGTTCTTTGATGCACTTTAAGTAAAATCAATTCAGAGTGCTTCACTTTTCCCACATTTTATATGGTAGAGTTATTTTACCATATTAAACTAATGTGTTTCCCCAAAATTCAACACATAACTACCTCATTATGACAATGTGGAAAATGTGGAAAATTATAAGTGTAATCTTTATTTCATGGAACATGGGCAACAAATTACCATATTGTTCATCATTTATTGTGATACATTTATTATCATGATATTTGGAATTATTGCTGTCACTATAAATTCTGATTAATGATGTTAAAAAAACTCCAAAACTGTCCGTTTTGTTGGGATTGTTAATTTTACAATTTTTCTCTACTGTTCAATGAGTGCATCAATAAATGTCAATACAATTAACAAGATGATTAAATCCAATTACTGTGTACAGTTTAATAATACAAATAACACTTATTTATGTGACTAATGTCCTGAAGAAGCATCAAAATGGGAATGTTTTTCAAGAGCAGTATTTGTGTTTATGTGGATTGCTGTGCCACAAACTCACAGCTGGACATCTTGTTAAAAACAAAACAAACAAAAAAACAGAAGTATCTCTTATCACTTTTAACATCACAACAGTACTAGAAAATATTGATAAAACTCTACGTCGCCCGCTGCTTGTGCATAGTGTGTGTATCGACAGCTGTTGACCATGTGTTGAAATGAAATCCTAAATAATTATAAATGTTTGTGCCACAGAGTACGCTTTAAACTATGACATAAATGAAGGAAATTACAGGTCAACTCAAGAACTCATCCTTGTTGTTTTTCCCCCTCAAATCTGTCAGTGAATCACTAATCTGTATGCATCTGTATGCATAACTCTTAAAATTAGACTTCCGCCATTTAAAATGTAAAAAAAAAAACAATTCAGCTCTTGGATCCATGACTAATAGACTCCCAGATCACACTGATAAAACGAGAGTTCAAATTCAGTTTAGCGTGTACTAATACTGAAAAAAGAAAACCATCAGTGTGGATCAGGTAAACCTTGTAATCTCACTAGAGCCCCTACAAAATCTGTCTTTAATTCTGCAGGAATATCTTAAATTCAGGACAACCCCTTCATTACTGCGTCTGCACATTGCCAGAGATGCCCTCACAGATAATCAGAATCTCCAGGCTTCTGTAGACCAAGTGAAAAAGCAGCAGAAGGTAATGAAGACATAAAAACTTAAACGTAGAGCCAATCTAAACATGAAGAAATGATCAGACTTGTGAGTGCTTCAGTATTAATAAGCTCCATAATCATAAATCAGGCAGACAAACTTAAGTTGTTCCTCATCTTACACTATCTTACTTTGTCATTGTAGAGATGACTGTCACAACAGGACAATAATACAACAAATAAAATGACATTTAAATAAAGTTTTAGTGTTCTGTAAAGCTATGACCCCCATAACAACATAAAAAACAAGTACATCTGCCTTAATGAACATCTTTAGACAATCGACTTCAGTCTCTTGTGCCATGTGAGCAGTTGGCAAACTGAAACAAAAACAAATATCCAAAAAGTCAACACACACGGGTCAGTGTGCAGTGAAACATCTGCTTTCTATACACACCGTTAGCACATACTGTTGACAGCTGTAGAATCTCTATCTTCACTGGTTTTTTTTTTTTAATCCAAATGGATCTAGCAAAGAGAAAACCTTTCCAGAGGTCAGGCCTTCAGCTACCGAACCCAAAGCCCATCCTCAACCCCCATTGGCAGACGGTTACATCACTTTACCCATGAATCAGCGTGCATAAATAAGTCATGATCAGACTTTCTTCCACTTTCACTATTCAGTCTGAACATTTTAACCATGAAATCAGTGTTGTGGTTCATCGGTAAAGTATGAGTTAATTAATATTTTTGTAGAAAACTCATTTCAAGATAACCTACAGCAGAAAATAAATTGTCACCACATTGTTAAAATTGTGAACATCTTAAATTAATACTTGTGCATATTTTATGTTTGAAGCATTAACTTCTGTCCTCAGAATCTCTTTTGTTTCCATTTTAGATTAGTCTGCCAATTATCTATTCATCCTGGGATTAGCGCTTTGGAAAATGCCATTTTATAGCCCACATTTCAATATTGTCAGCTTAGCCTCAACAAAGATGTTGAAAATGAGGGTGGTCCAAATAGCCTTTATAATTTAGACGTAAGTAGTCTTCATGATTAAAATTATGTGGCTTGTAAAAGAAAACCAAGATTTTAAAGGGCACCTGTGAAATTGACATGAAAACCATCCTGTACATAAAGTGACGCAAGACATCAGTTTCACTAGACTACATCAGGGCAAACAGCTTTCAGCCTCAGACCCTCCAAGAATGAGCGACATATTTTGGTAGAGTTACAGTCAGTTGTGTGCAACTCCAGAGGAATACAGGAGGTGGAGATAATTAAAGTTTATTAACAGCAACAAAAAAAAAAAACCCTGAAATGACAGGAAATCCAAAAACAAAAATCCAAAGCTTATGAGAAAGTGTGGGAGAGAAGAAATACTAAACCTGATGTACTGGAGAGTGCATTAAACAAAAAAAAAGGAATTTGAGGTACATCAAAGAAAACTGTGTATTACAAGCTCTGAATCCAGGAGTTTATAATTAGTAAGCATAAATAACCAAAAAGTTAAACAGCAAAGTAACACTGGGTTTGTCCATCCATCTTGTTAATGAGTAGCAACAACTAAGAAAATATATTTAACAACTTTTCCAGTTTTATTTTGCCATCTCCTCCCAATAGCAACATTTTTCCACTTCATTGAAGATTACAATGCCTCCCTCATCACTAAACATTGAGTTCAAAAAGCTCATTTACATATAACTTGCAAACGTTTGGATCTACTAAAGTAAAATAGTGATAGTTTTAGTAACTAAGAAAATACTACCTTATTTTCTTTAGTTATTTTAGGTTGTACCCTCTCTGATTTATGTTTAGTGTGTAAAAAGCCTTTTTTAAATGGATGATTTAAACAATAGAGCAGCAATGCATATTGGCTGGTGTAAATGGATATTACCCTAAATTTGACAAACAGACTTTAAATCAGGTAATTGACCATCAAGCCAGGAAATCACTATTTGTACTAATCAGGCACAGTTTATGTAATTTAGCGAGAATTATCAGACAAAGTAAATCCAAATTTAATGCACACACTCTTTAGAGCAATGATTTCTCTAATAAATCAAAACGAGGAAAGAAATTAGCCTCACATTTTGCTTTGAGGCCTTTGTTTTTTTTATGTGAAATGCCAAATCTGAGCAACAAAAACTACTGAATCAGATCTAAATAAGCATCAATTAGAATATTACCTATGCTGTAGGCAGTAAATCCACATTATTGTCATTGGCCGACGTCCATATGCCGATAAGAGATTGGCAGGTCATACTTAGACAGAGGGTGTGTCTCAGTGAAAGAATTACCGACTGCCAGATAAAAATGACCTCTAGTCCTTTCAATTTCTACATATGGCCAGTACTTTCACAAAAAAAACAAACAAAAAAAATCTAAAGATAACTTTGTTAAACAACATTATATTACATTATATAAATGTCTTTGTACAGACATGGGCAAGTGCATATGACTCCTTGCTAACAAGTCTGTTTGAAATCAATGGTAGCTGTTTGTATTCTTCAGGCAAACACACCTCATTCCTAAAAGTAATACTTTCCAGCTGTTTTAACATTGACTTAGTGCCGTTACCAATTCATCATGATCCAAGTTCTGTCAAAACACAGACAGAGGTGAAAAAAACATGAAGCGCTCAATCCATAATACTTGAAACAACTCAAGTGAAAGGACTTATAAGAAGACCCTTTCTAAAATATTGAGATAGTTTTGTATAAATGAATGAATAATTATAGTGGAAAGAAAATTATTTTTGAAAAGTTATAATCTGAAAGTATGCTACTTTGTTTCACAATAGCTCAATATCGGTCAGATAACTGGTAGAGGAACTATGAAAAGAATTTGTCAGTCATCTCAACTAGGTGAACTGATGTCTTCACTTTGAGTTATTCCAGCTCATGGATGTGCTTTGATGAGACTCTTTACATTGTCTCTGTGTGTTTAAGGTCTTTGTGACTCTGAAAAATGAACCTTCATTCTAGCTGCAAGTAGTTTACAAACTCAGAGGTTTTCTTCCATAACCATATTTAGCTCCATCCATCTTCCAATTAACTATGACCAGGTTTCCTGTCTCTGCTGAAAAAAAGCGTTCTCCACACTTAAGATTTCATTGGTGTGATCTGGGTGCTGAACAGTATTAGTTTTACATTACACTCAGCTTTTTGGCATTTATCCAGACCACATGTTTGCTGTGTCCCTTACATGTCTTGTTGCAAATTACAAATGAGTTTGTTATGGATATATTTTACCAATAAATACTCAGGTTACATTACACCAGTAAACTCAGTTTACAAAATTAGCTGACATCTTAAGGCAATTGATTGCACATTAATTAACTTAGGAGTATCAAAGTAAAGAAGGTTACATTTAAATTTATACTAAATGAATTTAAATATATATATATATATATATAAATTCCCTTCTCACCCTCTGCAGGTGGTCACTTTCATCCTCTGAGCTCGGGTCCTCTACCAGAGGCCTGGGAGCTTGAGGGTTCTGCGCAGTATCTTGGCTGTGCCTAGTACTGCACATTTCTGGACTGAGATGTCTGATGTTGTTCCTGGGATCTGTTTTAGCCACTGCTCCAGTTTGGGGGTTTCTGCCCCAAGGGCCCCGATGACCACAGGCACCACTGTGGTCTTCACCTTCCAGGTCTTCTCCAGTTCCTCCCTGAGGCCCTGGTATTTCTCCAGTTTCTCATGCTCCTTTTTCCTGATGTTGTAGTCACTTGGTATAGCTACATCCACCACAACGGCTTTCCTCTGTTCTTTATCCACCACCACAATGTCCAGTTGGTTCGGTTGGACCGAATAGCTCAATGGGTAAGTCACCAGTCTTCCACCCGGGAGACCAGGGTTCGAATCCAGGCTGGGGCTGAAGTTACAACAGTCAATTGAGCTGTCAGTGTGGGTCCTTAGGCAAGACCCTTGGAGCTATATAGCGTACCTCATACCGTGAGAGACACTGATAAGCACGACATGCCGGCTCAGACGTCGCCCGGCCAAACAAGGTCTGCGTCAGGTGCTGGGGAACCAGAGCACCTAGATGAAAAATGGGCTACTGGAACAAGACAGAAATGGGCGAGAGGTGAAAACATATATACTGTATATATATTTAAAAGCCACATTGTACCCCCATCACATGCATGGATTGACATATTGCCACTCTTTACATGCAGTAACTCTCATCAGCACTAGACGCTGCACGTTGTATTAATGCAAAATTAAACAAAATTTGTTCTCCACATAAATCTTCATAATCAGATTGTGGACAAAAACACTGGAGGGTTTAAATTCTTTAAGTTTGTAGGGTTAATGTACTACAAACCTTGAAAATATGCTCACATCTGTGTTATTTTGTGAATATTTGTTTCTCTCTCCTTATCCTTTTTTTTCTTTTGCATAAACACACACACACACACGGGCGCGCACACAAACACAGTGCAAATAAATTCCTCCCCCTCATTAGTGTTGGCCATTCATTAATGTATTCAGCTGCACACCTTCAGTATTTACCAGGTTCCAGGTGTGTGGCATTCCCTTTAAAATGAAGACTAAAAAAGGGGAGAGGAGAAGTGGTGTGTTCTTTCTGCAACAGGAAGACCACATAGACATTTCTGTGTCAGACAGCTGAAGCTCTTGGTTACAGGTTAAAGAAATTGGTGCTGAAAAATATTCATTAAAATTCAAATGCACTCCAGATATGACACAAGCAGAGAGTTTAGTAGGATATTTGCCCAACATGGTTATGCGGACATAGAAAGTGAACTAGATGTTTCTCAGTATTTAGTGACGCCTCATCTTATTAAAATGTATTTTTAAAGAGGGTTGTTGGAGATTCTAAACGTCTATGCCTGCAATTAATTTATAATGTGAGACCAGCAGTTAATTATTCTGTTAATTCAAGATAACCAAGCTGTTATCTCATTATCTCTTTTTTTTTCGTCAGTTTGACACGTTTTGTTTTGCACACAGCAACGTCTCTTGTGTTACGACCTATTAAAAGCTGTTTTAATATTTCACTTACCATTTATGTCTCAACACTTATTTGCACGCTATCCCACATGAACTAATTCAAAGTTTAGCTCACAGAAAAAAAAGAAAAAATATTCATACTTGGGCTGAATTTAAAGTCCAGTTACATTAAAAATATCAGAACTGCTTGTATTATTCTTTACAAACTCAAGCATGTACTTTGGGGGCTGTGCATGGTGTAGAGGTGGAATAGATGACCCACACAGAGGCTGCGGTCCTCAAGGCAGCCGTCTGGGGTTATTCCAGGGGTTATACCGTGATACATTTCCTGTATGTCTCTCTTCCTTTGCACATTTTCTGTCTGGTGACTAAAGCGAACTAGCGCCAAAACTTTATTTGACCATTTACTGCATAAGCTGAAAAATATGTGATGATTCAGACTTCCTGTGAATCACTGGACTTGGTTTATATAACAATTATTCTTCACATCTGCACAAAATGTAGTTGACCAAAGTGAAAAGTTAATAGTAGGAGGAGGAGAACAATGAGTTGAGCATTTCAACAGCCGATGTCCTCCTACGGGAAGGTACCAAAACACCAGTCTAGAAATACTACAATCCCATTACAAAAATGTTGTGCATTCTCCAAACAGTCAGGGGCCACTCATGCTTTATTGTGTGTAATGAAAGATACAATGGTGTTATTAATGAACCCAAAAATGACTCCCTAAAATCATCCAGCGAACAGGAATAATTTTAATGCCATGTTCTAATCCAGATTATTATCTTAAATTTGTTCTCAGTTTAGTCCAAGCTCCACAAACTATATACTAGCCTTTTATAAGCTTAAAAGAAAACTTTAATAATCCATAAAAACTGACTCTGAAGCACATTTGTGGACATTGTGTTCTAGTATCGTGTTCCATTTTAAAATCAGAGGAAAAACAACACAATCAGAGCAAGAATCCCTCTCAGCATCTCAAGTATTGTTTTGGTAAAACATGGCCAGCATATATTGAGGTTGTGATCCTTATGCAGAAATGGTGTTCCTTTCTTTTTATGCTTCACATACACAAATATATGTACCAAGACTCAAACTTGTACACAATAAATACAATGCAAACACACATCTTTGGCCTCCAGGCCATTTTCTGAAGCTGGTCAAAGAGAAGATCCCAAGGTTATTAGAAGGCCATTTAACTGTTTTTTGGAGAGTGATCAAATTTCCAATTTTTCCTGACCTCGCTCTTCACCGCTTCCCCCTGGGCTCCGCTAAAAATGAACTGGCTTGCCGTGGTAAAACAGACCCCACCCAGCGGCCAAAGTGCCGGAGGCATCCTTGAAGCAGATTTGATCTAATATATATGGAGCCAAAAGTGCAATAAACAGCACATCACAGAATGATTGGTTTTATGTCTGTCACCATAAAATAAGTGAGGGGGATTTAGAACCCCTTGCCTCGCGCTTAGCCACAGCTGGAGAGACCCTCCGTTTCTTAATTTGAGGCTTAGATGAGTGAACGCGTGAGATGAGTTTGTGGTAAATGAAGAATCTCTCGCCCGCATGTTTTGTGTGAAATAGTCTTAGTTTTTTTAGCACCCTCTCATACAATCTCCATTCACACTTATGGCACTTTTTGAAACAGCTGTTGACAAACAAATAACCCTGTAGGAGACGGTGTGAGGAGCAATCTGTAGACGGCGCTCCTGGGAGGTCTTCCTCAGAGATAAATCCATTACACCAACCAGGAAATATACTGTTTTACAAATGCCACAGGGAGATGACTGTCTCTTTCTGTTGTTCTTATTTCACCTTTACATTTGGGCTTTTTTGTTCTGCTGGAGAAAATACACATCAACTTAGCTGCTTTTTCTCTTGAATAAAATAAAAACAAACAATATGCCTGCAACTTAAGCATGAAAACAACCCAATTTGATTTATACAAAGATATATGGAACACGTACAAATATATACCTCCTGGTAGGTAGTGGCGCAACTACACATTATTTAGGTGGATGCAAAAGCATAAATTGATGCCCCCCCCTCAGGGAAGGAACGTTAGGGTGAAGGAGCGACGCTCACTCGCATAGCAGATCCCAGGATCTAGGCTTCAGAAAAGCACAGTCATAAACAGTCGATATACGAATCGGAGACCTCAAGCTCCCAGACCTCCCAAGCTTGAAATTCCATGTAACTAAATATTAGGGATGTGCCGATCAAGTTTTTTTTCTCCCGATACCGATATCGATCACCCCCTGAGGGCTGATCGCCGATACGATCACCGATACCGATCACATAATTATTATTTATTTATTTATTTTTTATCATAAACACTACCGTTGCATTATGTGGAAAAAGGAACCATGAATTCACCTTAATTTAGACAAAAACTTGTTTTTAATAACTTTTTCCAAGATGAAAACTAAACAAAACAGGCATTGTGCAAATTGAATTGCTATCAATAATACTATCTTTAACAGACTGATAACATATGAGGCTCTGAAGAGGCTAAATAATGCAAAGAGCTAAAATAAAACCTCTCAACATTGCCAAAAAGTTCAAGTATAAAACTTAACATTCAAAGGCAAATACAGGATCAATTACAATAAACAATCCAGAGTTACTGAATGAAAACTTCCTGTTAGCATAGCGGCTAGCTGGTTACTGCTAGTTCTGATTGGCTGTTTCTGACTGAGAGGAGTAATTATGCAGAACAGGGAGGAGATCGATTATTTTTTCAGATTATCTGTCTCATGTTAGGACAGCCAAAGTTTTAATACGTATGTAAAATGTATTTTTTAGGTTAGATGCTGCAGCTTTAAACAGGTTCAGTGTGAGAGTCTCTACCAGGTGGAGCAGAAGCGGCTCCGTCTGTCAAATATTACTAAATATTAAATATTACTACCTGTAGCGGAGCAGCGGTTCAACAGTAGAACCAGCGTCTTACATCGCAGCTCGAAGACTTAAATAATTTTGCAGGTTATTTGTTTAGCTTTCTGACCGTCATGCTAATTCGGGTGAGTGTTTGTAGCTGTGCTGCTTTACCTGCTGTCTGATCCTCCATGTCTTTTACTGCAGTGAGCCTCGATGTAGCCAAACTCCGTCAAGTATGGCTACATTGTTTTTATGTCGTATTAACTTCGTTGTGTCGATGCATTTTGACCTGCTTCAATTTTCCGCCGCAACATGCAAACTTCCCCATTTACTCAGTGCGTTATAGTTACACATCGCTTAGGATTTGTTGCTGCGCGTTTTCGCCTTGTGAAGGAAAGACGAGACCAGCTGGACAGACAGGTGGCGAAATGAGATGCAGGTGATCGGTATCGATAACAGAGCCAATGGTCGCCGATCACCGATCATGCACTTTTTCACAAAAATCGGCCGATTATGATCGGTGACCGATCAATGGCACACCTCTACTAAATATAGCATATTTCTTGATTAATCGAGTTTTATGTCATTTCCTCATTATTCATTTCTTTCTTGTATGACTTCATCTGCAGATTAAATGAAAATAGTTTCTTGTAAAAGTCTAGTATCAACCCAGAACAATGACGTAGACACAATTCAAGTCTCAAACTGCGTCCATGCTTTTCTCTGCAACATTTTATTGTGGGTAGTCGACCTATGGTCTGCTAAGAGGATGATGGCATTAGAGTGTAGCAGAGAATAACGTGTGAGGACCCGGTCACTTGCACCACAACGCTCATACTGAGAATAGTAATACCTCATCCAAATAAATTAGGACAAACCGGCTGCTTCTGAAAAGCTGGTTTAAATATATATAAATATTTATATTTAATTTTTAGTTCTTAATAAAATGATAAAATAGTTATATTCTATATATATTTAGTTCTATTTATTTATAAATATATATATATATATATATATATACATACACACACACACACACACACATATATTTATTGTTATTGTTATTAGTTTCACTCAAAAACGTGAAGAAAGTGTGAACTTTGCCGAAGCATGTTGTTTGAGCTTTCACGGTGTCCGTAGTTCCCTACGCGCGTGCTTCCTCAGTGCTCATCACGAACACGTGCGTATTTTGCCGAGTGGGCGGGGCGGAACGGCAAGTAGACGCCGAGGGAACAGTATCTGATGGGGAAACGCGGACTGACATAACACCTGTTTTACACCAAGCACTGTAGCTAATATTAGCTGCTATCTTGCCGGTGGACATAAATACAGTAAAGTAATATTCTAATCAAAGCCATAGCAAACCACCACAAAAATATTCAGGTTGATTTACACCCATTTTGCTTGATTTGAAGAAGGTGTGTGTGTGGGGGGCTGGGGGGTGGGGTTGACCTCTGATGATCTCTAGAAACTTTTCATTAATATCTTCAAAGCCAAAGCAGCCCAAACAAAAAATTTCACTGCATGAACCAGCAAAAATGTAGCTCAGTTTGACTGACACCAATTTTGTCTGATTTGAAGAAGGTGGGGGGGCTGGTTGACCTTTTGACCTTTACCTTTTCATTAATATCTTCAAAGCCAAAGCAGCTCAAACAAAAGATTTTACTGCACAAAGCAACACAAACGTAGCTGAGTTGACTGACACCCATTTTGTCTGATTTGAAGAAGGTGGGGGGTCTGGTTGACCTTGGATGACCTCTAGAAACATTTCTTTATATCTTTAAAATGATAGCGGCACAAACAAAAATGTTTGCTGCACAAACCAGCACAAACGTAGCACAATCGTTTAACACCAATTTTGTCTGATTTGAATAAGGTGGGGGGAGCAACTTCACTCAGCTGTATCATTAAGCGTTCTTTTTACACCAAGTAAGATTCAGGACCCTTCGAATATTGTGGTATCCTTGCCTCCCAACTATAAACCCATTTTGATCTTTATTTATTATGTCTGGAAGAATTCTTTGCAACCGTATTGCTAGTAGTTTACAGATGACTTTGAGATCAGAGTTGAGTAAACTAATGGGTCTCAGGTTTTCACACTTATTTGGGGGTTTACCCGGTTTTGGCAGCAGAATAATTAGAGCCTGATTCAAACGCTGGCCGTTTAGTTCGTTTTGAAAGGAAGGTATTTTAGGTAAACTCTTTGACAAGAACAGCAGAGCGGTGAGAGGACGTCCTTTCACCTGGCCGCCATAACCGGAAGTCCTCCAATGGTGGACTTTTGACTGCAAACTTCCCCAGCCGGGGAAAGCGGCATTAGAAGACCGGACCCATAAAGAGAGATCTGTCCTAGGGGACGAGTTGGCTGATCTGCAATTCTGCAATTCCCCAGCAACAAACTTCCCCAGCCAGGGAAGTTTGCCGCTCAGCAGAGGTTCAACTTTTGGACGCCTCTTTTTCCCAGCCGGGGCAGATGTAACATGTTATTTAAAATACAGAACAACAGGACTTCTTTCTACGGTTTCTGTTTGGACGTTTGGTCTCATGTGTGGCTCTTTGATCCTGAGTTCTCTTCGGGTCCAAACTTGGTATCAAAAGATGAAATACATGATAGGGATGTAGCTCAGGAGTTAAATTCTCTTCAGAGAAAAAATAATCAAAACCATCCTGCACTTGCAACCATCGTGCAAGTGGTTTGCAGTTGGCTTCAAGGGTGACATGATCCATGCCTACTGGCTGAAGAAACTCACTGCCCTCCATGAGTGACTGGCAGCTCAAATGAACCAGCTGCTACAAAATGGGACTCACACTGAATGGTTAACTGAAGGTCGTACAATCCTGATACAGAAGGATCCCTCAAAGGGTTCAATCCCATCCAACTATTGGCCTATATCTTGTCTCTCTACAACATGGAAGCTCATATCAGGCATCATAGCGGCTAAGATAAGTGGTCACATGGATAAATACATGAGCACGGCACAGAAGGGCATCGGCATAAATAGCAGAGGAGCCAAACACCAACTCCTTGTAGACCACACAGTCACCCGAGACTGCAAAACCCGACACACCAACCTGTGCACCGCCTGGATTGATTACAAGAAAATCTATGACTCAATCCCACACACTTGGATCAATGAATGCTTAGAGATGTACAACATCAATAGGACTCTAAGAGCCTTCATTGCAAACTCGATGGGGCTGTGGAAAACCACCCTTGAAGCCAACTGCAAACCACTTGCACAAGTGTCCATCAAATGTGGCATAAACCAAGGAGATGCTCTGTCCCCACTGCTGTTCTGCATAGGCCTGAACCCCCTCAGCCAAATCATCAACAAGACTGGCTACAGATACAGACTCAAGAATAGGGCCACAATCAGTCACCTCCTCTACATGGATGACATCAAGCTGTACGCTAAGAGTGAGCGAGACATTGACTCACTGATCCACACCCCCAGGATATACAGCACTGACATTGTGATGTCATTCGGACTAGAGAAGTGTGGTCGGATGGTTACAAAGAGAGGGAAGGTCGTCCGCACAGAAGGGGTCTCACTCCCAGAAGGAACAATAGCAGACATAGAGCACAGTTACAAGTACCTGGGAATACCACAAACAAATGGCAACCTGGATAAGGTCACAAGGAAAGGAGCCACAACCAAATACCTCCAACGAATAAGGCAAGTCCTGAGAAGCCAGCTCAATGGCAAGAACAAGATCCGTGCAATAAACAGCTATGCTTTACCAGTAATCAGATACCCTGTCGGAATAATTAGCTGGCCAATGGAAGAGATAAAGGCCACGGATATTAAGACTCGGAAGTTACTAACCATGCATGGAGGGTTCCACCCCAAATCCAGCACCCTGAGACTGTACACGAGCCGTAAGGAAGGAGGCAGAGGACTAGCGAGTGTGAGAGCCACTGTCCAGGATGAAACATCCAATATCCATAAATACATCAAGGACAAAGCCTCAACGGACGATATGCTCAGTGAACGTCTCAGGCAATGGGGAACAAAGGATGAGGTGCTAGAGGTTCCATCATAGGAGAACAAGCCCCTACATGGGATGTACCACCGACAAATAACTGAAGTGGCTGATATCAGGAAATCCTACCAATGGCTGGACAAAGCTGGACTCAAGGACAGCACAGAGGCTCTCATCCTGGCTGCACAAGAACAGGCCCCAAACACCAGACAAGACCCAAGGTGTAGATTGTGCAAGGAGGCCCCTGAGACAGTCCAGGACATAACAGCAGGGTGCAAGACGCTGGCAGGGAAAGCATACATGGAACGACATAACCAAGTGGCGGGCATAGTGTACAGGAACATCTGTGCAGAATATGGACTGGAAGCCCCGAGATCAAAGTGTGGAACACCCCCAAAGGTGGTGGAGAATGACCGAGCTAAGGTCCTGTGGGACCTCCAGATCCAGACAGACAAGATGGTAATGGCGAACCAACCGGACATTGTGGTGGTGGATAAAGAACAGAGGAAAACCGTTGTGGTGGATGTAGCAATACCAAGTGATTACAACATCAGGATAAAGGAGCATGAGAAACTGGAGAAATACCAGGGCCTCAGGGAGGAACTGGAAAAGACCTGGAAGGTGAAGACCACAGTGGTGCCTGTGGTCATCGGAGCCCTCGGGGCAGAAACCCCCAAACTGGAGCAGTGGCTAAAACAGATCCCAGGAACAACATCAGACATCTCAGTCCAGAAATGTGCAGTACTAGGCACAGCCAAGATACTGCGCAGAACCCTCAAGCTCCCAGGCCTCTGGTAGAGGACCCGAGCTCAGAGGATGAAAGAGAGAGAGACCACCCACGGAGGGTGAGAAGGAATTTATACTCTTTTGTCATGAATCCCCCAAGTATTTAAAACTACTTTCACCCCTAGTTAAAACCCTCCAGGTGAAACACATACGGCAGCAACTCATTCCAGCACACCTCCATCCGCTTTAAGGCAGAAACAATGGTGTGAACCAACCTGAGCAGTCTTCTTTCATTAGGCCATTCTTGTTCCTCTCCTCCCAGTCTATCACTTCTTCATAAATAAGTTCTGAGCAGAAACAGAAAAAGTAAGGGCAAACGTAATTTTGGGACTTTCTGTTAAGATTTGTGAAGCTGCAGGTAAATAAATAGTACATCTGTATTTCTAACAATAGTAAACCACACAAAAACATAAAAGCTTTTTTAAAGCTTTTATGTTTCCAAAGGCACCGCACAAAATTAACAGCTTGCTTGATATTTTCATCCCGTCTCTTTTCCTAGCGGGACATCCATGCAAATGATTACAATCAGAATATTTCTTGAGAAAATGGGTATATATACATATATCAGTGACATGCGGTCAGGGGAGGCATCATGGAAAAATAATATATAATATAAAATCATTTATATTGCTATTTTCACCCTGTAAAAAATAATTTTTTTACTTAACTTAGCCAATTCTTAACCATTTCTGGTGAGTTTTTCTTCAAAATCGCTGGATTTTCACATTTTCCTATTCAAATGCTCAGAAGCGAAGCCGGTGAGGCAGCAGCGAGTTCGGCCTCACCTGGGATTACGCAATCTCTCGCTAACTGCACTGGCTGCCATGATATGACAGCATGTTCGTCCTGTCTGTACGCCGGCAATAAAATGGCTAAGAAACATTTAATATATGGACTGATTTTCCATAATTTCGCTTATGTACGTAGTAATAAATATGTAAAAAAACAAAAACTAATTAGCAGCTTTAAAGCTGTGTGGGAGCGGTACTTAAACTTAATTTCAAGAGGTCTAAGTGTTGTATTGTATTTGTGACAGACTGAAGAAAATTTCTTTTCAAAAGAATGTTTTTTTTGTTTAGCTGTTGACCAAAAAGCACAGCAGCATAATGGGGAAAACAAAGTAAAAAATACTGGCACAATCATTGTCAGTAAAGTAGTGCCTTGTTTTACAGCCACAAAAGTCCTGGGCACCTTTTAACCATTGAATGAAAAAAATAACTTTTTTTCTAAATTAGTGAAAAGTGAGGCTATCTGGCAGCTGATGTTTGTTAAAGATTGAATCATACACCAAATCTGTGACAAAATGGGTGAGAAGTAGAAAACAAAGCTGTAGTAAAGGCTCGACCTAGTCTTTCTGTTCCAGCCTTCAATTTAACCGCGCTGCTTTGGCAGTAAATTTAAAGAGCTTTGGATGAATGACAGCCTAGTAACCTAAAACAAACTAAAGCAACAAGTGTCTGCAAAATACAAATCTTTAAAGTTGCTTCAGGGAAAATGAAAGGTGCAAGTCAACAGGTTAACCACCATTTACAAGGCAGACAATGTCAACTTTGGCTCAACGCAGTGATTTAAATATCCGACTGAAAGGAAAACATTATAAAAAGACTGGCTTGAGGCAAGCAGTAGTAGACCTCTTCAGTTTAGACTTTCCTGTTTATGACTCCTTCTTGCCAAAGCCAGACAGAGGGGGAAAAATAGATCTGGTGTGCATTCTTCCTCCATCACACTCCCTCTCTCCGTGTTTTATCTTTAATTGGCTGTCATCTTCCCGTTTGCCTTTCTTCATTTCCTTACTGTTCCCTCCCGCCCCCCGTCTGTCTTTCTCTGTGTTTCTTTTCTTGTTTATTCCCTCAGTCAATCTCGCCATGCTTCTCTCCCACGTCCTGCATGGGCACTCTGTTTGTGTCGGATCCTGGCATAGGTGGCATAGCTTCCATATGGAAGTGTTCAGCAGATGATATAGAACATATGTGACCCCAGCTCGCTGGCTTGGGACTCTGCGGAGATCACACCGTGTCATTAGTGGCGGTGAAAACGCCAGTGCTGCAGTGCAAAGAAGGAGTGGAAAGGACAGATATAATTAGGTTAAGGAGGGGGGAAGAAGTAAAAAGGACAAAAAGAGCAGGTTATAGTGTTGAGTACATTGTGTCCTTTGAGAGGCTTTGTGTGTGTGTGTGTTCTCCACCCCTACTGGTTACATCTGGGAGCTAATGTGAGTTGAACTGAAGCAGAAATGCCAGGTAGGCACTCACGCTCCACTGTGCACTCACTGTTTGCTTTGAAGCTTACTCTGCTGGAACCAGTCTTAACAAATTGATTTTGTCTCAACAACTGCATAACAAGATCTGTCAGGATCTATTAACTTTCGGCTCTAAGGAGGGAGGGAGGGTGTGCTGAGTTCAGTGCAACACTTTCATAATGTCTACCAAAATGTCAGCATGCCCAACGGTGAATCTGAGGTTTCACAAAGTCGTGAAGACATGCGCTGATGTCATACAGCTGGAACAGAGCTCACAACTAAAGAAAATATGCATTTTCCACACGGCGCCTCACTGGGAATGAATCTGTTTTGATTGTTGTTATTTGCCCGATTCGTGGAATGATTTGGTCAAGCCACAGTTATTTTTGGTTTGTCTTGTGAAAGTCAGCAGAGCCCAACTTTATTTCTCACACTACATACTGCATGAGAGATATTGCTCATATAAAGCCATTTCATTTCTTTGTGATGCCACACAAGAAGGTTTGACAGATATGATGTGCGCTAGCCTCACAGTATGGGCACCTAAATATTAAAGATTTAATAAAAACTTCCACCAAAATAAGAGGCAATTGGCATAAAACCTTGCATGCCTGTGGAGCCAGTTCTCCTAGACTAGACGCAATATACATAAGGTTTATTAAAATCCAACATATTTATATCCTTGAAGAACATAGTTCAGTCAGTTGGATCTATAAAGAAAAAATGTTATAAAAATAAATACATTTGCAGTATAATAAAATGTATTGTTTTAAAATAGTTTCAATATTTTTGGCTAGGATTTCTTTAACAATCTGTACAGAATAGTAGATCATTTTCAAAAGTCCCCTAAATATGTCTTGCAGGTGATGCAGCATTCAAACAATTCATGAAAACATTTCAACAAAAAAATCTTTTCATCACTTGAAATTTGACCATTTCTTTATTTATCAAACCAATGGAGTAATTACTTTTTCTTGATACCTAAATTGTGTTTCTTATTACCACTGAGAAGTTTGTAACTGTTAATTTTATTGACCAAAAAGTACATTTAATCTTTTTCCAAACTGAAACTTTAACTCGGTTAGTAACTTCAAAATCATTTGTAATTCATAATGAACATCATACAACTATTTACTGAAACCTCTTAAGAATTGGTTCATTTTTTATTAAGTTGACCTAGGTAGACATGCATAAATTAGATAGATGGATTAGATTTATCTGGATGACATGGCAGCTGTAATCAATGTGTTATAAGCTGAACTGAATGACGGAAAAGGGAATAGCTCACCTGCTGCCTCGAGGTGTAGGCCATGAGATTCTCACACGAAGATCATCTTGACAACAAAAACACCACAATTTCACCGGATCATGGGATTGGTTTGCCTTTTCTGGTTTACCTTTTTGAGAGTGATGCATTTCATCGAGCAGAATGCGTCCAATAAGACTGTATTTACTGGTTAATTACACTGACTTCCTGTTCTGCTGTTGGCTGCCTTACAAACATTCTGCTGGCAGCTTTGTAACTCTCGTTTGTAGTAGTCACCTTCATAAGATTGTTGAGTGTGCTCTTTTACTTTATGCCACACGACTGTCTGTGTGTTTTACTTCTTCTGAAACTAATAACCGGTTCTGCCACCAACGGCAGCAAAAGTTTAAATCAACCATTTGGAAAAGCTGGCAATGAATAAATAACATGGCTGGAAATCTGGCCACTTTTCTTGGCAGAATTGGATGACCTGTTTAAAGTCACATGCAGCGTCTCAATCTTAAAATGTTTGACTTGGCCACTTTTAATGAAATGCGTACCCAAACTCCAAACTAGTCAGATGTTTTGGGTGATTTGCACATGAGCCCACAAGCTTGCAACACTTCTAGGCAATATTTCATCTACATGTAGGTTTTTCTTGACAAGGCAGCTATTATAGTGCTCAGTAACTTGGATATAAAAAAACAACTTAATTGTGCTTTTTTTCACCAGACTGTGCAGTTACAAATCTCTGTTACCTAGATTTTTTTTTAGATCAGATCAAGGCAAACCACAAAACGAGAGTAAAAATTGGACAAATATGTGTCAATAAATGTCATCACAGTTTTATAATTAAAAAATGGTCTCTCTACCTTTTGCTATGAGGTATATTTGTAATAAAGGACTGTGAGGCACAGAAATGCAAGCAAAGACGGATTAAAAAAAAAACTTTAAAAGTTGCTGATATAAAAGAATATATTCAATCCAAGTTAAATTAGATTTTTGTGTAATGTGTGTTTCTTTATGCATTGCATTAAGCTACATTTATAAGATTTTTAATAAATGTATTAATGCATACAGAATGGGGAAATACAGCTGGAAATGCATAGCAGGAGACAGATGAATTGTTGAGTCAATAGCCTGTGGACTAAGGAGTCACAGTTTTGAATAATTTAAGGGAAATAAAGAACATTTTGAAGTCAAAATGTTCCAAAATTAGTTGATGATGAGTACATTTTATATATTTAAAGCTAAAAAATAAGATTAAAGAACATGGCAGAGGGATGAGAACCATCCAGCAGAGGGAAAGATGGTGTCTGGCAGAGAGAGACAGACAAAGCCTGTTTGCTCAGGCATTGATTCGGGGGCCCCTGAGGCTGCGTCTTCCATTTACCAATTTGTGTCTTTCCTACACTCATCCTCACCTCTGCCCGTCTTCCCTCTCTCCGGCAGATCATTCGCAGGGAACAAACAACGCCGCTCGGGAACGCCGGACCCTCGGTTGCCAGGCAACCACACACTGACTTGATGGAGTGGAAGCAACTTCAGAGGCCTCTGTGAGCACAGCATCAAGGTTGCTATTAAACTCAAGTCTCAACCCTTCACATAGACACATACACATGCAAATAAGGCGAACGAATCTGAGTGCGTGTGCTAAAAAACAAATAACATTCAGAAGCTTCTTTTAGTGAAACGACCGCAAACTCAGGGCTGTGACTTTACCGCAGCTTTGTGTCCAGGTCAGATGTGTGCTTTCTCCACCTATACTCATGTTTCTTTTATAAGTTGTAAAGGAAATACTGTTTCCTTCCTGTAAGCAATGGGTGTGACTATGATAATAACAGGGGGACTTATTAATTAAAGGGAGAAGAAACACTCAAATTGTCCACTTACACGAGAAACTGACAAGTAAAAGACAACTGTGGGTGGCTTTAAGCCTAAGGTTGAATGAGACCTAAGACTTACCCTCTGACCAGATGTGCGTGTGTGCATACTTACATTTTAGTGTAACTGCCTTTATATTAGGGTAAGTCTATTGCTGAACTTGTTCTTAAAGCCATATGAAAGCATCAGTGTGGGCTTGAGCAGCCTCAAATGTTCTTCTGACTAAGAAGCACTTTGGGCTACATTAACTCAATAAAAGCAGCAACTGAAATAATTGTATGTTTGATAAATGATTAAAATCTTGCAACCTGTTATGTTGTTGCTAAATAGAGCAAATGATGGACTCCTGCATTTCTGGAAATTGCTTTGCTGTAAACAACACTGTTCCAAATATCCTAAATGTAAAAAAAATGTGTGCCACTAATTGTATCAAAATGTTGCAGCATTTTAAAAGTGGCCAGCTGGTCAATTTATAGGAGTTAAGTGGAAATAGACAATGGATGGATATGGACTATCCAACAGTAAAAACCATAATATAATGTTGAGAAGAGGGAGAAACTATGGTGTAAAATTTAAAAGTTCAAAAACATTATTTTGCTGTTGCTGGCAAAGACTCTACAGAGCTTCACAAGACTTCTAAATATATATTTAATTTCTTTTAATCTCTGGACCTTTTTCTGATTATTATTATTATTTTTAATTATTATTATTATTATTATTATTATTATTATTATTATTATTATTATTATTATTATTTCCAAATTATATAGACACAAAGTTTATTGTGTCCAACTTCCTTGAAGTTCATCATAAGACACATATCAAAAAACCAAAAAACAAAGAATGAACCTCATCTGATTGATCACCTTATTTTTTTGCGAGGGCTGAGACACGGAGAAATGTTCGGAACACTGTGGCAGCAAGATAATCAGCTTGTGAGAGAATAAAGTTTGGGCAGCAGAGAGGACAGGCACAGAAAAATCCAACTATTGTTCACCACCACCAAGGTGCTCTGTGCCGCTGGGAAAGCTCTTCTTGTTCCCTTTTTGTGTTTTTTACAGAACATAGAAAAGCTCTGACTTTTATTTCGGTTTCTAAATACCTCGTCTGGGAAGCTGCATTTCATGCTATTCAGAGGATATGCTCCAGGTAGAGTGAGCAGAATGTGAAGTCTAAGCAATGGAATAGCCAGAGGAGGGTATTCAAGTTTTGGAATGCTGATTAAAAGGGTTGAGAGCTACATCTGTGACACAAATGATGCGGCGGGATCCAATGTCTGCTTCAGTGCTGGGAATAAGTTCACTTCTGCTGTTGAAAGCACACTGAACTGAGGCGGCTGCACATTTGTACAACTGCATTTTAATTAGCTACTCATTTCAACATTGTCTGATCCTCATATCAACAGCGGGTAGCACAGTGGTGCACGGTTGTCGATGCCTTCAAACAAGAAAGCAAATAACCCTTAGGTCATGTTATTTGCTTTATCAAATTTTCTGTATGTGTGTGTACATGCATGGTTATTTGTCTTGTATATGTCTGTGTTGCTCTGTGACGAACTGACCACCTGTCTGGGGTGTTCCCTCTCTCTCGCCCAAAGACTGCTTAAGATATCACATCTATCTAGATGATAGATCATTTTAACATACAAAACAGACCCAAGATGAACTCAAATTAGGAAAATCTAACATTACAAATTCAGTTATCTTTACTTTACCTCCCCCCCCCCCCCGAACATTGGCAGCATATTCAAGTAACCCTCTTACTGTAAAAATGATGGACCAATTGGACTAAATGGGAACTGTGTCATTATATGCAAGTGTTGAAACTTTAGGTTTCATTTGTGTTTCAGTTTATTTTTTTTTCTCATTGCTTATTTACTTATCTGGGCATTGCAGCCTTAGTGCTCTGTGACCTCTGACCTGCAATAGGTCTTTACTTGCTGCTGCACACTTGACATAAATGAGACTTAACAGCACTTAACGGTGTGCAGAGGAGGTCATGTAATAATTTGAATCAGGTTGGGAGGAACAGACATCTAACACATGCAGGACAGCGGTCCCAGGGTTGGGCACCACTACCTTACCCTGCCGCTCTGCTCACTTTCCCAGCTGCTTTCAATCTCCTATTTCTTCCCCAGCTGTCCTTACTTACCTCGAATTAGCTCCTCTTGTTCCTGTGTCACTGCCACCTCAGTATTTTAGCTCACTACATTGTTCCCCACTGATTCTTTCTGCAGTTCATTGCCATCTTCCCTGCAGTGCCACCAGTTTTGTAAGTTATTAATTTTGCATTAAAGGTGCACTCTATGATCCGGAGTTGTCTTTACTTTGGTCCACTCAAAAAAAAATCCCCTTAGATGACAGCAAGAGATTATTTCTACAATGAGAAATCACCTTCTGACCCCCTAGGTTTTAATCTCACATTACAAAATTTTTAAAATAAATATGTGCTTTTCTTAAACTTAAAAAGGTTTTGAAATTTTTCATGTGTTTTTTTTTTTAATGTTTTCAATCGATGTCAAATATCTACTGTATGTTGACAGAGTGTATGCTGCTGTGCTAATAGTGACAACTGCTATCTAACATCATCAGTAGTCATGCTAACTAGCCTGTGTACTCACAGCAGGCTGCATGTAGCAGAGAGCAAGATGGAGGGGTGAGCAACATGTAAACAAGCATGATGGACAGCGCTAAGACATTCCTCCTGGTTCTGATTGGTGGTTTCAGCCTGGGTATAATTCTCCAGATAAAAGTAGCAACAAAGAGAAGGCAGAGGAGCACCATTTTTTCACACATAATCTGTCACTACATAAGCTTTAACTAACCTTTATATATGTATATACATTTATAAAGGTTACTTCCTTTGTTACTGCTTCAATGTAGTTTTAGTTTTATTTCTTAGCATTTTAAAACTACTTTAAGTATCTCAGACAATTTAACCCTGATTTCAAATTATCTAGATGTAGTAAAATTGCTTGGAACACTGATTAGGAGCCCAGAACAACAACAGAATTTACTGTAGATGTAGGTATTTTACAGCAACTAGGCCACATGTGGCCCTTTACAAGTGCCAGACGGACCTAGAAAGATAAACATTTTATGCTATATTATGGCCCACATTACATAACAGTCACCCATTGGAACATGACGAAATAAGGATGAAGCAGAATGGGAGGGGTTTTCCACAAAAGTCAATAAGAAAGGTTTTAAGTAAGATGAGATCAAAGAAAGTATTGGAGGGATCAGATTCACTCAAATCATTAATGCGGACTATATAAATGAGCAACACGTGAAACCAGTATGATCCACAGAGTTTTATGTCAATACTAGTCACATTTAAATGTGAGTGATTAGCACAAGGAAAAGAGTTTCCTCTTTTATTCTGGAATAATGACTGAAATATATTTGTAGCGGGTTTATTGCTTCCATACATAAATGTGCACACCTTTAAACTAATATTCTTTTGAGCCACAATTTCTTCTTGTAATCTCAAGAATAACTAATGTGTTATAAGTGTGACACTGAGTTAATGAGGATGAACAGGAGAATACAAAGAGACAAGTAGCTTGTCATGCAGATGTGTTGAAGATGTGAGAATCCCTTCCTTCCAGTTTTCAACCCATCTCACAGAAAAAAAAAAATCAAGCCTGTTAACTCTGGAGCTCACACCGACGTTGGATATATATGACACAAGTGTGATGACAGACTGACGAGTCGGGACACACGAATACGTACAGATACACACCCACAGTTACATGCAAGTAAAACCACAGTGTGTGACGTTTGTATTGTGGTGTTTGCAGCATGACAGAGAGAAAACTCACAGTCAGAGACAGCAGTGTGTGATAGCTGTTCCTCCAGGGGTGACATATGGTTTAGAGTGCTATAGGGGGGCAGAACAGCTTGTGGATACATTTGTGCATTGCAGGAGGTATGCAGCCCATAACATTGAGAGCATAGTAACAAGATCAACCATTGAAGATGGGACAAATACAATGACAAATACATTGTAAAGTAGAAAAAGTTATTCCCACCACTTAGTTACCTTTATTTATTTATACAATTAGTTTCCAATGGGACAACTTTAGGATGTCGATAACCATATCAAAATGCATTTCATTTCATTTTTTTGGAACTGAAGTGACTTATGTTTAACAAAGTTAAACGCTGTATCTGAATCCATTTTCAGTCTTATTAAAGTGTAACAATGAGCACACGTTACACAATAACTCACAAAATTTTAAATGATAGTAATGTGTCCCTGTCACAAAAATCACTATCAGAGCACTGATTCGTTTACATCTTTTAGAACAACTCCCCCCTCAGTTTGAAATGTCCTATCTCAGCTATATCTGCAGTACAGAGGAGTAATTCCAACGTAAGCCTAAAAAGTATTTTACCCAAAGTTCAAGTCTCAAGCCTGTGTTAATTGAAATTTTTCAGCTTATAATCTTGTCATGAAGTTTGCCTGTAACATAGCCTTCTTACAGGGAGTTAAAGTAGACCAATACATTTAAATGATGAACAAATGTATCTTTGGAAACAAAGCTATTCATCTTGTAAAATGTTACCAATTGTTGTGAGTTACTTTAAGAAGATTAGCTTAGATGATTAGCCAAAAGCTCAGTGTCCAATAGTGGTGTTGGTGTCAGATAGATGGCGTTCTATCCAAATTTTATATTTAGCAAAGATGTGATTTATTTTGACTTGCTTTTTATTTGATCTTTCTTAAGTACTGGAACCTGCAAGTAATGTAACGTTTTCTCTGGCGTATCATTTTCCCAAATTAAATCAGATTAAGCAGCCTTTTTACCTCCTTGAAATTGAGCTATTCTTACTTGAGTGCCTTGATTGCTTAGTGACAAACTGTTGATGCAACTGTTTACATTCTACATTACCCTTCTTGTGTAGTTGTTTTTATGCTGAGATTTAAGTCGGGGCAGCCTGCTCTCCTAATCAGAGACCATATTGGAGCATGTTTGTGTTTGTGTCTGTTCTTGTATGTGGAAGCAGCCAAACACGTGGTCCACACACGCTCTCACTCGCACACGCAAACATGCAAACACAGCATGGACTGCAGATGTACAGAACTTGCAGCAGGCCAACAGACAAATACCAACATGTGTCATGTTCTTTGGGTTGGACACTTTTGAATCTCCCTCACTTTCAGACAAACTCAGCCTGCCTTTGAGAATCATGGCTCGTGGTGAATCAGTGAGTCGACATATAATGCTAGCAAAGTCTCATTTGCAAACATACCTGTCCTTGAATTCTCCGGTCCTTCACCATGGAAACCAGGGGAAAGCAGGGAGATAGTGTGTGAAAGTGTGTGTTTGTGCCTCTGTAAGAGCTGCCATGCACAAGAGAGAAAGAAAGCATAAGAGTGTAGGTAAAGAAGTGCTTGCACCTTGCAGTCCTCACTTCATTCTTAATACCTGGCTGTTCTCATTAAATCTGAGTAAAGAGAGATTTTTAAAGATGTACAAGATAAATAGTGTTAAATTTTGGTTAAACGGATACAAAGAACAAAAAACATTTTAGCAGAGGTTAAATATTGTGATAAAAAGTTGCAGCTCTGCCAAAATTAATCCTTTTCTCCAGGGACCTTAAATGAACCATGACAACAACTTGATAGCAAATCAAAAGATCAAGCATCTAAGTGGTGAGCTCAGCCTGACCCAGTCCTCAGCAGCTAAAGCAATACGAACGATGTATTTAAAAGTGGCAGTCAGAAGTCCCGGTGAATTTTTAATGATCGCTCTGTTTGAAATTTTGAACAAGCTCTAATTGAGTCATGATTTTTTCATGGAGGCCCCCTGGAATCTTCCAGAACTGCTGATTGTTTCTCCCACATTGAGCAAACATTCGCAGCAGGGAAATGGGGTGGGGGGAGGCAGAAGGGGGTGGGAAATGAGGCCATGACAGGCAAAATTTTCAACAGTTTCATCCTCGCTTGCTCAAGATTTAATTCAAAAAGGTAATGTTCTGTCTTAATATGAATGCATACAACATAATGAGGAAGAATCTCAGATATGCCTTAGACATTCTGGAAAGACTGTCCTCATTTAAAACTGGTTAGATAACTTCAGCATGTAGAACTTCACTTCAGATTTTCAGAAATTAAGATTAAAAATATTTCAAGGTTATAGCGCCCTGATAGAAGTCAGATTTAAGGACTTAAATTTGTTGCTAATCTCTTGGTTTCTTGTCCAATGTTGTCTGTTAAAATTTACAAAGGCAGTAAGAGTTCCCATTACTAACTGTATGAATCATAAGCAATACAGATTAATGCAGCTAAGTAAAAGAGTACACAACTCCGTTTCAAAATAGCATGAACTATACAACTACGTCACAAAGTTTAGGTTTTGTGCATTTTCAATGAGAATTTTTCATATTTTGTGTTCCCAAGTAGCAGTGCTGGTTTTGTCTTGGGCCAGATAATCCACCTGTTGTCTTAGTTTCCAGCTCCCTATGTGGATTTATCACAATTGTAATAGTAACCTGTAATATTTAATTAGAAAAAAAAATTCTTAGAATAATGACTCATCCAGAAGAAAGGATAGACGTGTTTTCTTTTTTTTAAATTCCATGTGTAAAGAGTCATCACAGAAATTCAACAGAATTATTTAGTGTCTCTCCACACCAAAGCAAAACAAGAACGACTGAGTGCTCAGGAAAGTGTAGTTATAGAGTCATAATTCATGGAATTTTGCCACACTTGGTGGCTTCTAATAAAATGATCACCTGGTATTGAAGCAGTGTCACAGTGGTGTGTGTTTGTTACCTTTAGTTTTGCTGTGTTTTTTTAATGTTTCTCGTTTTATAGGTACAGCACAGTATGCCAATTCAGACCCCTCTTCACCTGAAGACTGTCTTTACTAGAGAATCTGGACACAATCAGGATCAACTTTAGATTGGCAGACATTTTGTTCCAGAGTGAAGTACTTCTTCAGGCTAAAGCACTCAGCAGATTTGGATTTTCTCCTGAGATGGAACAGGACTAACGTTGCAAGTCTTAACCAACCGGTATTATTAATAGTTTCACTGGTTTAGGATTTATATAAATGGTAAAATGGCTGTACTGATGAATCATGAATAATTTCTGCATAAAAGAAGAATCTATTTTAGTTTTTAAATGCATAAGAGTTGTAAGGAATCCTTGATTTGCCGTTTTAAATATGACTTGACAAAGGAGCCCATTTATTTATCTTCTCTCCAGTTACTACAACATTTTTTTTCATAATTTGAGATTTTCCTCTCTATGATTAAAGGTTGTATATTTATTAATTTTTAGTGGGAATTTATGCTAATTATTTTAAGGTTTTCTGCAGCATTGTTAATTATTTGCTACACATTATCATCTTATGGCACTTCCACAGTCAGTGCAGCTTTAAATGCTTGAAACCTATTATGCTTCCTTGAAAAAGCTAGGTCAGGTCTGTAGGCTATACAAAACCAGGTCATTACATGTAATATACAAAATCATTCTCAGATATTGAGATTTTACCCAATCAATTCTGACCGTTTTGAGCTCATTTATGAATGCGCCATTTTAGTGCTACGTCACGATGATAAAGATAAGCTGGCGAAGCCCTCCCATCTCAGTGTTTACATTTGCCCCACAAACACCTGAAAAATAAATGGCTACAACAAGCAGATGCACAATGATACACTCATATCTCTGACCCTGAAGCAGATTCAGAAGCAAGTGGAGCCTCCTTATCAACCATCAAGCCACAGCCACTGAACGATGAAACACTGCGGCTCTGATGCACTTTAATATCATTATTTCAGCACAGATGTTTGTTTTTTTCCCCACAAATGCAACCTTTTTTTATATTTACAAGATTAGAGGAGAAGCACTCATCTCAACACGTAAAAATAAGTACATTCAGAGGATGTTGGACACGTTTGACAACACATCGCCATCGTGTGCAGGTTTGTGACGATGACGAACAGTAGGGACAGAACTTTCCTTCAGTTCAAGCATTTAACAAATCTTGCAGTGTAGTGTTGGTAGCTTTCAAACGACTCCTTCTTAAACTGATTTGCCAAAACTACAACTTTCTTTGGCAATGTTGCAGGGACATTGTAAGCCAAAATAAAATGAAGTCACGCAACTCTGTTCTCCATGACTGAGAAAATACATGGACACAAGCTGTGTATTGGAGCAGACAAAACATTTTTCTTTTCCAGCAACTATTGTACAGCAGTAAGACCAGCAGAACAAATGTAGCGTTGCCTTGAAGTGAAGTGGGTGGAGCTCCACTTTAGTTGCCTGGTGAAGATTTAGGTTTAGGGCTACTACGTAAAAAGAACAAAAGATAAAAATAAAATAAAAAACTGTGGCAACAATTTAATGGTCTCTGAAACAGGTAGTTTAGTGGGAGACACCAGCAGAACATTTTCTTATTCCCCCCAAAACAGCTGTAAATGCATAATGGGAATTTTGCATAATAGTGAAGTTAAAGCAGGGGAGCTGGAGGATTCTGAACCGAGCCTTGCTTCAACCATCAATAGTAAATCATGCACTGCTAAAGTCAAGCCGCATCTATTGCTTCCCAGGTTCAGGTGTCCATCCCTTCCCCTCCCCTTTCCACACTTAATTTATATTACAGGTGTAAAGCAGTCTCTGCACTGCTAAAGGTCTCCTCCAAACCCCTCCGGGCCACAGTTCTCCTTGGCTTGCAATAATTTATGAACAGCGTTGCTCGGTTTTATGAGACAGGAGTGTCAAGTTTGCGATACTTTTATCTATTCTGGACACGTACTCTGACTGTCTAAAATATAGATCAAAGATTGTGCCCAGGGTTTAGATTAAGACAAAGGACTCAAGAAAATTTGAATTCTTTGTTTAGCCTATTCTCGACTACAAAAGGAGAAAAAAAAATGTGTTTGGTTGTAGGGTTGTGTGAGATTTTGAAAATGCTACCTACTTTCAGAAATAAGATGTCAAGCCTGCAGGGTGATCATTAGACCAGGAAAAAGCCATGGACCATCTTTCAGCGCCGTGTGAAGACAAGAAGCCTGACAGAGCTGAGATCTCTCTTCTCTGCCTCTCAATGTCACACCATAGCTGCTCCATCCCTGGTGCATTTTCTTTTTGTCTCATCTCATTTTCCTCCTCAAGCCTCCCATCGTTTTTGTCAGGCTGTTTGTCCGCACGGCTCTGTCTTTTTTTTTTTTTTTTTTTGCTTTTTTTTTCCCCCCCCAGCATCTACAGAACATCCGAAGAAAGCCACATGAGACAACCCGGCACAACGTATGATGCGAGCAGAGGCCACACATCATACAGCCCAGGAAGATATTTGTTCTCTTTCAATACAGAAGGGCAACACCATTACACTGCTTAGGGCTATCCATCACCTTCCACTCTCATCCTGCGCTCAGTAACATTTCTCTTTCAACTTCTTGGAGGTCACAGAGAAAGAGGAACAGAGTGAGCCATCTCGGCGTTACCTGGTATTTTCACCGGCTGCTGGGATTTGCAAGGCTGAGCAGCAATATGATGGAAAAGGCTGCCATTTCTGCAGGAACAGACCAAAGGTCAAACTAATACACTGCTGTCTGAGAACAAACACTCAGGTGTCGCCAAGCACAGGTTAAAGACATAGCAGGACAGCGAGTATAGGTGCCCTCAGTGGTTGCGCAACAGGAAAAGTTAGTTCAAAGACTCCCCACTGCTTACACAACAGACATCTCAGACCTCTGTGCTGTCTGTAACCGCGTTACGCCGCTTCAATGCACCGCTGTAGGAACATGTTCTTTTTTAAAAGAAGCCGGCATTTGCCTTTAGCTTCCACAGAAAAAGTTTGAAGGTGTACATTTTCAGAGAGCAAGTTAATTATGATGTCCTAGGGACCCTGTTAGCACCTTATATTGCAGGTGTTTTTAGTGTGAGTTGTTTTTGTGTCAGAGAATGCACCACAGTTCCAGGAATTAGTCGTTTCTACAACCAATCTGGGTTTAAGTTTGATCCACAAACTCATAATTCATAATGCAGCACTACTGATGCTCAGAAAACAGTTTTTTTACATAGATGTAGATACACAGAGAGCATATATTTCCAAGTCTGACCAACATGACACAACACTAAGGTGGAATAGTCTGTATTTTACAGATAACGATAATAATTTCCACAGAATACAAACCATAAACAAATGCAATGTTTCTGACTATTAGAAGCCTGATTTATTTAGATGCATGTCAGTATATGTCAAAACAATGCAGATTAAAGTAATTTTGTTTAGTATTTATTATCTTTCTGCTGTTTTTAAAAAAGCTCAGTGAGGTCTTCCTGCTTTATTTCAGTATATCTTAATTTAATTTAAAAATGCAATATCCACTTCTAATCAGCTCTTTTTACTATCATACCATAAATTGCATGAATTGCAAAGAATTTGCCATCTAAAGTAACTTTATTTTGTAAATTGACCACAACTGTTTGTAATTTAATCTCAGTATAAATCTAGTTGTTCTGCAAAGAGCTCAGAGATTTATTAGAGAACATTAGGGAATAAAGAGCTTCATGAAGAAAAGGGAACATAGCGGACTGGTCAGGAGGAAGTTTTGGCAGGGCAAGCTTATAAAACAATATGCCAAGCTTTGATTATGTCAAGAAACACTGTTAAGTTTAATCCTTTGGATATAAAAAGAGGGTGACATGAGTGCAAACCTACCAAGACACGACCCAAACAAACAAGAGGGACAACCAGAGTATTAATCAGATAAGCAGTCACCAAGTCTGTGGCACTTCTGGGAAAGCTGCAGAGACCCCAAGATGTGGCCTGAGAGTCCATTAATAGGAACATTATTAGTCGTGAGCGCCATAAATATGACCTTCATGGAAGAGAGATAAAATAAAACTATTGCTGAAAGGAAACCTTTATGAATGGAGCAAACATGTAAAAGAAGATTAAACCAAAACGCAATGTTTTTTTTATTTTTAAACCAAGATGCAAAATACTATGTGCAACACTGAACATTAATTTGAATATGTTGTTTTCTCATGCAACATGGTAGTAGCAGAATTATAGACAGGGAAAACTAAACTAAAGGGTGAAACCCTTTCCTCAAAAAGTATGGAGGATCAGAATTGACAAAGATAAAAGCAGAAATATATATATAGATTTCTTAATTATGTCAGTTTTGGTCCTTCATAGTTTAGATGTACTGAAGCCATGTTTAATTAATTTAGTAAAGTTTAAGCAGTAAACTTGCCAAACATGTCTAGTAACTACCAATCAAACAGAATTGAATATTGATTAATTCTTCATTTCTACTCAACAAATCAGCTCTTTTATATGTGTAACTCAATTGTGACTTTTTTACCCCCTCTTAAGCAATGTGTCCTGAAAAACAAAAGTATTTGCTTGTCACATTGATTTTAAATAAAGTTTTGTCTCAGATCAATGAATGAAGATTAACATAATCTAATTGAGTTTTAACTGCATTACAGCTTCATAAATTTCTCACTAAATTCCTGATTTAACTGGGCCCCATGAAACAAACCTCTCACTGAATGAGCTTGTTGATGCCTAATGAATTGTGGTCGCCTTCAAAAGTGCTCTTGAGCAGAGTCAAGGTTGAGCATCTGCTGCTTGCCAACAGATGGAAACAGAGGAAATATACAGGTTATTTAGTGTATCTCAATTAAGTTTAAGGATCCAATAAAAAGAATTGCATGGCTTAGTGAGGTTAGTATTTACGAGAACTCGGTGCTGCACAATGAGGAACATAATGGTAAAATATAATAAACAATCAGCAGGCGCTCTGAGTTTTATAGAATTGTGCTTCCACAGACAATCCCAGAAGCAGCTGGCTAACAAATGGATAAATCTACATTGAGCAAATGAGATCAGCACCGAATCAAAACAATGTCATATTCTAGAAAATGTTGAAGGTAAAAATGTTGAAGAATCAATGCTGACATTTGTCTGGTGTCAAAGCCCTTTACCTGCTCTCATGACAATGATGCTTACATGCAATTTCGGCCCCAACACACAGAGGTGCTTTTCCCAGTAATCTCAGGGGTTCACACCACACACACACACACACACACACACACACACACACACACACACACACACACACACACACACACACACACACACACACACACACACACACACACACACACACACACACACACACACACGCACACATCATTATTTCTTGTCCTGTTAGCTCTTCTGCTCCTCTTTGTCCCACTGCAGTTCATCATCTCAGCAAACAACTTTGAAATATCAACTCAGGCTCATCATAAGAAAAATATTCTTTGCCGTACTTAAAGTATAACTTTTGTCTTCCACAGCAACAAAAGTCAAAAGGAGGGAAGTGAATTACAGCCCGCATGTAGTCCTTCTATCATGACCAAGGCTTTGATCATCGTTTTAAAACTAAATAATCAAAGATCTGGTACACAAGTTACCAGCACAACACCAGAGTCCCAAAAAGGAAATGTTTCAACCTGATCTTTAGAGCATCAGGTCACTTCAGTCATAAAACTGACATCAAAGCAGGTCAGCTCTAATGCAAGTTCTTCTCTTTTTTAATAGCCACAATAAACATTCAAATAAAGTAAGCATTATAACCCCTACTACTCTAATTATTTTCTGTATAAATGAAAGAATAAAACTACAAATCTAATTTTGAATTTTGGAGCAAAGAAAATTATTTTTTTTACAAGAAAATAATCATGAATGAGAACAAGAAGCATGCAGCCTAGTGACAAAAAGAAAGCAGGCATGCTGTAAATGATTGAACCAGTAAATACCTGTGCCAGAAATAAAGTCTTTTTTTCCACTCTGGCAAGAAGTGATGTAAGTCCAGTAAAATGGGTTTCTAGTACCTTGTTGTAAACTGACTTGTATCCCAGCTACAAGCTGAAAATACATTTCTTGCTCTGGCAAGGAAACATGGTCAATAGATACTGTTGACTAAACTGTCCCTTGTCCAAAGCAAACCAAAGCATGTTTTTTTTAATTATGCAACAAGAACATTTGCATATTTGAAAAGCAAAAGTGGTTCTTATAACAAAATGAGCAACAACATGTGAGCATTTTTAATTATCGGAGAGACATTACTAACACAAAGCTGATGGATAATGGTTAAATAACTCTTCATGACATTTACCACTCAAGTTCAGAAAGAGTCATAAACATACTTCAGTTCTTTATGATTACAAAATAAAAGAAAAATGTTCATAACAAAACTATGTGCCAAGATTTTATACAGCAAAACTCACTCATGTGTCTTTGTGCACTGGTATACAAGTTGGCTGGTCCAGACTTTTATTTTGAAGCTCATACAATGATAGTGAATTTTAATACTAATCAAACTTAATTATCATTTAATGTATGAAAGCATAAAATGTAGAAAAGTACTTAAAAATAAATAAATTACAACTGGAAAGCACTCGGATATTGTCCATCCATCCATTTTCCTACACCCTTGTCCCTTAGTGGGTCGGAGGTGCTGGTGCTATCTCCAGCCGGCGTTCGGGCGAGAGGCGGGGTACGCCCTGGACAGGTCGCCAGTCTGTCGCAGGGCAACACAGAGACACACACAGGACAAACAACATGCACTCACACTAGGGCAATTTAGACAGACCAATTAACCTGACAGTCATGTTTTTGGACTGTGGGAGAAACCGGAGTACCGGAGAAAACCACCATGCACAGGAGAACATGCAAACTCCATGCAGAAGGCCGGGCCGGGAATCGAACCCAGAACCTTCTTGCTGCAAGCAACAGCTCTACCAAACTGCGCCACTGTGCAGTACTCGCTATTGTACGGCGTCAATTCCTGATCCAAAGCCAACCTTTGAGAAAAATAACCCAGCATACATTCAAGTCAATAAAAGAGTAGCTTAAAAGGTTGTTCCCAACACTGCAGCCAATTATTACATAGTGCTACAAAATATAGGCATGTCTTATTTAAAGTAATTCATCACATCTATTTTTCAACTTTTCAAATGTCTCAAAAGTCCATATGTTAAGACTCACTTTATAACTTACACTTTTCAACTATGGAAAATTGCTGTTTTGATAAATATCCAAGCCACACTCAAATACTTTATGAAATTTGTTTAAATACAAAAATGTACTTTTCTAATTTTTAGTGACAGTTTAAGTCACAAATGCCAGAGCGTTCGACATCTCTTCTATAAAATGTTTCCATCTGAGTTGTTCATGTGTAAACACAGAGGCTCTAGAGGTTGTGAGTTTGAAGCCAGACAGGGATCTAAATTACCAGCTCTAACCAGACTGTTTTTTCCCCCTGTCAAACCTCACTGACCTTTTCAGGACACTCTCAGCCAGGCTCGCAGCTGTTCTTCCAAACAATATCAAGAACATACGTGCTCCATGGTGTGTGTGTGTGTGTTTTCAACTGGATCTGGTCTGGTTTTCCATGCATTGTTTTCATATGCGCTCCCCGTAGTCCTCAGTGCAAGAGCAAATCAGAAATGTTTGCTGTTTACACATGAGAAAACACAGCAATGACACACTACCATATGCATTAGTTAGAATGTGCACTGCCTGCGACCGCCTGCATTGCCCAATAAACAGCTGCGGTTAAGAACAGGATTTGAGGAGAACAGCAAAAATGAAACATCCGCATAGAAACAGAGCCCCACGTTCTTCAGCTCCAACATCAGGCTAATGGGGCATTATTATGTTGCCGTGCAGACGTGGACGTTATGATAAATGCAAGTTCTGCGGGTGCTGATATTGTTTAGTATTTTACACATGGCATGTTTAGAGAGCCTCACTGTCTAAGCTAATGACATTTTGAACTTGTGAACCTGGAGCGAGGATTAACAGCTGACCTTAGAGCAGCAGAGTCTGGGAAACCATAATTAAGGTTGATTAAAGAACATTCCTGGCTTCTGTTTCTGCATGTTAAGTGAGCTGTGGAGGTAGTAGGAGACCTGTGCCCCTATCAAATGGGCAATTTCAAAGCAGTGCATGAATTATGTGTTCTTATAAAAATAAAAAATAAAAAAAATAAGCTAACCGGCGCCACTCTGAGGTATTCACTCACAGTGAGTTGGCATGAATTAAGGCAAAAACTATGTGGCTTCAAGCACACAGGCAGATGTATGTGCACAGGAATGTCTAACAAACTGAGTTGCTGAAGTTGGGACTTAATGTGCAAGGCAAAATGATCGGAGAGGAAAAAACCTGAATTCTTTGGGAAGCCAACCATTCATTACTGCAATTATCCCTATGGCATCCATGGTATAATTAGCCGAAGCAGGCAGCAGAGAATCTATAAATATAGGAGACTAAACAACAGTAAACAAAGGGACAACCGCAACCAGAAGCTTCTCACATCAGACGTTCAGCCCTCTCCCACAAACCCAAGCAGCAACAGCAGCAACAGCAGCATCAGCGCTAACAGTGACAGCAATGACAGCAGCAGAAGCCAACTCAGCAATCGGATCCACACAATTAAACTAGGCTTAAGCTTACCTTGCTCCAGAGAACTGTTTGCATGGATGAGGTCTGTTTCAATCAAACACATAGAGTGGATTCTCTGATTTAACTTTTCCTGCTGAAGTATCTGTTTTCTGTTTAATATATCTGATCGAATTGAAAGCATGCCAGTTTTGAGATTCTGGCAATTCTATAATCAAAAATTTATGGAAAAAAAAAGCAAAGCCACCACCTCCTTTAAACTGCCTCTAGAGATATACCTAAAATGATGAGGTCCAATTTGTCAAAGTCATAAGGCCTCCTTATCACCACCTTAATCTTTAGATGCCTCCATAAAATTTGCTACCAGATTAAAGTCAGGACTTTGACTAGGACATTCTGCAATGTTAACATGTTTTAGAGTCAAAAGAAAGATTTTGGTAAGATCAAAAGATTTCTTCAAATCCAATTCTCAAAAAGCTTATGAATAATTTTGGGATCAATTGTGTAACAAGTAAGTGTCAGACTTGCAAAACAACTGGAGTCACAAAAAAAACACGTCTATGGTCCAAGGAGTATTACTTAGTTCCTGCATGAAACTGTTATCACACACTGTGTTTATTGGCAAATGTCTACACATTCTTCTAGTAAATGGAGTCCAGCTGTTGGCTAATACTCTATCACGATATAGCTACAATAAAGACATATTAACCTAAACTGTCTAATTATCCATCAAAAATAAAATGGTCTCAAGGTCTCAAAAATCACATATCACCTTTCCACTGAGCTATTTTTATCCACAAAAAATAAACATGTTTCATTCATCATCTGAAAAAGAAAATGGCTCAACTGCTACACTATGGAGAGATTGTTTTTTGTGATTTTTATGTTGAAAACAATGTTCCCTTTTTAATGTCCTGCATTGGCCAATCACAGACATTGCCGAATGAAAAAAGTTGAAATATGTAAATATTCCAGTGAGAATGGCTTCTATTCTCATGTCTTTATACTGCCTGATATAAAGAGGTGATCCAGTCATATGGTAACAATTTACTGCAAAAAATTAAGGTATTCTATCCCCGCTAAAGTGCAAAGTTTCAGAAAGAGGTCTACATTTAAAACACATTCATAGATGGATGAGATAGAGGTATAACAGAGACTTTGCCTATTCCACAGCATCCCAAAGAGTCAGAGCTTATTATAACTTCATCAGCAAGTGTTCCTTCCATGTAGTAAACTTCATTATCATCTGTAAACAAATAAATCTTGTCTTTACTAATTCTGCATGAAAAATACATATGACAACATGCTTTTCCATTTGATGCTTATCGTTTCATTACAAACAAACACCGCACATCATATTGCACCATTTAGACACAAATCAGAGCAGGCAATCTTTTTTTTTTTTTTTATGAAGTTCATGCTGTGAGTTCCTGGCATATTCACAGATAAAAGCCTAGATTCTTTTGTGGATTATATGTTCAATGGCAGAGCTGTTGCTGCTCAAAGGTTCAGGTTGTGTGCAGCTTGCGAGGAGTGGGGGTGATTTGTTCGGTTACCAAATCCTCCATCTTCATCACATCCGTCTTTTCCACATGTTTTGTCATTCCTTTAATGTTCTCCTGCTAATGCATCTGCAGGTCAAGGTTAATTTACTCTTCCCTGCAACATGAAACTAGAATTTTAAAAGATAACCAAACTGGGTTCTGTCAGATTATTTAGTATCAGAACACAACAGCTTTTTATTAAAATTATAATTTATAGTTAATGACTCCGAGGTGGAGTCATAAGCTTAATTTGGCAAAATTAGCAGAATGGTATAATTTATGTCAGAACTGACAGCTGAAAACATTAACTTCTCAGCAAAGCTGTCCTGCAGGAAACATGTCTTAAGCTGTCAGTCAGCTTTCGTGCAGACATTTTATGATGTTTTTTATTGCCGCTGTCATAAAACAGGGCATGACTTCAAAAGAATATAATTTAAGAATGTTCATCCAGAATCAGAACAATGAAGCTCAGATGGAAAAAATAAACCTAAACACCTAAAACTTGAAGTTCATATCACTTCCGATTAAGCCAGTAAATTTATTCACACGTAGCAGTTCAGACTATAGCAGCAGCTCCCATTTGAGTTTTAATTGTTTTTAGAGTTCTGGTTTGGCGAGGTTAATGACATTACTCTGACAGCTCACACCTACTCAACGACGTCGCGTGGTCGGCTTGGTCTCTGAGAAAATGCCTTAAACCACAAGCATATAAAATGTAAAAGATGATACAGCAAAACTTCAAAAATGTTCTTTTTTTTATTAGAATGCATGTTGAACACAAATTTTAAGACATCCCGGGGTTCATTTAATTAAAATAGGTAGCCATGTTTAAACTAATGATAACTACAGAGAGAAAGAGAAGCGTATAGTATAAAGATAGAGCAATTTCATTGAGTTTCTAGGCGAATATGAAACTTGGAAAGTAGCTATTTTAAAAAAAATAAACTAATGAGCCAGTTATTAATTTACAAATTAAATAATTGTCCTTTCAAAATGTCAGCAGTTAAAAAAAGGTCCAAAATAAAATAACCTTCCCTGAAATCAAGCTCCTTATAGACATGTAATTTACATAATGAATAAAGCAGTCTATCATATACTTTTTGTCCACCTGTTTTCAAAAAAAATTGAAAATCAGTGAACTGAAGCAACAATGCATTATTTGTCAACAGATCCTAAACTCTCAAAGCACATTTGTTTATTTTATGCTTTTATTGGGCAAAAGGCTGCATTAAACCCTTTATTTAAATCTTAGTGAAAACTTTCCATGTAGGTTTACATGGGGCTAAGTGTGAACTGCCTTTGTATTGAATCCACCTATTGCTACCAGATGTGTGAATATTTGTGTGTGTTTCTGAGCTCCATGCAACAGACTGACGGTGCGTCGTGGATTCTCATCCGTTAATCCCTGGAGATATGAGATAACCCTAGGTTTCACCTGGTGCAGAAAATGGTGTAATTGATTTATTTTTTATTTCTTTAAATACAACTTACAATAGACGTCTCGATCATTTAAATTTACATAAGAAATGTCCCTGAGTTCTAAAAAAAAATAGAAACACTTTGATTTATTCGATTTTCTCTGCAGTCCAAATCTGTATGCGAAGCTTTTCCCGCCCTGGTGGCTGTCAGGTTTTACTTTCCCTTTAAAACCACAAAGCTGTGCCCCAAAACTTTAGGAGATTAATAAAATACACACATGAGCGTGAACATGTGGTGTCTGCAGAGAGGCAAATCTCAGACGTTATTCCATCAGCAGTAAAAACCTTTTGGTCAGATTGGCTTCAGACTGCATCAGTCTCACTCTTATAGCAGAGAGGTCAACTTCACTCAGTGAAAAACTTCAGGAACATTTCCAGCTTGAATCCCTCCGTGTTGGAAATGTGTCTGGTCTGGCTCATCCTATACCCAGTCAGACATGCGGAGCTACAGTTTATGTGCTCGTTTTTTGCGCCTTCATAACTTGAATCCACAGCCATGGAGCCCAAAGTAGTTTAGCGAGGGAGGAATTGGCTAAACATCACACAGGAAACAGGCCTAGTAGTTATCACAGCACACACACACACTACAGAAACACCCCAGCTGGAATTTTGGAGGAATTTACTTTAAAAACAATGGTTGAAGAAGGGAGGAGTGAAAACATCGGATCCAAGAAAAGAAGCAAATAAAAAGAAGAGATCGCAAGAGAGCGTAAAAAATGTAGTGTCTGAGGCCACGTCAACACCAGACAGGCAGCCCGGTAACGGCAAAGTAAGGAAGGATCTGGTTTGCTCGTTTTTTTTTTTGTTTTTTTTTTAAACTGTCAACAAACTTTACACACTCACGCCAGATAACATTTGGCTAAACGTTTGGAAAAAAACAATTGGATTTAAAATAAGAAACAGTTCACATCCTTAGAGGAACAGCTGCTTCTTGGAAAGTTCTTCATGTCGTCTTCCAACTTCCGAGCTCTCATTTAAAGCAGATTAACTCCACAGAATAAAAACAGCGTGTCTTTAAAGCTCCACACCTCTCTTTTTTCCCACCCAAACAAATTCAGGTGAGAATTGCATGCAGTGTCGCAGTCCATTTCAGGGGAAATATGGGAAACAATGTGTTTCTGTGTTCTGTTAAATAAGGTTTCATTGACTTTGTGTAAAGAGCTGAGACCAGAACACATTATCCAACAGTTATATTGCTCTGCAGAGCAGTTGCAGTCTCATTATGAGTTGGTGTCTCTCCTGTGGGCATCTGGTAAAGGTCTGCTTGCATTTCTCGGATTAGTTTCCTCTCTTTTTCATTGTGCACATCGTCGATGTAGGAGAGATGGTGGCTCACTTCCCTCGAGGTTTGTTCACTGGTGCTAATTTCAAGGACGCAGCTGCAGTTCTCAAGCATTGGCGTTTATGTGTGCAAAATGTTCTTCTTGACGTTTGAAAGAAAAACACAAAGAAGTAGAAACTGCACAGATTAGAGGTTGATCGACCGGAGCTCTCACTACAGTTGTCTCTTATTAAATGGCAGCTTTCACCAATGAGATGAAACATGTAAGCAGACAGTACAAGTGTTTCCAAAACGACCCATGGTTTTCTGCCTATTCGTAGTAGACCAGTCTGAAGAGATGTAGTATCAATCAATTTGTGTACTTGTATATAATATAGATGAATTTGGCATCTGCAGTCATGTGGACTAGACTTGTGAGAGTCCAAAGACCTCTTCATGATTACAGATTTCCTTTGATTTCCACATGTTGTCACACAACAAAGCTGCATGTTTGAGATAATTTAGGTCATCCTGACTGATCTAAGACATGTGGAAAAATATCTCTGGTTTATATTTCATCCCCTTTCCTAAAATCATAACATTTGCATAGAACAACAATAAGATGGGACAAAATTTATCTTCTCCGATTTTCTTTTTTTTTGCAGTGATGTATTTTATAGACTGATTAATGGATGTTGAATGTGCTGCCTACATTGCTATTCTGTATGACGTATTAAATGTGACAAGTGAAAACTGCAAAGCTTTAAATTCCATATATATATGTATATAATAGTTTATGTAGATGGTCTAAATTCTTTGATAGAATATATTGATACAAGAACAATTCAATAAAACTGCCTAAGCTTTTAAACAAAACCTAAAAAGGCGACTGTCTTGCCACTTTTCCAAAAGAAAAACGGCAAAAAGGTGTTGCCTTAATGGTGGGGCATTTTAGGTTGTAGTTACTTTGAAAGAAATGATTTTTAGAGTTCAGGTTGTGGGTATGAAAGGGTACAGGAATGGAGAAATCAGAGAACTTGCTTTTTGCTTCGTTGTTGTTCCTCTCATCATTTCTGAAACTCTTCCTCTAATAAAACAGAGACATTGAACTTTTCTGTGGGCCCATGGCCCTCGGGCTTCATACATTTACCAAAGAGGCATAATCGTTTCTGCTCTTGCAATTTTTGTTAAAGAAAAAGAAAAATAACCGGCAAAATTATTGTAAAAAATATTTAAAAATGCAATGTCTCTCTACAAAACCGCTCAAAATTAAACACCCAATGACAATTCATTTCAATAGCAAAACTTGTATATATATATGAGCAGCACTCTCTTCTATATCAATATGTTACGTGATAATATAATGTTATAAAAGTGGATAGAAATCAGGCCTCTTTATAAGACAGTAGCATCCAAGTTGCATGGTGGAGAGTGTATGATGCTCTGGGACCTGAGTTTTCTTAAAGCAGCTCAGACACCAGATTAGGAGGGAATAAACAGAAAGTAAAAAACATTACAGGTGAAAAGCTAAACTTCTAGTAACATACCAAACAAGATCCGGAGGTTTATTTGTTAATTAAAGAGGACGACTTCTACACAGTCCAGTCACATTAATGTGACCACCACGTACTTTCCACTTCAGAGTTAAATAACCAATCACAGAAGGCAGGTGGCAGCACAGTGCAGTTGAGCGTATATAAAGGGTGTGTGTGGGCTTCGGAAAACATTTCAATCGTTGGCGTAATGCAGAAACGAAGCGATTTATCCGACGTCCAAAAGGGCATGATCATTGGCTTTCGGGCCAAGGGTGGAAGCATTTCCGAAACGGCTGAGTTTGTGAACTGTTCGCGTGCCGCCGTGGTAAAAGTGTACCGTGCATGGCAAAATGGGACTGTCCAAAATCAACGACGTGGCAAATGTGGTGCACCACGGGCCATAGATGACAGAGGCGAACGACGGTTGCGGAGATGCGTTCGGGCAGATAGACGGGCTACCGTTGAGCAACTGACCACTAAAATGAACCAAGGGCTACCACAAGTGTCTCCCAAACCACTATTCAGCGAACATTGCTGCGTCTGGGCCTCCGAAGCAGACGCCTGGTTCGTGCACCTATGCTGACTGGTGTTCATCGACGACGAAGGCTAGAATTTGCACGCCAGTACAGCAGCTGGACGTCCACTGAGTGGCGACAGGTAGCGTTTTCAGATGAATCGCGTTTTATGCTCCATCGGACAGATGGACGTTGGCGTATAAGGCGTGAAACCTCTGAAAGGAACCACCCTGCAACCATTGCAGGAACGGTCCAAGCTGGAGGCGGGAGCATTATGGTCTGGGGAATGTTTTCCTGGCATTCTCTGGGTTCACTGATTATTGTGGAAGGCACGATGGATCAATACAAGTACGCATCTGTCCTTGCGGACCATGTCCACCCCTACATGCGCATTGTTTTTCCTCAGGATGATGGCATCTTCCAGCAGGACAATGCGAGGTGCCATACAGCTGCCAGTGTACGTGCGTGGTTCGAAGAGCACCAGGATGAGTTTACCGTCCTCCCCTGGCCAGCAAACTCACCTGACTTAAACCCAATCGAGCATCTGTGGGACCATCTCGATCGAGTTGTTCGCGCCATGGATCCTCAACCGCGTAATCTAGCGCAGCTGGCCACGGCATTAGAGTCGGCATGGCTCAACATCCCAGAGAAGACCTTCAGGGACCTAAGTGACTCTCTTCCTGCACGTCTCGTAGCAGTTCGCTCTGCGAAAGGTGGTTATTCTGGCTTTTGACAGATGGTCACATTAATGTGACTGGACTGTGTAAGAGGTCAGCATAATATTTTAACATTAGGCTCATTTCTCTGCAAAGATGCAAAGCAGGACTTCACACCACACAAGCTAAAGTAAGGGATATTAAATATCTAGACAGAACCACCAAATTCACTTGTGCTGAACCCAATACACACAGAAAACTGAATTCAACGCACTGCACACATTAATTTTTTATTTTTATTATCTTTGATGTCAAAAAGAGGAGCTTTCATTGAATGGAAGTTTTGAGGTCAGACAGTAGCCAACTCATTTTCTGATGAAAAACATTTTTTCAAGCGTTAAAGGTGAAAAGTCCCAACGGTTTCATAGCCGTCAATCTGAAAAGGTCAGCTCTGTCAGACCAGGTCCCGCTGCTCGTCTAAAGCTGAGCCTCTGGCTCCACCATGTGACCACTAAGAAATCACCAAAACGTGTAACGTGTTAAAAGTTTAGCCGAAACTAAAGGGAAACGTGTCCATTTTCACACGTATAGCTCGTGAAAAATAAAGAAGGAAATTAAAGGTCAGACTCGACGTTTAGCTTAGCATAATAACATTTGACGTCAAGATAACTGGTGGAGTTGTCGAGTTGATTTGATTATTTTTTACAATGAGTATTTTTTCAATCATGTTTTACTGACAAAGTTAGTTACTAGAGGGTCGAAAAACATGGTTTTAAACGCTTGAATAAAAGTTGCATTCAACGTTCAAGTATGTTGGCCTGTTCAAACTACGCCCACGTCACCATACGCGGATAAGCCGTCCTACCTCGCAGGTGTAGCGTTTCAAGATGCTGATTGGACAGCGTCATCATTCCCCTTCAACACACATCATACAAATGGTTGACGTACCTCCTCGGTGCAGCCACGTTCTCCACAGTCCTGATAATTACCTAATTATTTGACACAGGTGTGTTGAAACAGAGACACAGCTACAACTTGCTCCCACAGCCTGGAGATGAGGATCCCCAGTCCACTCCACTCCAAGACCTTAATCCAACTGGGAAGCTCATTTTTACTTCAGCTTTCGATTAAAAAAAAAGCACAAACTTAAACCTGTATAGATGTAGGAGAGACACTGGGTCAAAAGAAACAAAATATAGATTCAGGTCCCACAAAAACGTAGATTCGGTGGGGTTAACTAGAAATGCACAAATTTTAGATTTTTATTTGTAAAGTATTTTCAAAGCCATGTCTTTTTCGTCCCACTTAAAAACTAAGCACAAAATTGGGTTTTGTCAAATAAAACCCCAATATAAAAAAAACATTTGCAAAGTCAGGTTTCTCATCTGTGGAATTATGAACAAGTTCATTGGCTATGGAGGCCTGGTTTGAAGCATCTACTAAAATGCTTAAAAGACTAAAAATGCAATACTTAAATACGCATAATGACAAAAAAAATTTTGCAATGAAGGCATAATGCAGCCATTGACAAAATAAGCCTTGGAGGAAACAAAATTAGGTTGAAAACAGGCAGGACGAGGAGAACAGATATAGAATTTATTCTCAATATCCATTGCAAAGAATAGGAGGTGACACAGCTTGAAACAGATAATACAGAATTTATTTTTCAACCAGAAGTAGGAAAATACATAGATAGGTGTAAAGGAAACAAGCAGAACCTGTAGTCAAAAGAAAAAAAAAGTATAATAAAAGAATAAAACTAGTCCAAAGAGAATAAAAAGGACGGTTAAAGGATACAACAGAAAGCATTGTTTACCATTCAGTTGCAGGTTTAAACAGTATGTGTTGATTTGAAAACAGCTGCCTTGATTTCTCATCTGGGTTAATGGACATTCTACAACATTGTGCAAGTGTTCATCTTTTATTTTTTTCCTTTTTTTGCTGGTATTTTATGAATGGTAAACAATAGTTGGTCCAGTGCATAAACACAGTGACACAGATCAATATATGTACTCAGCTGACTACAGATAGACAATCCTGATCATTGAACAACTACCACTAAAATTGGCAAGGAGATGAGCAAATATACAAAATGGGTGATAAAAGAGAGAGGAAGTATTGGGGAGGAGGGGGCAAAAAGGGTTCAGGTAGGCAAATTTAAGATGCGCAAAACAGTTTTGAAGGATTAAATGGCTACATTTTAAAGATTAAAACAAAATGGCTGAATGTGAAAGTTTCCGGTTATTATTGCCAAGTTTAGCTGATGGAAGGACAAATTAAATGGGATGAGAAAAAACGACTTTGCTTTTCTTACAGCCCTACTTTGCATGAAGATGGAGGTTTGTAGTTTTTTTATTTATATATATATTTTTTAAATGAGAGAAATGAAAAGGGTTGATTGGTTTAAGAGTTTCCTCTACAACATAACTGTACTACAAGCAGCTTTGGTTTGCACTGTTACAAAAAGATGCAGCCAGCAGACAAAATAAAAAAACCCACTAAGCTAAATAAGCCTGAATAAAAAGCTTGCAATGTGATGACCCACTTGGTGACAAATCCAGCTCTAATTTGACAGATCTTTAGAGGAAACAAGAGAAGTAACAAAGAAACAGATTTGTGAATCGATACCGTCACTAGCTAGTTTAACAGACTGAACCACTGTAAAGCACAAGATCAGAATGAGATGCGACTAGAAGTACGGGGAAAAAAAGAAAAGGAAAAAAAAAAAAAAAAAAAAAAAAAAAAAATCACAGGACCGGTCTAGCGGCACATCATTAGCATTTGCTGTACAAACACGTTTTTTACTCTTTTGTGATTTTTTTTAACACCCGTCAAAAAATATTTGCTAGTACTGAACTGCAGCCACTAGTGAGACAGCTCTGCTGCCCTAACCTACGGACACCAGCACTCTGCAGCTAGTGAAAAGAGACAGCCAAAGTAAAGCTGAAAAGCTATAAAAAATAAAAATAAAAAAAAACATCCGTGTGTCAGGTTTTAACTGATAGTTACTTCCTTCTGCGACGCATCTTCGGAAACCTTCGACCGCTCCAATCAACCCATCGAGACAACGTGTCGTGATTTTGACAGAGGATTTGGTTTGTGGTGGAAGGGATTAAGAAAAGTCAAAGAAGGGTAAAAACAATGCAGCAGATCATCATCGTCGTCATTGTAGAAATCATGATTTACACAAACACCAAAAATTCTGTCTTTTTAGAAAGGAAATAAGAAGTACATCTTTTATTCACACTTTTACAAAAAAAAAAAAAAAAAACAGGACAAAAAAAAAAAAACAGGACAAAAAAAAAAGAAGCTACCCTTTAAATCTACGACAATACTAATGCCATTCAGGAAAGAAAAATCAATTTGGACACATTGATTTTGACCAAGGGAAAAAGGGGAAAGAACAAGAGACAGGGACCAAGTTGACACTTCCCATTTTCTTGCTTATTCGACATAAAAAAGTTCTTGTTGGAGTATAATAAGAGCTGCATTCGAATTCTTTAAGTGCATTTCAAATAATAATAATCTCACATTTAACCAATTTCAACTTGCTTTTGAGATGGAACAAATTTGATTAACAAAAACTTGACCGGCTGGCCGTTTTGACAGAAACAGCAGGAATAAAAAGAACAAATGGGCTCTTCCACCCTTTCCGATGCAAAGGCAAGAGGCCGGGGTGGTCCAAATGGCACTATAGCTGCAATGACAATTGTAGAAAATCTATACAAAAAAAAAAAACTGGGGCAGGGGAGGTTAAAAAAAATAAAAAATTGATTAGAGTAGCAGAAAAAGTCTGAGGTTGGATGGTTTATGGTGGGGGTGATGGATAAAAGCTCAGGGCTATTTGTGGCCAGGAAGGAAGATAGGAGGGATTAGGTAATCTGAGGGCAAAAAAATAAAATATCCGAGTGATTTTATAAAGACGACCCCGCTCATGTTCCGCACAGTGGAGGAGAGGGAGTGGGTTGGTGGAGAAAGCATACCTGATTACTAGAGAGCTCAATGAATAGGAAGGATATACACATCATCATTACATTGTCACATCTCATAAAAAAATGAAATAAACATTAACAAAAAAAAAAAAAAAAAAAAAGGACATAAAATCTTCACAAATGTCTCAACAGTATTTAAAAATAAAAGGAGAGGAGGCTGCTCGGGTGTTCGCCGCATGTAAATAGTGCAAGACAACATCAACTGCTACAGTGAGTTCGGGGCGTACGCGCGGGACTTCTCCGTGTTGAGTCGTTTACACTTCGCTTTGGAGCCAGATGAACAGATGCGAATCGGTGCTGCGTGTCGTTTCGTGCAAACTGTCGGCAGCAGCCTGGATCGTTGGCTTTGTTAATGGGCAGAAAGCAACAGGTACAAAAAAAAGAAAAAAAAAAAAAATCGACTGTCTATTTACATCAAAGCAAATCAGCCAAAACAATATTGATGCGTTATAGTTAATCTCTCAGGAGTGCAAAGAAGTGACGGCGAACGCGGCGAGCAGCCTCCTCTTACGTCTTTTGTACAAGCTGGTAATATTAATTCATCTCAACATTAACTGGATAAAAATTTAGCCATAGTTTACAATACAATCTTTTTTTTTTCTTCTTCTTCTTCTTAATCTGACCATAATTTACTCTTCGTACAAAAAAATGCCAGAAAACAGGTCTTTTTGTGGTTCATATACAATCATGTAAAGACTGAGTCTAGGTTTCTATTCTGTACAAACACTCGTGAAAAATCACTGCTTCTATGTGTGAACGTATGGCTGGGGGTGAGAGGGACAGGGGGGAGGAGTCACTACTGGCCTTGGAGACAGTGCTACACATCTGCCTGAAAATTACCTGTGTGTGTGTGTGTATGTGTGTGATGTTGCATGAGTGAAGTTGGAGGTCATCTCCTGATAGAGAGAGGAATGCTGGTTTTACTTGTCAGCCATTTTTCGCTCTCTGGCAAAACGCAAATGACGTCAATGAGAAGGTCTGTGAAAGCCCCCCTACCTCCCATCGCTTCGCCGGTCGGCCTAGCTCCCTCGCTCCTTACTCTAAAAAAAGGTGATTCTTGGGCCACATGAGCTCCTAAGCACATGACTAGCATAACAACTATACAAGCCGGGGTGAGACTGTCTGCAAACAGGATGGTAGCTGATCTCAGTTTCTCACTTTTTCCTTTTTCTCCGAACTGCCGATGTCACGCAATTCTGCTTCTTATGCACCAGGACCAGGGGGCCAGAGGTGTGGACTATCTCGTAGCACCGCAGGAGGCCGTGACCACACAAAACAAGGCCTGAGCACCACAGAATGACAGCAGGAAGGATCCCCTCGGATCAGCTGCGCCGCATCCGCTTGCTGGGATGCTTAGCTAGAGATGAAAAGTTGCTTCAACCCGAAGCCCAAATGTGCGCATCTTGGAGAGGCCGAGAATCTACGCCGGCTGCCCAGAGTACAGATGGATAGCGAGCACGAGCCAAACATGGAGGGACTGAGACTGACAAGTCTGCCGTCTTTGCTGGTTTTGGATTTATACAGGGACAGACGGACAGCTCTGCAGGTTCTCAGCTCAATGTCACCCACTCAGCCGCTTTTTTTAAGCTTCCCCATTAAAACCACACAGAGCCTCATGTGATGAATCTGAATGAGCTACCATCCCCTCTAGCTTGAAAGACAGAAAAAGAAAAGAAGAAAAATTATGCAGGGGTGTGAGGAAGGTTGTGAACCGGATGAGAAGAGGGAGTCCAAAACACGTGATACATAAACAGGACTGAACAAAGCAGTTAAAAAAGGGCGTAAAAAGGGGGCTGGGGGGAAACAAAAAAAAACGGAAAGAAAAAAAAAAGAAAAATATAGAATATCTATAACATTTTATACGAAATCCCTGTCAGCCAGACCTCACTGTACGAATATTTTACAGGTTGTGTTGTTTTTCGGTCTTCCTCCTCCAGAGGCGGGAGGTAAGAGCTGGTAGAGGGGGAAGCTGTGGTCGCAGCTCCCCCTGGTGGCATGGCAGGGTCTCACTACCTGCGTGTGGGCAGGTGCAGCCCGTTGACCTGGGAGGGCACATTGGGCAGGAGCAACTCCAGCTGAGCATAGAGGGAGAAGTGGTCAGAGGGGATGTGGGGGTGTGGGCAGCCGCTGACATTGTTCTCTACGAGCCAGTGAGGGTCCAGGGGGCCCAAAATGCCCAACACGTTCAGATGAGGCTTGGAGTAGAAAATGTAGTCGATGACACCCTGTGAGACAGAAGGATTACAGTGAGCAAACAAAACGCTTTGTGATGCTCAAGAGTTATATAAATAAACTTTTTGTAGCCGTCTCTCATATAATTGCCGAATGGCAAAAAATGGTACCCGATTCTTGGTTTTAAAGACAAGGGGGGGAAAAGGGGACATACGTGTGTTTTATTGATCCAATTACCTTAAAGTCGAAGGTGTAATTGGTGTAAGGCATTAGGCCGTTCTCATAAGCACTCTTGAGCTTGAAGCCGTGGGTGATCCTGCCATTAGAAGTGCTGTTCTTGCCGTTGCAGTTAAATTTGGTCAGGCTGTCGCTGTAGCGAAGCTCCTTGAAGTCCTTGTGGGTGCAGTCCACTCCGCCTGTACTCAGGTACTCGACTACACCTGAGGAAAAGAACGTGACACATGAACTACTGTGCTGGTCTGTTATTAAAAAAATATATATATATATATATTTTATTTTTCTTTTTTAAATTCAGGATTTTGGGCTGTTTGTTCTCTGTGTTTCCAATGACATTCAAACTTATATGTCCATGTAAATGATCTGTACCGACTCCTTGGCTACTGCCGTCGTTTCCTGACCTTCGACCTGTACATGTCCTGGATGGAGGGGAAAATCAGCCCTGACGATCCGCTCTGCTTGTTCTTTTTATTTTGAAAAGAGGAGGTTCACTCCGTTTTTCTGCATTTGTAATTTCTAACCTAATCTGCCTTAATCCTGGTTTATACAGTGTAAATAGAGCAAACGTCCACAGAAGCAATCTTTATTTGGAAAGTTTCCTAAGGTTAGAAGAAACTTTACCTCTTCCAGAAGTACAATACCAAATATATGTTCAACAATCAATTGAATGGAATTATACAAGTTTTTAAGTCCAGCAAATGTTACCTTTTAGTTATTCTGCTTGGTCTAACCAGACATCTAGTCTGATTTCTTGCACTGGGGCCTTTTTTTTCTTAGCAGCACCAGGAACAAACACAAGATGCACCCAAATCTTCAACCGCATCAAATTCAAAGTCAGTTTTTTGTTGTTGTTGTTATTACGTCAGTAAAGGCAACATTGATGTGTAACAGATTTATTATCTAGTAAACATAAAGATATTGTTTTGAATCAGAATTGCACAAGACTGGATAACATGAAGATAAAATAAATCAAAATTATATGAAGAAACAGAAAAAAATCTTAATGGGTCCAAATATTTCAACACGAACATATCAAGCGGAACATCTCGCTATGCTCAAGCCATTATTAGATGAAAGAATTACATCAGCTTAGTAAAGAGAAGTTCTTCTGCAACATTAAACTTGATTATCATTCCTCCCTCTGGTGAGGTTTGCTGCTGCCTGCAGCTTAAAGGGGAAAACACGGGGAGGGCGATGCATGCGACGCGTTTTACAGACACTTTGTGCTTTTTCAGCGTTTTCATCCAAAACTGTGTTTATGACTGGTTCATTAACATGCACTTTGATAAATTGTGAATGCAGACGTGGGGTTTTAAGTGCATTGACTCACGGGTGGCACTCACACCCATGAGAAGGTGCAAGCGCCAGAACACATTTTGAGTGAGCAAGCGTCAAATTTATAAGCAAGCGCCACAAATGACTTCTTGTTGAAATATAGACGTGCGCTCACATCAATCTCGCTGCACGCGCTCTGAATGGTGGCACAAATACCAGAAAGAAAAGGCAGTTCTTGAATTGAAGCTGTGGGATCAATTAAAAACACCCACATCCCCATAATTATAGCGGTCATATAAACCTGTTGCTCTGGCTTACTTACCAGAGTCAGGTAAGGAGTTGAGGTCGGCACACAGCACCAGTGGAATGGCATTGGTCTCCCCAGAGGTGGACAGCTTGAAGCTGCGTGTTGCCTTGTCCACGATATTCTTCACCTCTGACAGGAACATCATGGTCTGGACCAGCTTGACATCCGAGTACTCGGGATCCCAGTGCATGTGGGCGTTTGCCACCAGAAGGAGCTGCTTGTCCAGGCCGTGGAGTGACTTACCAGCTGAAAAGATCAATCGCGAGCATATTTACAACATGTTCTCATAACAGAAAACAAATTTACATCATAGGCTTCCTTAAACTACAATAGCTTGAGTTGCAGACAAAAGTCAATGAAGGATCAATAGTAAAAGCAAATCTAAGACACAGGAGGTCAAAATATGCAAGAATTCAATTAATAAAGATGAGTAAAAAAGAAAAAAGAAATAACTACTCACAAGACATTTCCATCATCTCTTTGCGGACTTCAAGCAGCACAGCTACTCCGATGTTGTCCTTGGTCATCACCCTGTTCAGCATCGCCTCTGAGCCTTCGGAGTTAGCCATCGCCAGCTGGTTGAACTCCACTGTGTGCTTCTGCACAGCACTGAATCTGGAGAGAAAGGAAGAAATACAAACCATTTTGAAGGCAATTGTAAGAATAAATGTTTTAAAAACCCAAGTACGTTTTTAATGGTATGTTGTAAAAGGATGAAATGCAGGTCATGATGGACGCTCAAAATGATTCAAGAGGGCTTTTTTTTTCCTTTTTTGTCCAAATACTTTTGAACATGTTTTGAAAGGAGAAAAGCCCTTTGTTTACTCTTAGTGCATTAATTACTTCTTAACGAACAAGATTTTTAAAACGTCTCAAGTAACAAAATAAGATATAAATAGAGGTCTGCATGCTCTACAAGCTCAGGTATGGAGAGCAGCAGCAGAATGCAGAAAAAGCTACAGAAACGGTTGCTGATGAGCCAGAAAAAAAATAAATAAAAAAAACATTTGATGCTTTTTTTAAGCTGCTGAATTCTAACATGTTGGTTTAACACCAGAGTTTGTTAGAGAACCAAAAAATTGTATTGAAGTACAAGTGGCACAGCTTTTTGAAACTTTTTACTCAAGTAAAAGGAAAACGTTTCTATTCAAGAAATTACTCAAGAGGAAAACCATATTTGGTATAAGTGCTGCTCAAGAACTGAATAACTGATTAGAACGTCTGACTTAACATTTAAAAATGATGTCAAACAAACAGCATAGATTTATGCACAAACTTTGGTATGTTCCAGACAAATAATAAATTTTTTAATATGTTTTTGATATAAAACTTACCAAAGCAAGCAGGGCTGGTGTTCAAACAACAACAAAAAAACTTTACTCCAGTAGAAATATTTCACATAATGTTTCTCAAGTAAAAGTAAAAAGTACTGTGTAGTAAAACTACTCTTAGAATGATTTTTTCCCCAAAGAACTTGCTCAAGAAAATGTAAAGTAATGTAGTTGCCCATATGGATGCAGTTAATATGTCGACTTTATGCAGAAGCTCAAATTATTTTCACTTCATCTTGCTTAAAAAATACATTTAATAATTGTGAACTCACTGTGAATGCCTAAATTAATTAACTTTTAACAAGACAGACCTCTTAAGTTTTTAGAGCCTTTTAAAGTTTTTTGTCTTTTTAATACCATGACATTTTAAATTAATGTTTATTAGAAATATTTACTCATCTGGAGCTGTATTGTCATTGAACCAGGACTTATTTATGTTAATTTCTTCTTTCCTTTAAACATATTTACATGTGGAATTTTTATGTTTTACTTATTAGCAGAAATAAAATTAGCGCAATTAGACTCGTTCTCCCAGATGTGGCACCGCACATGTATGTTAATTCATAACTTGAAAACCTGTTTACATTTTAAATGGTGTCAGAATGCCAAGACTGAAGGTATAAAAAAAACATAATCCAAGTTGAAAAGAAAAATGATGATTATTTTCTTCTCAAAAGAAAGGAATCTCTTTTTTATAGATTTCTTCAAATATTCTGACAGCCAAAGTTCTGATTCAAAAATTAAACGGCCGCCAACAGACTTTTTTTTCCCCAATCTATATTTCCAGCACTCTACAGGAATAATATTGGCACTACTTACTTTTCTGTTTTGAAGAAGATTGCACATCCGTCCACATGTTTACGATCCGACTCGGACATCGTTCTAGCTCGTGACTTTGGACTAAAGAACCCGTCGTATCCCTGCTCTTTCAACTCTGGTAAGAAGAAATTGAAGTACTGCTCCGTTTCCACTTCCTGCGAATGAACAAAATAAATAAATTGCCAATAGGACGGTGCACATTTCTGAAACCCCAAACATACCCATCCGTTTATTAAACGTTAGCTACAGCATGTTTTAACAAGACATTACTATATGTTGAAACTTGTTCAAAAATTACTCGACAACTATGAACGATATCTTTGTAGTGGAATTACATTATTTATCTAGCTCTAGAAAAGTGTTATGATGGCTTTGGAGCTGAGACCCCAATATCTGGGGGAAAATAATTAATGCGTATCCTTCATTTAACAATTGTTCAGATTTATTTAGGGACAACAATGTTTGAATTTGACAATTTTGTTTTGCTATTTGAAAAAAAAAAAGACAGGATTGTGTTGTAGAAACTGCATTTATCGCAGAAATATGAATAACTTTGTAATCCCTTTGTCTATCCAGTGCAGTCCAAGTTTGAGCTCCTATATAAAGGAACAGCTAGGTGATTTCTCCCTCTCTTTGTGGTTAATAATTATAATCTCAAATGGATCTCATGTAAGTTTAAACACCTGAGTTTGTGTGTTTTATAGTCTTTAGAAAAAGGAACCACAACCTGGGTGGGCAACATGACTATGTTAGTTTGTGAATCATTAGCAGCAGAAAGATTGTAGGATTGTCTGGAGGTCAAATTCTATGTATTGTAGTTCTAAGCTCTCGCTCTGACCTTACTTTGATTTTTCCGTTTTCCTTTGGCTTCATGAAATAACTTGTGATACGGGGAAGAATTTACTTGTCTTCGTAATTACGCTGTTGCAATGCGTTAGGATTTAGTTAGCATCAACATAAAATGAAATGCATAAAAACCATATTCAGTTATGACAAAAGTAAAAACTTTTATTTTTTTTGTTTGCCCATTAAACACATTGTCTCAAACTGACGCAGAAGACGGTGCTTAAACTAAGGTGGGGAAATTTCACCATCCAAAGAGCACAAACTGCTACAACTCACTGAACTACACAAGGAAAACATCTAAAGCTTTTTTATCCTCACTGCAGGCAGAACAAACAGCAGTCAGTGTTAGCCAAAAGGCAGCTGTTCTGTTTAGTAGAGTTGTGCTAAAAAACACTGATGTGTGTGTGTATATATATATTATATATATATATATATATATATATAACAAATTTTGTTGAAAAGATGATGTGAAAGACTAAAGAGGCCACAGAAGATCGTTATCAGTTGCTAATGACGTTTCTAAAAGTTACTGATTTGATAGATTCAGCTCACACAACCTTTTTGTTCATTTCCTGGGAGATGAATGTACAAAGCAATAGGCGCTGTGTTTATTTCAGAAATTGTATCTACCTATATTTATGAACTATAACAATTAGATTTTTCTATGATTGTACACATTAGATTGTGCTGCGACAGACTGGCGACCTGTCCAGGGTGACCCCGCCTCTCGCCTGGAACGTTAGCTGGAGATCAGCACCAGCAACTCTCCTGACCCCACTAAGGACAAGGCCGTTAGAAAATGGATAGATGGATAGTGGATCCATCTTTTACAAGTTTTGTAGCAACAATTCATCTGCCCAGGTCACTGCCTAAGGCGGTGGTTTATATACTTTTCACGAACATGCGCAGATATTTACAATAAGCAAATAATGTTGCATGTAAATGTTTGGACCAGGAAACCAGCTAAAATCTGCACAGAAAGGCCAGAGCCAACCAGCACACCTGAATGCAGCTTTTTCAATAGTATTAAACCCCAGACAGCATTGGCAGATGGAAACAGAACAACTACACGCAGCATTTACATATCCTAATCAAGTGGCTGCTTATGGAACGTAATTAAGCTATTATTACAAAAGAAGTTTTAGTAAAATGTCTCAAATTGAAAGCCAACAGCTTAAATTTTTATGCTGATATGTGAAGACTCATCACTTAACACAATTATTAAACATAAAATTGCACAATATCATTCAAGAGCACTTTGAAAAATGTTTAGTTTTTAGTTAAAAACCTTTACAGTTTTGTAATCAATAAAAAAAAAAAATAAAAATACTCAGACTTTCTTCAAACTAATAAGATGGTCCACAACAAAAATATGCACTTTGCAAACAAAGACATTTCAACCAGTGGGTGAAAGGGCATCTACTGCCATATCTACCTTTAGTTACAATAAGTAAAATGTTTACTTTCATTAGATTTCTTAACTTGATTAGAACTCATTACCAACAACAAAGTCACTGTATGAACATCACACCATCTACTGGAAATTAGTGGGAAACATAAGTGGCACTTTAATATTAACTTCACGCTGGTGCCTGGATGGATCTCCTTTGCTTTCAAAACTGCCTCAACCCTTCATGGCATGAATTCAACAATGCGACGGAAATATTCCTCACATATTTTGGACCAGGTACTGACATGACAGATCCTACAGATTTGTCGGCTGAATGTTCATAAAACTAATTTCCCTTTCCATCGCAAATTAATTTACCGTTCAACCTCCATAAATTAAACAGAGAACCGCTTGCAGGGGTGTGCCTAATAAAGTGTCAGTGTGAGTGTGGAGTGATTTACTGCAAAAGCTTATTTTTAAGCAGACAGTTTAAACATTAAAAACATAGAAAAAAGGTTTTGGGTACATTCATTTTTGAGTTATTCCAGTCAGGTAAAACAGCTTTCTAATTAACTGAGTGAAAGTCTTTTCTCTCATTCTAACAACAATGATTGATCTAGTCATTCCCTATTGCCTAGTTCCATTAAATCCAGAAGGTAAAATAGGTTCAGTTAAGTAACGTTTATTTTATAAAAATGAGGTACAGTCTAACCTGACCTGTATGTGATGTTTTTGGGGGGGGTTTTGAGCAACAATTCTTATGTAAGGCACCACATCATGGGGAGTGATACTTAGTGTAATCATGTGATGTAGGGCCCAAAATGGTCTCTCTTCACAAAAAGTTGTTTTTAAAAACTTTTTCGTATTCATGTAATGAACAAAACAACTTTTTGAACTTTGAGCATCCTTTATTTTTTTCTTACCTGCAAACTGATGATGTCTGCGTTGCAGCCGAGGATTTCCTGCATGATAGATTTTTTCCTGTACTCCCAGTTCAGAGCCCAGGTGGGGCAGTAGCCGTATAGCTGTCGCGTGGCATACTTATCGCACAGCACATTGTAACACATAACTGAGAACAGTGCTATGAAAGGGAAGCAGACCAAAAGAAATGCACTTAGTTGAACAGAAATGAGCCAAGTCTTCATATGTTGCTGATTTATACAGAAAAGAAGGAACTCTGCAGCTTTAAATTGTGCCAGAAAACAAAGTTGCTCCAGAAAATATTAAATATTAGTATGATAACTTATACTAATTTGACAAATTGACTTTCACTTTGAAATGTATATATCAGTCTTATTTTTGTGGTACAATTTCAAGAGCAGCAAACTATCAATGTCCCACAGATGAAAATAAACCTGATCTTTCTTCAACATGTATAAAATATAAAAAAAAGGGGTAAAACAACAACAACAAAAAACAGTAATAAAATGAAGCAAAGGGGAAAAAAACCAAAACATGTCTAACAGTTGTTTAAAGTTACGATGTGTGTACATCAGCCTTACTTGCTGGACGTGTTCGGTCTGGTTCCTGGAGCGAGATCCATGACCTGGCTGGTGGCTGCTCTGTTGGTACTGTTCAAAAGAGAAAAAACAGGTCAATATTAGGGATGTGCCGATCAGGTTTTTTTCTCCGATACCGATCACCCCTGAGGGCCGATCGCTGATTCCGATCCCCGATACCGATCACATAGTTATTATTTATTTATTTTTTATCATAAATACTACTGTTACATTATGTGGGAAAAGGAACCAAGAATTCACCTTAATTTAGACAAAAACTTGTTTTTAATAACTTTTTCCAAGAAGAAAACTAAACAAAACAGACATTGTGCAAATTGAACTGCTATCAATAATACTATCTTTAACAGACTGATAACATATGAGGCTCTGAAGAGGCTAAATAATGCAAAGAGCTAAAATAAAACCTCTCAACATTGACAAACAATCCAAGTATAAAACTTAACATTCAAAGGCAAAAACAGGATCCATTACAATAAACAATCCAGAGTTACTGAATGAAAACTTCCTGTTAGCATAGCGGCTAGCTGGTTACTGCTAGTTCTGGTTGGCTGTTTCTGACTGAGCGGAGTAATTATGCAGAGCAGGGAGGAGATCGATTATTTTTTAAAGATTATCTGTCTCATGTTAGGACAGCGAAAGTTTTAATACGTATGTAAAATGTATTTTTAAGTTAGATGCTGCAGCTTTAAACAGGTTCGTTGTGAGTCTCTACCAGGTGGAGCAGAAGCGGCTCCGTCTGTCAAAAATGTTGAACAGTAGCGTAGCAGCGGTTCAACAGCAGAACCAGTGTCTTACATCGCAGCTCCAAGACTTAAATAATTTTACAGATTATTTGTTTATCTTTCTGACCGTCATGCTAATCCGGTGAGTGTTTGTAGCTCTGCTACTTTACCTGCTGTCTGATCCTCCATGTCTTTTTACTGCACTGAGCCTCGATGTAGCCAAACTCCGTCATTGTTTTTATGTCTATTAGCTTCGTTGTGTTGATGCATTTTGATCTGCTTCTATTTTCTGCCGCAACACGCAAACGTCCTCATTCACTCAGTGCGTTATAGTTACACATCGCTTAGCATTTGTTGCTGTGCGTTTGCGCAGTGAAGGAAAGACGAGACCAGCTGGACAGACAGGCTGAGAAATGAGATGCAGGTGATCGGTATCGGTAACAGAGCCAATGATCGCTGATCCCGATCATCACCGATTTCACGGAAATCGGCCGATTATGATCGGTTACCGATCGATCGGCACACCTCTAGTCAATATAGAAAAAAAGATTGAAGTGTTTAAATTGTTTTTAATGCAGAAACTTGACATTTTTATAATATCCCCCCCCCCAAAAAAAAGAAAAAATAAAACAAAACAGACTTCTGACTCCAGTCTCGGGTTAGCAGAGGATGCTATATACTCACTGCGCTTAATAGCCCCTGCCAGATTGTCTAACAAGTAGCTGAGCAGTCTCCGTGTGCCATCAGGTTCCTGATAGAGGCTCATAATTTCTTGTGCAAGTGGGTTTCCTGGAAAGGAAGAAATAATCAGCCTGTATCAAGTACCCCCCCAAAAAACACAGGATTTAAGGCCTTAAAAAAATAAAAATAACTTGTGCAAGCCACTTACCTTTTAACCCCAGTGTCTGTAACTGAAAAAGTTTTCCCAATTCAAACGGGAGAACTCGCAACTGGTTGTTATTTAAAAGCAATTCCCTGCAGAGGACAAATAAGGATTAGATAAAAATAACAACAACAAAAAACCATTATTATCATCTTGGAGACTGTTTACCACACTCCCTGTGTTAAGATTTGGATCAAAACCTTCATACTTCTCAGCATTTATGTAATTAAATAATAAACAGAGTCCAAATGCACAAGCAACTTGTGGTGGCTGCCCTCTTTATCTCTGCACTAATTGCATTATGTAACCTGGCATCACCGACCTGAGAGACACCATGTTGCCGAGCTCTGCCGGCAGGCTCCTGATCTTGTTGGATGAGAGATCCAGGTACACCAGGTTGTGTAGTTTGGCAATGTCTGGCGGGATGCGTGACAGAGAGTTGTCACTGAGGTGCAGGGCAGTGAGGTGGGTGAGAGACCACAGGGCTGTGCTGAGACTCCTTACTCGGCCTGAAGAAACAAACGCAAAGGACAAAAATGTTAATGCATTTACTGCGTCTTAAATCTTGTTTGGACACAATTAGACATTTTTCAACTTCAGCTAAAAAAGACAACAAAAAAAAAAAAAGGAAAACTTAACTTCATAATTTAAGATTATTATAATAAAAATAATACTTAACTTCATAATTTAAGATTATAATAAAAATAATTGGAAAAAAAGAACACTATAAATATTCTAAGACACTCCACAAAACAGATCCATGTTGTGTATACAAATGCTATATTTATATTAAATTATAAATGATCCACTTCTCATTGTTCTCTTCTGACCTACCAATGAACCAACAAATTGATGTTGGATACTGGCAGACATGACTCGATCCTTATAGAGCACCTAAAAAACTAAGCTTTTTTTTTTTTTTTTTGCAATGATGCCATAAAGTAAATAAATAATGCTTGCTAAAACAAGCGTCTGGACACACTAAGATTTAAGATGAGATTTTTGGGAAAACTGTAGTTGTCCATGGTGGTATTATCTTGGCAAGCAGGGGTTGCAGGGTAAACCTAAAGACCAGATGCTGGACTTTGAAACATCGAATCAGGAGGACAACACCACATTTGGAGAAAGGTTTTTGTTCCCCGGTCTTTCAAAACAGACACATATGCAGTGAAGCTCACTTTTCTGTTTACATACAAACTCAGATTCACACAGAAAAATTGGTTATGAAACATATTTTTGTAGCGCAACAACCATTATAAATATTTACCATGAAAACCCTCCACCCCCAAAATTAAAAAAATAAATAAATCTACTGAGCAATGTCTTGGCAAGAGTTTATCGAAATGGAGTTTTGTGTCAGATAAACAATCGGAGCAGATGCCACTCAATACCTCTACAAAAGACACACAGGCAGACACTGAAATTTAAATATTTTACTCATTCCACCAACTGACAATATGCCACATAATCATTTTTATGATAATAATGCAGCATATGGGAAAGCAAAGACCATCAATCATATAACCAGCAAACGGCCCAGATCTCAATCTACTTTAGAACCTCTGGTGAAAATCGAAGGTAAAGAGGATTACAAGACTCCATCTGAGGAACATGACTGATGAAAAATCATTTCATTAGTGAATTTCAAGCATTCAGAACTTGACTTTTCCCCCCCTAAAGATCAAATTATTGCATTATTTACATTCCTGATTTTTAAAAAAATTCTGTAATTATTTTGGCAAACTATTAAGAGTTTTGTGTTGCATTTGTTTTTACAACAAGAAAGTAAAAGTCACTGAACATCCTCCAGCAGCAACAATTCTGTATCATTTTCATAATGTAAAGTAAGCAATAAAATCATAACATTTTATGTTGACATTAAAAAATGGAATACATTTTAGTATAACAAAACAAATTGGGGTTTATTTATACATATTCTACTGATTACAAAACATATGTAAATAACATCAGTGAGCATATAGATATAGATGGCTTTTGCCCTCTAATGTGTTCATCGAGGTTTATGGTACCAACTGTGACTTCCACTGAAAAACTTTTTATTGGCTAATTTTGTCTGAAGTTTTGAGATTTCATGATGATAACAGAAGAAAAAAAAAACTGTATTTCTCTACATTTTTTTTAAGTTTCGGTTTGACAAAATTGAGTTTAAATTTACATAAATGGAATGGAATGTATTAAAGCAATTTGCGTGTGTGCCAGGTAATGTTTTCCTCAATATGAAAAAATAAAACTGATTTGAGACATTAGTTCATTAATTTGATGGTATTGGACAGATGTTTAATACCATCCATAAATAGACATAACTTAGACAATGTTAGGAGTAATTATATTATTTACATTGAATACACACTGAATACCTTTTTGTATATTGCAGAATATTATGTTGCTTTTCATAAAAGTAAGAAAATATTGAGCAGTAAAAAATATTAACTCTTTGTTGAATAATAGGGCTATTATGTGTCAGTTCACCTTAGATCCTCTAAAGTAAATTAAGGGGCATAAACAATCAAATTTTTACTTTTCATATTGTGTGGCTATCAAAATTTTTCATCACATATTTCTGGAATTATTTTGGGTATTTAAATCTTCTTATAGTCATAATCCTTTGTGTTGACACAACTGTTGAAAGTATAGCCAAGAAATCAACTGACAAAAAAATTAATTTGCTAATGACATCCACAATACACTTAACTGAGAAACAATTAAAACCCTCAGTCTTATAAGTTGCAAACAATCACGGCAAGATTCTCTGCATTTCCTATGTGAGAAGATACTTACCACTAATTTCCAGCTCAGCCCAGTATGACTTCTTCCCATTTGCTGCCTCCTCGCTGGACATAATTGTGTACATCCGCCTGGGATCCGGCGGGTCATATTTTTCCTTGGGCATTCCTATAACACTACAGAAATCGTGTGTAATAAAGCTGTCAGTGGTAAATATAAAAAGTCCGTCAATATGCAATAAATTGCGAGACATAGCCTATGGTTTTGGCCTGAAACCATAGTTCAGTAACCCCATCTACAGGATGATGTGGCTGTCAGTTTTATTTTTTAACAAATCTGCAGACAAATGTCAACACTTTTTTTAAAACCGTTCAAAAAATGTTATAAAGATCATGATCTAACTGCATCAGAAGCAGTATTTAGCAAGTGAAACGTGCCACAGATTGCGATAAAGATTGATTTCTTTGTTGTTACATAAGTTAAAAACGGAACACCTAGAGAATACATTATAGAATATTCCCACCAGATTTAGAAAAACGGCAATTTTACAACAAAACAAGGCTTTGTTCTGGATAAAATAAGAAACTGGACAGCTGGAAAGCCAAGATAAACAACGCTGCTGTCACCGATTGTTCTCCTCGGTGACGCTAACTGATTAGCCTAGCTTAACCTAAATTGGCAGCTATCGGACTACATAACAAAGCCAGATCCCCAACTACCTCGCAGACTAGCAATCTGGTGAAAAGGCCAACTTAAAATAGTATTAAACCTTAGTTACCATAGTCCGAAGCCCTTTCGAGAAACGTTAAAAATAATACGCTGGACTAATTTGAAAATATAGTGTGCACTGTGTTTACATAATGGCAAAGCACTGAATTGCGCATAAACACAAGGCCACGAATACACGCAAACCACCGCTTTCGCCTACTATTTTTTTCAAAAACAAAAATAATTGCTACTAAATGGAAAAAAAACAAGCACCCGCGCTCTTAAAACAGGCCCGAAACGATTAACTTGAAAGCAACTGCGAGCTACTTAGCTTAGCCTGGCTAGCCTACAAGCTAAAAGCTAACATCTCAAATTATTTGAAGCTGACCCGAGTTCCTACTGAAATACTTGGTTACACGAAAGGAGAGCTGTGTACATTAAAGACAAAGACGTTTAACGCGGTGAGAAAGAATATATTTACATGAATACGAGGGTACAACAGAGGGCTTCATTTTACCTGCAAGAGCATACCAAATCGCGAGGACGACTGCGTGTTCTCTTTTGTTTTCTAGCTACTTCTTCCCCGTTTCCGCTGCTGTATCATGGCGACTGTAAGGATTTTTCTCTCTCTCGCTCGATAACAGCGCTGCGTCCTATTGGCTGCCGTCGACTAGGTCCAACCAGCTGTTGAACCACAATAAATAGAAACCTATGCTTTTAGATTGGTGGAGCATTTTGTGATGGCTGGACAAACACGGATTTGTGCAATAAATTTACAAATGTACCTGAAGAACCACTTTATTCAAAAACTGTGTGTGAAGGTAGTGTGGCATAAACAGGAAACTGAACCCGTAAATAACTTGATTTCCTGATGAACAAAATAAATTAGAACGCACATTTTCTTTTTAAGTAGGTCACAACTTTAAAACGAGTAAACTGTGCAAATGAACACGCACACCACACACAAAAAAAAAAACAATTATAAATTACAATATGCTTCTTCATTCATCTGATGAATAAAACAAGAACCGAAAGTCTTTTTTTTTTGTTTCAAAATCAACACTGACAGACATCTAACAGGTGATCCTGAAGATAAGTGAGGGACTCTTCCACATGAAGAGGTAAGGCTTCACCGATGTCCTGCTGGGATCTGGACAGGAAAGTATTCACTGCTTGTTGAACAGCAGACTTTGACACCATGTCGTCTGGCTTGTAAACTAATGTGGCCTCTTTGCCTATTTGCTCAAATGTAGAGCTGGTCAGATAGCCTGTGGACGACAGATGACAAAATGTGAGTAGGGAATACAGTAAAGCAAGAAGTTGAAGAACAGAGGTTGTGAATAAATGATAGAATTTTATGAGGGGCTGTTTATTAGCTGTCGGAATATTATGGGAAATACACGGCAGTTAGAACAGACATTATTTAGGTAATAGTTTTTGCTAAAAATGTCTATTAAATGGAGGTCAGGCTGATTGTCTAGGAACATGTAATTTGACCACTTGCTTTCCTGCATCAAGGGGATGCTCAATACTGACTTATGTTTTGTTTTTTCCCACCTGCTCTTTCTAGTTTTGGCTGATTGATTTCAAATGAAAAATATTTTTCTTAAATGTTAATACCAGCATCAACCTAATTTTATGTATCAGTGTAAGCCCCAATTCTTTATTAATTATACAAATATTTGACCTGGTCTTTTAAGACTTCTAAATATCTAAAATTAAGTTTGTAAAAACTAATACTTTGTATGACTTCTTCAAACTAAGAGCACATCATTGTTTAGTGACAATGACAAGTTAGACCTTTAATACAATCAATATTCAGAAAAGTGGTAAAAATAAGCAGCAAAAAAAAGCAACTTTAGCATATATGAGTGCATCACTAAGAACAAACATAGCAGTTTACATGTCAATATATAACAAACCACTTGGCAAAGCAAAATTTTATTACAGATAGAGTAAAAAAAACACTAAACAAATCTGCAACTTAATTTAATTGCAGCTGTGACAGGAAGGAAAATGTGGGCAATAAAGGTGAGAGCAGGAAGAGGACATACACTGATCAGGTATAACATTGTGCTCATCTGGCTAATGGTGTTCTGGTTTTTCTTATGCTGCCATAACAGCAGCGATCTGTCAAGATATGGACTCATTAGACCCACGAAGACGCGCTGCGGTATCTGCGCTGACCAAGTTGTCAGCAGCAGATCCTTCAAGTCCTGTAAAATGCAAGGTGAGGCTCCGAGGTCGAGACGTGTTCGTTCGCCACGTCCCATAGATGTTCGGTTAGACTGGCGTCAGGGGAATTTGTAGCTAAAACATGTTGTCCTCATACAATTGTTACTGAACCATTTTTGCTTGGTAGCAGAGGCACATTTTCCTGCTGAAAGTGAGCAAAACAGTAAGTGAATTTACACACAACAAACCACGATGATCTTGTGTGCCGACACCTTTCTATCAGAATCAGCATAAACCTCTCTGGCTATTTGGATAAGACTACAAAGGTAAGTCTTTGCTCTCAGCAGCCAATGATATCAAGGCAGGTTAACCTCTGTTACTTCCCTGGAACATTTCTGATAGATATCGACTTCTGCACACTTGGACCAGCATGTACACAAGCTAGTGTTCTGGAGCTGCTCCAAACTGACCGTTCATGATCAGTCAAACTCACTCAAATCCATACTCCATATTTAAGAACAAAATGTCCGCTTGCTGCCTACTGGATCCCACAGTCTGATAGGCGTCTCAATTGCAACATAATTAGTGTCATACGACACGTCAGAGGGCACATTTGCATGTGTTTAACCAAGTTACCCAAACGACCTGACTGATGTTTAATTTTTTGATGTATTTAAATACCAACTCTACTTTTCAGTATCGAAACTTTTATGTTGCAGAAGCATTAGAGAAGACTGTGTTGTGTTAGAAGGACACACATTTCAAACATTGTTAGAAACACAGTGAACCTGCAGGTTTAAATTCTATTACTAACAAAGACTTGGTACAAATAGATAGTTTAATTATCCAAAATAATACTAGCTAACTTTTGTTTTGTGGAAGAAAAAGAAAACATTTATCTCACCACTCAGGGAAAAACTCCTCGCCAACACCACAAGTTCAGATCTTTGTAAATTTATAAGACTTCACACTACAACATTTGCTGCTGAGGCCTTTTTTTTCCTACCAGCTCACCTTTCATTGCTTTGCTATAGCTGAGCAGTAACATCCAGAGAAGATGGATCAACTCTTCCCACTTTCGCCAGCGTATCGAGCCGTCCTGGAAAACATATTGATGTTTCAGCTTTATAGAGACTTACTTGTTTTGCCATCTTTATTTGCTTGGTTTTTCCCTTTAACTCAGCTCGCTCGATAAGACTTAAACATTCTTGTTTGAATCAATGTAGAAAGACAAAGCTGAAAAGGCAATACACCATTTCTTCTGCCCAACTTTTCTCACATTGGACAGTCAGTACAAGTCTGCAACAGTCTGCTCTACTTGGCTGAGTTCGCACAAAACAATAGTTTAATGGGAGTCAGGGCTAACAGACTACACCAGACCACAGTTGCGGTCAGACAAATGTTTTGAGCTGTAAATGAAGGCAGTGGGTTTTGTGAACTGATTAGCAATTGAAGTGCAAACGTTTGATGAGGTGATTTTTTTTTAACTCTACTTGTAAACAAACTCAAAAATGGGAGATATTATATATTATCCTACAGTTTTAGATGGAGCAAAACACACATTAATGATAAACAAAAAAACACAAACACCTGCAAAAGAGATATAAATTTAAAATAAATAATGAAGGTTTATAGATTTAGCAAAACATTTAAAAATGTTAAAAGTTAGATAAAAGACTTTAAAAATTTAAAGTGTTATAAATTTATAGCATAAAAACAAGTAGTTTTGACAGTGGTTCAGGTAGAGCTTAGTTCTAAGGAATCCATATATTTATGGAGAAAATATTTTCCAATTAGAGCTAAATCCAATTAGAGCTAAAACGCAATCTTTTTCATCCATCCATCCATCCATCCATCCATTTTCTTACACCCTTGTCCCTTAGTGGGGTTGGGAGGGTTGCCTCCGCCTCTTGCCCGGAATGTTAGCTGGAGATCTTTTTCAAGCTAACCAATATATTGCTGTCTGCTAAAATGGAAACAAATATTTTAACAATAACTCCAATACTAAAACTTGTTCAAAAACAAACATCCCTACATACAAGAATAAATGTTTCTCAACACAAGTATTTCAGAAAAAACATAGTCAATACTAACCAAATGCAATTTTCATTGGAGAAATTCAGCTGTGAACTAAATGATATTCTATTAAGTATTCATATTGCATCTCTTTTGTTTTAAGAGGGTATCAGAAGAAAAATGTAGTCTTTCTGAAGTCTGGGAATAGTCTTTATTTCTACTGCTAGCTGGTGTGCTTGTTTAGCTCTTAAATCTCCCCCATAAAGAGTTTCCAAGAGAGTTTAATGTGTTCAAGTGGCTTCAGTTGGTTTCAAAACCCCGTACTCTGTGATCCCTGCGGCTGCAGTTTTTTAAGTCTGATCCCCAGTCTCTCAATTGTGAAACAGAAATCTCTTAGTGTCTTTTGCAAATCTGAGAGCTCTCTGAAAGCTGCATTGTGTGTGCCCTTAAAGTTGAAATTAAATTCTACTATTACCAAATCTCTAAGCAGCATTAAGTCATTATGATAAAAAAAAATACACAAGCATGATATTCACCGTTGGGTCTTCAGCCAGAGTGCAGTTCTTAAGAAAGTGAAGCAGCAGCTTAAGCGACATGGGAATAGAGACCTTCTCTGGGCATGCATAGTCCAGCAACTGTTCCAACAGCTTACAGCTCAGCAGCTTACTCTGCAGGCTCTCCAACAACAACATCCTGCATATCACCAAACAGAAAAGTCTGAAAAACTGGGAACCAGTCCCCATGCAAGTATGGTTGCAAAACAACTCAGATGATTCAGTGCATTCATCTACATACTGTATGTGAATTAGAACATATTAATTTTCTAAGCAATTAATTCCTTTAATGTAAAAGGAAAATGATGACATAATAATAATAATAAAAAACATTCTTCATTTAATTTTAGCATCCACTGTAGTTATGAATTTATGGTAGTCCTAAGCAATCTTTGCCTGCTTGTCACCTGTGTGCTCTTAGAGGCATGTGGCTGAGGACCATATGGAAAAGCTCATCGGAAAGCTTGACAGAGTTCAGAGCAGGAGAACGGTCAACCTCCAGGGCCAGAGACAGCATCCTTTGGAAAACGGACACTATTCTGCAGGGGACAAAGTGCAGCCAAAACGTAAGTGTGCAGAAAGCTAAAGAAGAGTGAAACAGCAGGTTTTTATTTAAGGCTTTGTTTTTGTACCTTATTTGTTCATCCTTAATTTTGATTCCTTCCTTGCTGTCTTCATTTTCAGTTGTTTTCATAATGACACAAAACAGCCACTTGATAACATCTCTGTTGAAAGGAAATAGCCAAAACAGACATTTCAAGATTATCCAAATAAATTTAAAACTAACATTGCATATATATATATATATATATATATATATATATATATATATGTTTTAAAACATAAAAACATATATGTTTTTATGTTACATAAAACATATTTAAAAATGTAGTTGCTTCCTAATCATGCAATTGTTTTTTAAACAAAATGAAAAAAAATATTTGCATCCTTTACTTCCACCGATTTACCGTTTCTCTCATTTGCACATTCAAATGTATTAATATAGTAATAAAATTACAAAACAATAAGGTTTTCAATTTGTAAATTTACATTTAAATAAAACTGAAAATATTGTGAGTGAAGAGCACGTTGCATCAAAAGGGAGCAGAATCAGTAAAGTCTAAAAACACAACATTTAACCCACTGCTTCCCAAGCTCTTTTAATGAGATTCTACTGTGACAAATATATTAGTTGATGCTGGCATATGTCAGTAAAAATACGTGTCTTGGCTGTACTCCAGTGTTGCAATGACCTCACTCTTTTACTGGCAAGATTTATTTACATCTAATTTATGCTTTCTGAGGAAGACGTTGGGCTATGTAACCAATGGGAACTATTTCAAGTTAGTTATGGTAAAACAAGTTCTCTTGAAACTCTTTTAAAACTGTCCCATTTGAAAAAGTTCTAATATAAACTTTCTATGTATTTTTAAGAATGAATTTAGTTTATTTTTTTAAGGTGCATTATCCTTTTTTTTCATTGGTGTCGGAGAGTAAAATGAATACTGAACCATAACAACTGTTTTAGATATTGACCATCAGCCAAAGTGTAATTTATAGCATTCAAATCACTAGAATTGAATTTCGCAGCCCAGGCATTACATTGCACCACGTATACTGTAGTTTCATAAACAGACAACTCTTACTTTCTGGAATTTGATAAGGAATAAGTAAAACATGCAACACAGATATGACTGCATAATGTTGTGATCATGAGATCAACTCACTCACATTTCCCCAACTCTTTCCCTTCCTCATAATTTATTTTCTGACAGTTTCCATCCAGTTCCCCATAAATATTGTTACCATATAGAATGTGAATGTATAGCATGGGGAAAATCATATCCAAACAAATATTACATCTAAGGTGTCCTTTGCAATTGTGATATGGCAAACCTTAGTATTGTGATGATTTTTGTGCAGCTCTAAATTTGATGTACAAAAATTATGTAAATCTGCATTCTGTGTGTGCATGTTTTTTTTTTTGGTAGAACCTACGAGTCTGTTTTCATTTGCCAATGCATCCAAAGGGAAGCAATGCAGCAAAGTAAATAGATCACATTGTCACCAAGGCTAAGATGATTCGTAGAAATATTGTGTTATCACTTTTACAGTGGTAGTTAGTTTGTTTTTTCATTTAAAGGGTTTTAGCTTTCTACTGTGTGTGAGCTGATATTAGGTTGAAACCTGTGTCTTCCCATTATTTAAAAGAATATATTTGTGACATGATTATCTATAACAGGAGGCCACATCTTCCTTTCCGCCCTCATGTGGAAAAATTAACTGTGTGAAAAGACAAACCTTGCTTTTCCCTCAACCTTGAATCCTCCTACACCGGGATACTCCTTACTTGTGAAACTGCCTGTGTGCAGAAGTAGTTTCTGTTTTCCCCTCTTACCTTTCCTCCCTCTCTCTCCCTTTTCTTGATAATAAAGACAAGCTTTGACCAGAAGTTTTCAAAACATACAGTGAACAGCTTGGAGAAGGGATTTACTGTACTTTCTCCTTTTGCAAAAGCCTGGTTGAAAAGTGATATACTTTGTCTGCGGTTCTTTTATGTAGGTTGAGAAAATACCTATCAATGATAGCCTTACCCTAAGTAAGTAGTTGGATGGTTTTATATTTGGGATGATGGTAATCAGGCTGCAGTAGTTAACACAATGGCTATAATGTGCCCTCTGGGCAGTTCTTACTGCACAGTAAACATTTCAGCTGCTTAGGTGTGAAAACAGCAGCACAAGTAGAAATGCAGAACTTAAGGCAGGGGCTACACACACTGTAAAATACAGACCTTGGCTTGTTCATCTTACCTGACCCGAGAAAACTGCCGATCACATGACAGAGTCGCCTTTGCGATGGAATGGCTGAGGGAAGATGAAGAGCATCTGGCAGTAAAGTCATCCTCTAAAGTCTGCATGCAGTACTCCAAAAACAGGCAGATAATGCCCCATTTATTTTCCTTTTTGCCATCCTAACAGTGAAAGAAGGCAACAAAGACACCTTATGTTTTTTTACTTCATATAATAAATATCACAAAATAGTACAATCTATTTAAATATAAATATGAAATTTGAGATTAATTTATTATAAAATGTTACAAACACTTCTTTTTGCTTTGGGATGATAATGGACTACATACTCTCACATCTTGTCGCTTGCTCTGCTCAAGCTGATTGGACATAACCGAGGTAAGCAGCTCCCAATCCCACGGAACAGAGGATCTATTAGCCCGGTGGTGTCTGGAATAAAAAAAGCACATTTAAATCAAAGGCTGAGAGTAAAATTCTGGCACAAAGATATGAAATGTTTTGAAAAATAATGTTTCTTGTGCTTTTCTCTGACCTCTGAGTCCTCATAAGCAGATTATAAGCCTGCAAACTGAGATGATAAGGACAGTGTGGGTCAAGCAGGATACCACGAAGAAGGTGGGTGGTTATATCTTTGGGAGGATAGTGTCCAGGCTGCAGTAGGTCAGACAGCAGCTGCAAAGTGCCTTCTGGGTAGTTCTCCTCGATTGTACTATAAACTAGACTCAGACTCCGACGACACAGCACCTCAGGAGCTTTAGGGTTTAAATTATCTTTATCGATCTATGAAAGAAACATATTTTAAAAATAATTACTTTGTTTCACCTTTTTTTTAAACAACCATGTCCACTGTGTGTGTGATAGGAAAATAAACTTGCCTCCAGAGAAATATAATTCTTACAGCCAATGGGAGCAAAAAGTCATGCGTAAATTCATCAAAACACTGGCAAACTTAAAAAGTATAAATTACAGAAACACTTCACCAGGGGTGGTCTATCCTGGTCCTCGAGGGCCGGTGTCCTGGTCTCCCTGGTCCAACACACTTGAATACAATAGCTGAATCACCTCCAGGGTTTCCCCCAGAAAACGTGCTAACCCTTGCGGTCGGGGGGGGGGGGGGGGGGGTGGAATCCCAAACAGCTGAAACGGTGCAACGCTAAGCCTGGCGGCGGGGATAGCAAAGCATGGCGGCGGCCATGCTTATAATACACTGGGGGAAACCCTGACCTCCTAAGTGCAGTCAAGTTCTCCAGAGTCCTGCTAATGACCTCATTTTTTGACTCAGGTGTGTTGAAGTAGAGATGCACCTAAAAGCTGCAGGAGACCGACCCTCGAGGCCTAACTCAGATCCGTCTGAGTTAGACTGATCATAAAGGGATTGGTTTTGAAACCAATAATTTGTTACTTGAGATTTTATTTGAAATATATGCTTCAATATGTGATTTGGTTCCTACTTAAATCATGAACTGAAATTAATGGTTCATTTTGTTTTCAACAAAATCATTGCAAGAACATGGTACCGAACTAAAATAAGAAAAACGTTCTACATCTTTAACAAGCAGCCAATACATTTGTTTGCATCTGTATAAACAAGCTTTGAGAGCTCTAAAAAATAAAGCATAAACATGGCGTTTCCTACCTGGACTCGATGGTGTCCAGCCATTAATTTCTTAAGAGCGATTGGGCACACATGTCTACGATCCTCTTTACTGGCCTCTCGGAAATATGTGCAACATTTGCTATCTTCATTCATGTCTTCTCTATCGCTTTCTCCTTGCCAAGGCAAGGACACCGGACTATCACCTCCGGTGTCCTCTTCATAGGTCTGTGACTCCAGCTCCCACTCATGCATCGTTTCACTAGGCATGTAGGGAGACCTGGGTGATTGGCCACCTCGGTTTGTATGATTGAGAAGATTGGAACTTGGGTATGAGACAGAGTCAGCCTTAGAACTTTGAGAAGAATGAGAGGAAGGATGATCGGAGGGAGATCTTTGTCCAGAATCCGAATGATCTAAATCAAGCTTTTCCAAATTGGAGCAAATAGCTTCTTTTTGTGTTTTATCTTGATATGAAGTTGATGATGGAATCATGTCAGATGAATGAAAGCCATCTAGCTTATTTTCCATAGTTTTGTGCTGCTTTATGTTTGCATCATCATGTCCCGCATTAGGACAGTCAGTTGGAATTTGTAGGTCCTGTGTTGCTTGATCTTGCAACAAGTTGTTTGTATATTCCTGGGGGTTTTCATGTTCTTTTGTTGTAGATTTCAACATGATAGGAAGACACTTAGGGACCACAGGTTCTGTGAGAGAAACATATGATGTAGAAGAAAATATTTCTGAACTAGTTGCAGATTCTTGTGCTTCAAAGCGATTGTTTGGTTTAAAACACTGTGACATCTGTGGAGAATCTTTGGTTAGCTGAACACAACTGCCTGATGTTTGCAGATTCTTGCTATGTGATTTGATAAAAGGCAATTGATCTAGTTCCACATCAGGTGCATCATGAGAGGGCTGTATTGAAGGGTTTTCCTTCTGTGGTTGCATCGACGAATTCAACCGTCTCTGCTTTGGACTTTGAGTGTCACAGTCCTGCTGCAGAGGGAAGATGTGGGAGTGTCCGGAAGAGTTTTCTTGTAGTTTAAGACCTTGGCCATTTAAGACATTATTTTTATTCACGATGCTTTGGTTGAACTGAATGTCACCAACTTCAAAGCAGCCCTTTATTTCTGGCTTTGTCACTCTTGTCTCAGTCAAGGCAAGGAAGCTCTTTGTCTCTGGCTTTGTCTCATTTGCAGTCAAGTCTATAACAGGTGAGCCTGGGATGTTAAACTTTGGGCGCAGCTTGAGCTCTGGACAAGCCCATCTTGGATCAGTGAGGTCAATGTATTGCTGGGGGAAAAAAAGGGGAAATGTCACCAAAATGAGCGGAATACTTGCAAAATGTGACAGAAAAGAATGACAAATGGACAGATGGGCATATGAAAGAACAGATGTGTGATAAACATGTGCCCCTCTTATGTATATAGCCCATTTTAGTCTCTTCTAAATAAACCCCTGTGCCACCACTGCCTTCAGAAGTCACCTATTTGGTGCATCAACGTCATTCCTAGCCCCATGGGACTTTGCGTGATTTATGGGCGCGACATCCGCCCCAAACGGAACCGCCATTTGTTTACATGTTAGCAACTCGATTACCGGCTTTAGTTATACGCTATAAAATATGTGGGAACACCAGCTATCACAGCTTAAATGTGGCGATATCGTTTTACCACTAACTACAGTTATTGCGGAGTGGGATGGTGGCTTGAAGAAATGGCCGCAATAACCCGCACTAGCATATCTAGCTACTTCACTGACTTAGTTGCTTCGGATGCAGATGCAAGTTTTCTTCTGTTGGCATTTTGTCCACACAATGAAACGAGCACACATAAAGCATTTTGGGTTCTCTCTTCAAGTTTAGAATTTTTAGCCAAATTCTTTTTGTTTCCTCATCTGTCGGTAGGCGATGAAAACTACCGCTTTTGTGTTGGGAGCACGTTCAAAACACGCTTGCTGCAGCCACAAACTAAACTTGGTCTGATTATTAGAGTACCACCACGAACAACAACAGTTACCCACGCTCCGCAAGGGCATCTTGCCACATTTTCCAGTGGCAAGTAGCTCTCGGTTCTAGTTCAGTGGGGAGATTCTCCATATTGCGGTATGGAGAGCGTCGCTGAATGTCGAAGGAGAACCTCGAGGTTCTGGTTGTGATGGACTAAATAAACCCAGATATTTTATTTAGTCTCATCAAAATGTATTGCTGGCACCGACTCAGATCATGAAAAATAATATTCACATCACACCACTAGCGGAACAAGTCAGTGGTGGGCCAGGGGGGAGGGGGCAATTACTGGCCCCCTAACAAATCACTGGCCCCTTACATGCATCGACTGCGCTACGATGCACGTGGGGGGGGGGGAGGCGGTAAGGGCCTGCCTTTGTCTTGATTTTTACCCAGGAAGCATTTCAGCTAAACCGTGAGTGAAACAGCCATTGGGGCTGACTGGCATACCATTGGGGAAGGTAACTTTAACATTAAATACACCTTTCTCAACAGGCGAGGGCGCACTTTCTCCGTCTATAATCAGACATTTAAGCGACTTGAAACCATTTCTCCCTCCCTGGCACCTCCAGACCCGGGCCCCCATCCGGCCCGGCCTGGGGGGCAGCGGCCCCCCCTGCACCCCCCACAGCTCCGAGCCTGCGCCACACCAAGCTAATATTATGCAGTTCTGCTGTTTTACACTGTCGGCACAAAAAGGCAGCTCAAAACTCTGACCAGCTTCTCTGCTTCTCTCTTCTTTATTAGTCAGTTCTTCAGAGAAACGAGCTGCTAACAGCGATGCTAACTCACGGTCATTCTGTTACAAAACATGACGCTCATGTTCCAGTCGCTCCCCGTGATTAAACTCACAATTACGATCTTCTGTACTGAGCATCACTCTTGATAGCTGATGGCGTGTCCATACACAAGTTTTACTAAATTCAATAACCGAAAAGAGAGACGTAACACTTCTAGCATGAATATAGATTAGCAAAAACAAAAAAATCCCTACAAATTACAGTGAAATTATACGGCGGGAATTTTACCGCCATTTTCCAAGAGCACACATTTTCTGACTGAGAGCAGGATTTCAGGTGTTTCGTTCTCAAAACGTTTAATACTTTGGTTTACATGCTCATTTTGAAAGCAAGACTTCATGTCTGTCTTCTCAAAACTTGAAACGTTTGTTCTGGAAACTTCTCCTCACACTCACTTAGTATCTGCTCGGACATTTCCTCACTTCTTCCTCACACCGTGTCTTTATGGAACCTTCAAAACAAAAACGGAAGCTAGCTTATTTTAGACAGAGTGAAATAATTACATAAAGATGACAGTCTTTGCCACCTTGGATAATTAAAACTTTTTAAGATTTACAAAATCGGGGCTAGCCTTCATAGAGGGGGCTCAACCCCGGTATTACGCCAAGCGCAATATTAGCTGGCGTTTTGCCAGTGGACATAAATACAGTGTAATAATATTCTATTCACAAAATATAAACGGTAATACGTCCATCTTACTTGTGAAGCGTTATTCCCCGAGATCTGACGTCCGTCGATATGAACAAAGATATCCGACTGTGCTGAGGGTTCTGCTACAATCACAGTAGCCACTCAGACACGCCGGTTTGAATGAAACAAACGCACCCAAGCACAACGCTTTCATTCTATTGGCTGAGAGGTCGCTAGGCAACGGCCAAAAGGGCAGTTCCATGTTTTGGAAGCGAGCTCGAGGAGAAGTTTTAAGTACAAGCGTTACAAGTTTTGAGAAGAAAGACATGAAGTCCTGCTTTCAAAATGAACGTGTAAACAAAAGGTATTAAAAGTTTTGAGAACAATATACATGAAATCCTGCTCTTGGATAATGGTAGGAACATTCCCTTCCCATCTAAAAAAAAAAAAAAATCATTGACAACTACTTCCGGTGGACGCCGGAAGTAAGACCCATAATCGTTTCTACAGTCTCCCAGGAATAAGGTGGATAGAGTTCCTACAAAATATGTAGAGGCTGGCCACACAAACATGTGAAAGAAGGAGCTCTAAGGCTTTTGGCTGAAAAACAACTGTATACTAATACTGTACATCACCCTGAACAAACAATGGTGAAACATGGTTGTGGAGGCTCCATGCTGAGGAATAACTTTCTGCAATAGGACAGACCTAATAGAAAGATATGCGGTGTTAAATACAGGGGAGATGTAAACTAATGAGCTGCGGACACTGCATATAATAAAACAAGCCTGCTAATTCAAACAATGTGCTTCGACAGACAAACGAGTTACAATATGTGCTGTTATGCAATTTCAGCTTCTAACTTTAGCATTTTGTGACTTAAGATAAAGAAGTAGGCACATTTATTTTTTTTTTTTTTTAGAAATTAAGAACAAGTATTGCGTTATAAACAAGTTCTTACCCATTCAGCACCGGCGTGGTGTGATTTTTCCAAGCTCCAGTGCTACGCAGTATTAGTTTAAAGCTTCCGCGCCCTAGTTTCTATAGCAACAACGTTCTACGTAAGCTTACCCGTGGTATGTTGACGTTTACCGCTTCTACGTCCACTCGAACCTCTGACAGCGGCGGCGGGGGCTCAGACTTGGTGAAGCCACCGTAAGAGCCGACGATCTCCAGATCGGAGTCGTCCGAGCTGAGGGAGATCACTTCTTCCATCTCCTCCACGTCGTCCAGCGCCTCACACGAAGCAGAAGGTCTACGGGGAGCAGGAGGTTCCGCCGCTCACGCAAAGCTTCACCTCGTCATGCAGACCCCGCGGTAGCTGCCACTGTCCCGAACAAAGACGATCTATCGTGAATGGGGAAAATGCCCATCATGTTTTTCACAAAACACATGGCAACTTCTCTGCAGAGGCGTCAAACGGTTCGCATTTCCTGATTAGAATTC
>CM065362.1:18763402-18770902 GCA_033032245.1 Poecilia picta | reverse complement strand
GTATCCGTGATCTCGTACTTTCGGTCATGACCCAAAGCTCATGACCATAGATGAGGGTGGGAATGTAGATCGAACCGGTAAATCGAGAGCTTCGCCTTTTGACTCAGCTCTCTCTTCACCACAACGGACCGGTACAGCGCCCGCTTCACGGCAGACTCCGCCTCAATCCGCCTGTCGATCTCCCGCTCCCTTCTTCCCTCATTCGTGAACAAGATCCCCAGATACTTAAACTCCTCCACTTGAGGCAGGACGACCCCCTGACCCGGAGAAGGCACTCTACCCCTTTTCCAGCTCAAGACCATGGCCTCGGATTTGGAGGCACTGAGCCTCATCCCGGCCGCTTCACACTCGGCCGCGAACCGTTTCAGCGAGAGCCGCAGATCACGATCTGATGAAGCCATCAGGACCACATCATCCGCAAAAAGCAGAGATGCGATCCTAAGGTCACCAAAACGGATCCCCTCAACACCTCGACTGCGCCTAGAAATTCTGTCCATGAAAGTAATGAACAGAATCGGTGACAAAGGGCAGCCTTGGCGGAGTCCAACTCTCACCGGAAACGAGCCCGACTTACTGCCGGCAATGCGGACCAGACTCTGACACCGTCATACAGGGACCTGACAGCCCGTATCAAAGGGCCCGGTACCCCATAACTCCCGGAGAACCCCCCACAAGGCCCCCCGAGGGACACGGTCGAACGCCTTCTCCAAGTCCACAAAACACATGTAGACTGGTTGGGCGAACTCCCAGAACCCTCCAGGACCCTGCTGAGGGTGTAGAGCTGGTCCAGTGTTCCACGACCAGGACGAAAACCACACTGCTCTTCCTGAATCCGAGGTTCGACTATCCGACGGACCCTCCTCTCCAGGACCCCTGAATAGACTTTACCAGGGAGGCTTAAGAGTGTGACCCCTCTGTAATTGGAGCACACCCTCCGGTCCCCCTTTTTAAAACAGGGGGACCACCACCCCCGGTCTGCCAATCCAGAGGAACTGCCCCAGATGTCCATGCGATATTGCAGAGTCGCGTGAGCCAACACAACCCTACAACATCCAGAGCCTTGAGGAACTCCGGGCGGATCTCATCCACCCCCGGGGCCCTGCCACCGAGTAGTTTTTTTGACCACCTCGGCGACCTCAACCCCAGAGATGGGGAGAGCCCAACACAGAGTCCACAGGCTCAGCTTCCTCAACAGAAGGCATGTTGGTAGGATTGAGGAGGTCTTCGAAGTATTCCGCCCACCGACCCACAATGTCCCGAGTCGAGGTCAGCCCCACTATAAACAGTGTTGGTGCTGCACTGCTTCCCCCTCCCGAGATGCCGGATGGTGGGCCAGAATCGCCTCGAAGCCGTACGGAAGTCTTTCTCCATGGCCTCTCCAAACTCCTCCCATGCTCGAGTTTTGGCCTCAGCGACCACCCGAGCCGCATGCCGCTTCGCCCGCCGGTACCCATCAGCTGCTTCTGGAGTCCCACAGGCCAAAAAGACCCCATAGGACTCCTTCTTCAGCTTGACAGCATCCCTCACCGAAGGTTGTCCACCAACGGGTTCGGGGGTTGCCGCCGCGACAGGCACCAACGACCTTGTGGCCACAAACTCCGATAAGCCGCCTCGGCGATGGAGGCACGGAACATGGTCCACTCAGACTCAATGTCCCCCACCTTCCCCGGAACGTGTTCGAAGTTCTGCCGGAGGTGGGAGTTGAAGCTCCGTCTCACAGGGGACTCCGCCAGACGTTCCCAGCAGACCCTCACTACACGTTTGGGCCTGCCAGGTCTGACTGGCTTCCTCCCCCACCACCGGAAACCAACCTCACCACCAGTAGTGGTCAGTGGACAGCTCCGCCCCTCTCTTCACCCGAGTGTCCAAGACATACAGCCGCAGATCCGATGAAACGACGACAAAATCGATCATCAAACTGCGGCCTAGGGTGTCCTGGTGCTAAGTGCACGTATGGACACCCTTATGCCTGACCATGGTGTTCGTGATGGACAGACTGTGACGAGCAAAGACGTCCAACAACAGAACACCACTCGAGTTCAGATCAGGGGGGCCGTTCCTCCCAACCACGCCCCTCCAGGTCTCACTGTCATTGCCCACGTGAGCGTTGAAGTCCCCCAGGCACAACAAGGGAGTCCCCAGGAGGGGCACTCTCCAGTAACCCCCTCTAAGGACTCCAAGAAGGGTGGGTAATCTGAACTGTTGTTCGGCCCGTAAGCACAGACAACATTCAGAACCCGTCCCCCCACCCGTAGGCAGAGGGAGGCTACTCTCTCGTTCACCGGGGTAAACCCCAATGTGCAGGCGCCAAGATGGGGGGCAACAAGTATGCCCACTCCTGCCCGGCGCCTCTCGCCGTGGGCAACACCAGAGTGGAAGTACGTCCAGCCCCTCTCAAGGAGACTGGTTCCGGAACCAGAGCCATGCGTCGAGGTGAAGCCGACTATTTCTAGCCGAAACCTCTCAGCCTCAGCACACGAGCTCCGGCTCCTTCCCCACCAAGAGGTGACGTTCCATGTCCCAAGAGCCAGCTTCTGCAGCCGAGGATCAGACCGCCAGGGTCCCCTCCCTTGGCCGCCGCCCGTTAACACACAGCACCCGACCCCTTTGGCCCCTCCGACAGGTGGTGAGCCCATTGGAAGGGGAATCCACGTCTCCTCTTCGGGCTGAGCCCGGCCGGGCTCCATGGTTAAAAGCCCGGCCACCAGGCGCTCGCCATCGTGCCCCACCTCCAGGCCTGGCTCCAGAGTGGGACCCCGTTGACCCGCGTCCGGGCGAGGGAACGCCAAATTCAAAGTTTGTGTCCATATACTGTATATATATATATATACAGTATATATATATATATATATATATATATATATATATATATATATATATATACGACATAACCAGGTGGCGGGCATAGTGTACAGGAACATCTGTGCAGAATATGGACTGGAAGCCCCGAGATTGAAGTGGGAAACACCCCCGAAGGTGGTGGAGAATGACCGAGCTAAGATCCTGTGGGACTTCCAGATCCAGACAGACAAGATGGTAATGGCGAACCAACCGGACATTTGGTGGGTGGATAAAGAACAGAGGAAAGCCGTTGTGTGGATGTAGCTATACCAAGTGACTACAACATCAGGAAAAAGGAGCATGAGAAACTGGAGAAATACCAGGGCCTCAGGGAGGAACTGGAAAAGAACTGGAAGGTGAAGACCACAGTGGTGCCTGTGGTCATCGGGGCCCTCGGGGCAGTCACCCCCAAACTGGAGCAGTGGCTAAAACAGATCCCAGGAACAACATCAGACATCTCAGTCCAGAAATGTGCAGTACTAGGCACAGCCAAGATACTGCGCAGAACCCTCAAGCTCCCAGGCCTCTGGTAGAGGACCCGAGCTCAGAGGATGAAAGAGACCACCCGCAGAGGGTGAGAAGGGAATTTTTTTTATATATATATATTATATATATATATACACAGTCCAGTCACATTAATGTGACCACCACGTACTTTCCACTTCAGAGTTAAATAACCAATCACAGAAGGCAGGTGGCAGCACAGTGCAGTTGAGCGTATATAAAGGGTGTGTGTGGGCTTCGGAAACATTTCAATCGTTGGCGTAATGCAGAAACGAAGCGATTTATCCGACGTCCAAAAGGGCATGATCATTGGCTTTCGGGCCAAGGGTGGAAGCATTTCCGAAACGGCTGAGTTTGTGAACTGTTCGCGTGCCGCCGTGGTAAAAGTGTACCGTGCATGGCAAAATGGGACTGTCCAAAATCAACGACGTGGCAAATGTGGTGCACCACGGGCCATAGATGACAGAGGCGAACGACGGTTGCGGAGATGCGTTCGGGCAGATAGACGGCTACCGTTGAGCAACTGACCACTAAAATGAACCAAGGGGCTACCACAAGTGTCTCCCAAACCACTATTCAGCGAACATTGCTGCGTCTGGGCCTCCGAAGCGGACGCCTGGTTCGTGCACCTATGCTGACTGGTGTTCATCGACGACGAAGGCTAGAATTTGCACGCCAGTACAGCAGCTGGACGTCCACTGAGTGGCGACAGGTAGCGTTTTCAGATGAATCGCGTTTTATGCTCCATCGGACAGATGGACGTTGGCGTATAAGGCGTGAAACCTCTGAAAGGAACCACCCTGCAACCATTGCAGGAACGGTCCAAGCTGGAGGCGGGAGCATTATGGTCTGGGGAATGTTTTCCTGGCATTCTCTGGGTTCACTGATTATTGTGGAAGGCACGATGGATCAATACAAGTACGCATCTGTCCTTGCGGACCATGTCCACCCCTACATGCGCATTGTTTTTCCTCAGGATGATGGCATCTTCCAGCAGGACAATGCGAGGTGCCATACAGCTGCCAGTGTACGTGCGTGGTTCGAAGAGCACCAGGATGAGTTTACCGTCCTCCCCTGGCCAGCAAACTCACCTGACTTAAACCCAATCGAGCATCTGTGGGACCATCTCGATCGAGTTGTTCGCGCCATGGATCCTCAACCGCGTAATCTAGCGCAGCTGGCCACGGCATTTGAGTCGGCATGGCTCAACATCCCAGAGAAGACCTTCAGGGACCTAAGTGACTCTCTTCCTGCACGTCTCGTAGCAGTTCGCTCTGCGAAAGGTGGTTATTCTGGCTTTTGACAGATGGTCACATTAATGTGACTGGACTGTGTATATATATATATATATACGTATATATATATATATATATAATATATTATATATATATATATATATATACAGTATATATATATATATATAATATATATATATATATATATATATATAATTATAATATATATATATATATATACTTTGTTCAAACTTGTTCAAACAAAGTATATATATATATATACTTTGTTCAAACTTATGAAAATGTTATGTGTTTATTTGTTTTTGGTAAAAGCAATTGCTGAGTTTTCTCTCAGCAATTGCTGAGTTTTTCTCTCAGCAATTGCTGAGTTTTTTCTCTCAGCAATTGCTGAGTTTTTCTCTCAGCAAAATTTCTTTTACCAAAAACAAATAAACACATATATAACATTTTTATAAGTTATAACAAAATGTTGCAATATGACAACAGACTTCCATGCAAAACCATTCATGTGACTTCAACAGCAGGGCAGCCTGACCTATTTTTTAATAAAATCAGATAATAACTATTTGATCACTTTGGGGCACTTCTGTACTGTATAGACTAAAATTAAACTTTGATATTCACTTGGTAAGGCAATCATTACATTTGAAAAAGATAAATCACATCAGGAGTTCGTCATTACTGGGCATATAAATGTCATATACATCCAAAGAACTGACATTTCACAAAATGGCTTAATTTATTCATGTCTAAACCATGTAAAAACCTGTTCATAGGTATACCTGCATCCATGCTGAGATAAGAGACCGTGTGACAATAGCTTCACAAGCCATTAAAATGCTCAGCCTTCCATATATTAACACACATTGAAGAGGAAATGCTTAACATCCATCATAGGATACTGTTGTATCCTACAGGATGTATGTTGATGCTTATCAATGGGTGGCTATATTGTGCATTGTTAATGTTTCATCTGAAAAAGATAGATTTAGAAATCTTTCTAAAATAATCCGTAAACAAGAAAAATAACAGGTTGTTTGGAAGGAATTAAATAATGAAATGCAAAAGGCCAAAATGTGACAGAATTATAGAATAAAGTCCTTAAAGAGCCTGCTGTTTTTGCAGATATCCTACACTCAATATGATCTACTCAACTCCTCTTCCCTCCCCTCTTCTGGAGGTCAGGGTGTTTTTGAAGATGGTTGCATAATGTCTATTCATCCTGACATTTCACAGAACCACATTCAACAAAACAATACTCTGGCAATCAGTAAACTGTTAGAAAAATAGTTTATTTATCAAACAATAACACTTCTTAAATCTGAAATTAGAACAGAGATAGTTTGAAACAGTCCAATCTTTTCTGACCTTTAAAAACAACGAGTAACATCATCCTGTCAGCGTTGCGTTGCTTTGCGTTGCTTTGAGTTGCTTTGCGTTGCATTGCTTGCGTTGTGTTGCTTTGCGTTGCTTTGCTTTGTGTTGCTTTGCTTTGCGTGCTTTGCTTTGCGTTGCTTTGCTTTGCATTGCTTTGCGTTGAGTTGTGTTGCGTTGCATTGAGTTATGTTATCTGCATTGCACATGTTCATATTCTTACAACATGGATTTATAATTTCTAAATTTACATCCAACTTGCAATTTTGCAAACCTAACTACTTTAGGCTTTTAAAGTATGAAAGATTTAACACCAACAACAACAACAACAAAAAGAATAATCAAGTAATTAACATGGATTTCTATCCAGGGTTTTAGTTTCCATTAATGGTGTTATCAGTCAGACTAGGTGCCCATTTGAGGTTCGCACAAAAGAGAATAACGTCATGACTGATGACACCAAAATTTGTGTAGAATTTTGAAGCTTGTAATTTATACAAAAGGCCACTTTGATATCCTATATTGAGTTAAACATGAAAAGTTTTTATACATAATCAAGTGACTATGTTACCTTCAGTTGTTCTAAAAATGCTGTACATATCAACATGACTTAAAAGAAATTTCGCAATGTAACACCTTGGACCTCTGTCTGACTGCAGCTTCGGGGGAAGAGCTTGTCGAAAATACAGCGCTTGGTTATGCCACTCTTTCTCTGCACCCAGACAAACAATGAGATTAAAGGATTTCTCAAACATGCACGAAAGAATCATGCAACACTCCTGATATGTTTTTCATGAGTAGCATTATAACATGACATACAGCTAAAGAAAAACAAAAGTCAATTGACATATCATGCCTCATTCAAGAACTACCTCTGTTTTGTAGCTAGAGTTTAATAAACTCTAAAGCAGAAAAGGGGCGGGTTTTACATGAACAGATGAGATGCCCAATTTAATTTAAAAAGGATTACTTTCATTCTTCACAAGATAAAGGATGAGCAAGTAAGATCAAAATAGTTTAGAAAGTGTCTATTCCACACTGGATTAATTGTGCTTGTCCCATCATGTCACAGACAAACCCTAGACACTCTGCAGCATCATTATGCTGCCGAAAACCCCTCATTATTATGCCTTCTTTGCATTCCTCGGTTTGTTCTAACAGAGCAATTGATGGGCTCCCACTTGGGCCCAAAAAAAGAGCTTGTTGGATATTGTGAATTTAATGGCCTGACAACAGCATCGGTTTTTCTAGTTCATTTTTGTTAAAAACACAGCTCTGGCTCGAATTGGTATACTAAACTGTGTGCTCCCATTTAAGCTAACACATCATGTTGATTGCTTTGTGCATTAATGCTTCAGTTAAGCATTTAAGCTTCATGCATTTAATCAGTCAATGCTGTGATATGGTTTTTGCATTTCATCAAATTTCTTAAAACCTTTCTGATGCTGATCAGAGATTTTTGGTAAAATAAAATCAATGAAACAAACAATAACAACAAAAAAAAGAAAACGAAAAAACACACACA
>CM065362.1:18558402-18760902 GCA_033032245.1 Poecilia picta | reverse complement strand
AACCTCTTTTGATGTCATATTTTGCTCAACATTTTGCAAAGTTACATTTCATCCCAGAGGATATTTTTTTCTTTTGTTAAAGCAGTCAAAGGGTCTCATACCAATTAGTACAGTAAAATACTCACTGCTGAAACATAACAACACCTTAGGATTTATGCACAAGACGCTTTTTTTTACAATAATTTACTTGAGGTTGTGCAGTTTTTGTTTGAGTAAAATTAAGGCCTAGTTACGGAGTAAGGTCTTACATCTAGCCTGTGGTACATACAGCTTTTCACTTGTTGTATATTTTAATATAAGTGTGAGTGCAGTCATCTGTTATCTGACCTGTAACAAAATTAGGGCTTCACAATTTTTAATCTGAGAATTTGTTGTTGCTCTTCAACAAATCGCATTACAACTGTGACATTTCCTGGTCACGTAGCTGGCGGGCATGTTAGTCATCAGTCACTGATGTATTGTAAGGACATGATTTGTTCCTCTTCTGTCCTCTGGCACATCCAGCTAGAAGTTATCCCAGGCCTGTCCTTAAATTGTGACCCGATCTTTGAAAACGTACAAATGTGATATTTTTACAAAATAATCCCTTTTTTTACACACATTTTGAGATCCCAGGGTGTAAAATAACTTATAAAGGGATATAGCTTTAACTCTTTCCTCTGCCTAAAAATCTCTTCATACTCAACTGATCACAGTCAAAGCCTTCATACGCCATCTAAAAAGTTATGCAATTAAATCCTATTACAGCGATAATTATCTTCCCTCTGATCTTTGGACGTCACAACTCAACTATAAATTATTATTTAATACTAAGTCACTGCTTTAACTCTTCTGTGTCTTCATGGAGAAGTTAATGGATATATTTTAAAGGTATCATGGGAAAAATGATTCACTGGCACGTCCTACATAAACTAATCAAACAGCTGGTGTCAAAACAAGACTCGCTTTGCTTCATCCTCTTTTACTCAAGTGACGTCTTTTATTTTGTCACTAAGGTGACTTAAAGGGCTCTCCATACATTAACATGTTCACATTTAATGCAGACCTGATAATAAAAAGGAATTGTATTACTACAGTGCAAGCACTGTGAGAAAAAAAACAAAAGAAAACCTGCCTCTGCATATTGCTGGTACTGTGTGGAACCACTTTTAGCCCTCGGAGCTGCCTTAATTCTTATTGGCACCGACTCAGCATGATGCCAGTGTGGACCAGAGTCTCACAGAAATATTTCTGACATCTTTTTAAATCTCTGCCATGAAGATAACCCCATATAGCATAAAGCAAGACGTCAGAAATATCCTCTGAAAATTTTGCCCAAACTGATATTACAGAATCCTTTAGTTGTTGGAGACTTATCATGCTGCACATCTATGATGTGAATCTCCTGTTTTACATCATCCATAACTGACGGGTTCCAAAACAATGCTCAGGTAGGATGTGGCATCCAAACAAAACTCAGTTGGTAGTCCAAGGCATCACTTCCACCAGCGGCCCAATCACTAATTCAATTTCAGGATATATTCAAGCATTCATATTGTTTTAAAAAAAAACAAAGTCTACTACCTGAATTTAACAGATGCTATTCTTTGAGCAAAGCAACCTTTTACTGTTTATCATTGTCCAAGACTGTAAATTATTGCCTCAGTTTGCTGTTTTAGCTGATGAGTCTGATACCTCATGTAAGCCAAAGATTCTATAAAATACAGTTTTGAGGCTTTAAACCTCAAAACTATATTCATGTATCTGTAAAAATAAGCAAATATCAGGAGAGAAGTACTGCAGCCAGCTTTCTTGTTCTGTTTTATTTGATTTTGGTGTTCAAATGTAAAGATTAAACAATTGATTGTTTTATCATTAATTAAATGTAATTGTTAATACATTTATTTGACTACATCCCACTCAAAGCTCGAATCTGACCTGTGGGGATATATTAAGCTCGTCACACGTTCACATTCCAGTGTAGTTTGGTCCCAGATGACAAACATCTGAGGAAAATCTTGTTTGTTTGGGGGCACAATAAAGGTCGTGTCATGTATTTCTTCTGAACTGCCAAAGCCTCTAACATGGAGAGCAGTAGTGGGAGAAGGTGGGAGAAACAGAAGAGCGAGATTACTTAAAAAAAGAATCACTGTGTGGCTAACTCACAGATTCACAGACTCCTTCCCACTCCAAAAAGTAAACAGACAAACGTGAGCCAAGAACCTTTTAAATCACAAATGCAAATAAAGATGTCTTTACATTGTGTAAGCTGCCGTACTGAGCCTGGGTGAATTTTGTCAGCTTGATCGCACTAAAAAATTGTTCACAATAGCAGATCACCTGAAACCTGAGCTAAGGTTTCTACACACCACCGCAGGTTGTTTATTCCTGGAATCTTACATAAGGCAGCAGTGGGTTCAGTTCACATCCAGCCAAATAGCTTCCTTTGGAAGGAAACATACAAGACAGGGAGGTGAGAGGATTAAAGTAGCAAAAAGAAAAAAAAACAAATTGTACCAAACAAGGTGCCCTCCCAGGATATATCTGGTTTATCTACTGACATGTATTGTATTGCAGAAGGCAAAGATACTGAAGTAGAGCTGTACGTCAATGGCCAAGAAACTTTGCTTTGAGTAAATTAATGAACAGGAAAACATTTCTTGCAAAAAGAATTAGGTATTTCTCAAATCTGTAACATGAAACTCTAGTCTTGTTTGTAGTGTGTCAAAATTGTGCTTTCATTAATGCAATAATGATTGCACTGTAGTTCTTGTGCACTGGCAAAAAAACAACAAAAAACACACATTTGCACCATAGTGTATTTTTATGCTATTCAAATTGCCACATTGTAAAATCTAGTTTCCCTTATTTAAAAAAATAAAAAATCATATGAAAACTTGTCTAAAAAAATAATGTGTCCAGTACATGAAGTGCTTGAGTAACAGTAACTTGTTAAATTAATTTAGCTGAAGTCAAACCATGTTACAATTTCCAACATTGACAATGAAAAGGTTTTATTTTTAAACTCATTAAGATTTTTGAAGATTTTTAATTTGACCCTACCTAACTTTAAAAGTGCAGAGCAATTTCTTTTAGTCCATAGTACCTTCTCATACTTATCCTTATGCAAAATAACAATATGCTTACGCTGCACTGACTTAGGTTTACTCTGATTTATATTAAAATGCTTTATTACTATAAATGTACCTGGCAAAACATGAGACTAATGAATGTGCACTGCTCCGACATTTCAAATTAGACTCATGTTTGATTAACCAACTACATTGGTGAAGCTGTGAGGTCTATCTCACCCTAAATATATTACAACTAAATTTTAGAATAAATGACATAGCTGTTTCAAAAAATGTAAACTTTCTGCACTCACATTCTCTGTTTATTACTGCAGTGTAGGATACCTTGCAGACCAATTCTCAGTATCATTCAATATACATTAGTACAAATTAACCAAATACATTCTTGAAAGACTTTTTACCTCAAAAGGCTGTCAACTTATTTAAATTACATGCTAATTATACCTGAAAAAAGTTAAATCCACTTAATTCACTTGATTACAATCCATACACCTAAGAATTCACCAGACTTTTATTAGCAAAATCTTGAAGAAAGCAAATTATATTCAGTTATCTGCATTTTACAGTTTCTCCTGTGCTATAAGGCGAAGGAAAAAAAAACATGTAACCATAGCAGATGATTCTACATAAATAATTGGCTCTTTGACTCCCTGGCTCCTATGACCTAAGATGTAAAAATGCAGACCAGTCCCATCTAAAATTGACTTAAAGGTTTCTGTCCGTTGATTGATGCTGACATTCAGTCTGAGACCATCAAAATGCGATTTTCTGTCAAAGGCTGCAAAAACCTTGCAGTCAAGAACATACAAATATCAGCATTTTTCTCGACTTAATAGCAAATTCTTTGGGTAAAATATTTTCCACCAAGAAAATCAAATGTTATAATTTTTTGAACGAAGAAAAAAGTCACCTCTGATCTTCTTCCTCTTTCAGTGGTAAACCCTTTCATCTTTTAACATCCACAATCTAGAAGAAAAGCGTTTAATAGAAGAAATAAAGCTAGATTTTTTATTATTATTTTGCTTCTTTGTCAAGTATTGAGGGTAGGGTTAGGGAAACTCATCTGCTCCATCATCCCAAACTTAATGCTTGTTCAATGCGTGGTGGCAACAACTGCTATTAGGTATCTGTGGTGACTTGCAATAAGTCTTTAACACTGTCCCATTGTAATTTTGATTTTTTTTTTTTTTGAATTGGTCATCTGTGTTACTAAAATTAATTTGAAGCGTTTGAATTTTACAAAATAAAATTAAATCTGTAATTTGGGATTTTTTTTTCTAAGCACTGTAGATATTTTTATGCCAAATATATGAACATTAAAATGTAGGAGTAACATTTTTAGCACACAAACATTTAGAAGCAGAGCTTCTGGTACATTTGCAGTCCGCTCTTTTCTTTTGCCTCTAACAGCATCTGCTGCTGTGAAATTAAAGCGCAAACTTTCTGTTATCCTTTCAGTTTTGGGATTTAAGCTGTAATCGTCATTTCAAGCCACAATTTGAAGTCCATTGAATGTGAACTCTTGTAAAAAATGTTTGCAAATACAGTTGCTGCATTGGATGAATATTGATTGTTGCTTAAAAATCCAGCCATTAACATATTGCTTATAACCAGCTGCCTGTCATTGGGTGAGAGGGGTACACTGTGGATGGGTCGTCAGCCCATCACAAGGCAGGCTTAGAAATCAACAATGAATATTTGTGCAATATTTGTGGGTTTGTTACAGGCCGGCATATTGTGTGCACTTGACCCAGTCTGTCTAGTATTGCCAATAAACAGTGTTATCTGCTTCATCCAGAGTCAGGGTAACTACATATTTTTAAAACACTTTCTCCCCATACAGGCTGATCAGAAATGTCTACAATTCTTATGAATGTCCTGCAGTCCTGTACACAACGCAACCAGCTCCACAGAGACCTCAGAAAGTCTGAGAACGTACATGTGCAGGAGTCTCTCTGCTTTAAAAGGATGTTCAGGTCACATACTAATATGCAGCTCCGAGCTAATGAACAATTTCTGAGGGCAGCAATTATCACTAGAACCACATGACTCAAAACATTACCTGCTGGCAGTTGGACAAGTTGTCAAATCACTGCGCATATCTAATGATTGATGAGTCGACGTGTTTAAAGCTGATTGAGCGTCTATTTGTGCTGTTTCCGACACCTCTGCCCTGATAATATTTTAAAAACTTGACGGTAAAAGGGATCTGGCATGTGCGTCACACCGGGGTCATGTGTGTCTCAAAGATATCCGACAGGCAGCCTGGCAAATAGCTCATCAACTTTCTCTGCTTAAAAAATTGCTGTAGTTCCTATCGAAATGTGTTCTTGGGATGCCTTGATTTGTGCTGTACTTGCTTCATTCAGTGTGATGTTTTTCTTAGATAAACAGATGTGGGAGTCAAAGTTGTGTTTCAAGAAGCAGACCCTGAGAATAAATAAAATGAACTTGTATCTAATTTCCTTTTTCATGTTTGAACTGTTTTAAGCATCATGGTAATTTTCTAGAATGAGATCAGAGGCCATTCTTCATGATGACATGCTATAGTTAACACATTTTCTGCTTAGCTTCTCTTTCACGTCTTCTGCCTCTGGACTTTGCGCAATAACTTTGAAGAAAGTTCAGGAATTTGAGTTGGATAATTTCTTTGCATATACACAAAAAGACAATAGAGTGTTTTATATGTTCTTTTTGAGAGGTAAACTAGATGTTTATTTATTTCAGGGATCAGATGTTGAGCCACAGTTTCAACTCTTCGCATTTGTTCTCGATAAACATGCTGAACCCCTTTGAATAATGCCTCATCTATAGCAGCTGTTGTTGTAATTAATACACGCAAAATGATCTACATCTTTGGAAAACTACGGATAACATACAACATACAAAAGGTGGAACAACTATGAAGATGAAATATGACATTTTTCTATAAAAATATCCTATTTCATATATTTTGTTTCATCCCTTCTAGCTCTGAGCTAATTTTCATCTGCCGCTGCCCTTTAATGCTCAAACAAAGCAATACAAGAACCCGTTTTAATAGCTGGCTATCTTTCATCATCTGTGCAACCTGCTTGTTATGACTGGACACAATATCTTGGTTCCTCGGGTAATAAAATAATGGGCAAAAATTATAGAAAGGACATTGCTTTAGATGATTCATGTGTTAGAGGACGCTGGTTACCTGAGGCAACTTTTTCCTGATTTTACAACAGAAATAAACCCTCAAGGCAGATGTCCACATACTAGTGATACATAGTGACATGAGCCCTGCTTATGACCTTTGCACAGTTTTTTTTTTGTTGTTTTATTTTCACAGCAAAAAGTAGAGAGAGAGAGAAAAAAGGCTTGATAAAGTGAAACCGCCCCGTCTTTCACTATCAAATTCCCTGGAACTGCTTTCTAAGGTTTCATCTCACAGCAGCCAATGTTCTTCTTGAGCCTCCACATAACTCACTCTCAAGAGTGAACGCAACCATGCACATATCTGCAAATGAACCCCTTTCATGCATCTTCAGATGGGTTACAAATCCCAGCCCAATAGCCTCACAGCAGATGCTGTTTATGTTAATTTATATATATATATTTTTTATTTATTTATTTATTTATTTATTTTTTTTAAGTCCCCGGCAAATTGTTTCCAGGTACATATCCCTCTAGCTGTCTGTCCCAGCAGCACACATCTGATATAACTGAGAGCAAACAGATAAAACCGCAACAGGTATAACAGTCGGCTTCAGTGTGGCTGCAGAGAATGACCCCAGATTACACTGCATGAATAATGGAAGAGCGGTTGTGCATATAAACAACAGTGGGCTTCGCCTTGAGATAGAAACCTGGACAACCGCTCCCTAAAAATGTAATTGTAAAAACAAAATGTGAGACTAGACGAGTTGGTGACTGAACTGAACCTTAATTTATTTTTTTGAAAAGTAATTTTTATTGATCAGTTATATACATGTAGGCTATATATATATATATATATATATATATATATATATATATATATATATATATATATATATATATATATATATATATATATATATATATATACTGTATATATACACATAGACATAGACATTTATAATGCTTCAAGTTAGAAAAGGTTGTCGGCATTATTCTGATACTAAAAATTATCAGAAATATATATATATATATATATATATATATATATATATATATATATATATATATACACACACATAGACATAGACATTTATAATGCTTCAAGTTAGAAAAGGTTGTCGGCATTATTCTGATACTAAAAAGTATCAGAATCATCTTGGGTAATAAAGTTGTGTTAATGACGGCTATGCAAGCTTTCAAATGTCTCAAAAATCGGACTCGTTTATCTACAAATCTACTCTCATATACATTGCAGTACACATCTATTTAACTGGCCCTAATGCGCAGCAATAAGTTAACAATTTGACTTCAAGCATATGAGATGGGATCAGCTTTCCAAGGGGCGCTCTGCTCTGATGAACGCCACTTATAATCTTGGGTTGGCATATCAAGAGCAAAATCGTACTTAAAACACAAAAAATGATTAATAATCAATATAACAGGTAAATTCATGTTTGTTACAAACTGTTATCTCTTATTCTAAATTCAGTTTAAACAGTGTATATACAAAACTGTCGGGTTGGGGTAGTTATAAGTTCAGTCGCGCAGCAATAAACAAATGAATAAAATAAAATAACAAATAAGTCCAATAAAAACAAGAAAAAATACACATGACTGAAAATGAGTGTGGTAAACTTTACCTTGTAACTTCTATTTTTTTTTTTTTTTTACTTTGGGAAATATTTCAAGAAACAACACCGCGGGGACAGATGAAACACAACAAATCCCATGAGAAATGGCATGCAGAGAATGTTATCTCTTCTTCTCTCTCTCTCTCTCTCCTCTCTCTCTCTCTCTCTCTCTCTCTCTCCTCTCTCTCTCTCTCTCTCTCTCTCTCTCTCTCTCTCTCTCTCTCTCTCTCTTTCTTCCCGTGCTGGAGTTTTGAAGATGGGCTGGTACTTGCTGTGATGTCACCCCACTCTTGTGAGAGCATCCATCCCACCCGCAGCCTGGCTCTCCCGCTCCTCTCCAAAGGGAAACAGAAGCAGCCAGCGTTACGCAGGGCGATGTGACAACAAAGGGAGCGACTTTGTTCACATGTTTCCTTTACGTTCTGGATCGGGTGGGAGCGCTAGAACTGTGTTCACGAACTTTCATGCAAACCCTGCTATTTCAGGAGATCGGTGGTGTTTTGCAGCTTTGGAGTCTTCTGTGTGATGCGCTGCGTTTGCGCTGATCAGGAGCTTTTGCGCACAGAGGAGCGACTCAGCACAGCGTGCCCGGCCTCAGTTCTTTTAAGAGGGAGGAAATATATACATATATATACAAAAAAATGATCCGAAAGAACAGATTTCAGCCAGAATGGATTTGATGGATTTAAATGTGTTGCTGGAAAACGTTTCCAGGGATGGCAACACCACCGACGCGCCGCTCTCACTGCCGTACCCGGAGGCAGCCACGGCACTCATCATACTTGTAGTCATTGTCATGATTTCTGTGACTATTGTAGGCAATGTGTTAGTTATTGTTGCGGTTTTGACCAGCAGGGCTCTCCGTGCGCCTCAGAACCTTTTTCTGGTCTCCCTGGCGTCGGCGGACATCCTGGTTGCCACGCTGGTCATCCCGTTCTCCTTAGTCAATGAGGTGATGGGTTACTGGTTCTTTGGAAGTACCTGGTGCGCCTTCTACCTGGCCTTGGACGTGTTGTTTTGCACCTCATCCATCGTGCACCTGTGCGCCATCAGTCTGGACCGCTACTGGTCGGTGACCAAGGCTGTGAGCTACAACCTGAAGCGAACGCCGAAGCGCATCAAGTCCATGATCACTGTGGTGTGGGTGATATCCACCATCATCTCCTTCCCCCCTTCTCATGACCAAGCACGACGAGAGGAAGTGCGAGCTGAACGATGAGACCTGGTACATCCTCTCCTCCTGCCTGGTGTCCTTCTTCGCGCCGGGTCTCATCATGATTCTGGTTTACTGCAAGATCTACAAAGTGGCCAAGCAGCGCTCGTCCACCGTGTTCGTGGCCAAGAACGGCCTGGAGAGAGAACCTTCCCAGTCGGAGACGTGCTTCGTCAGGAAGGACCGGTTCGAGGTGGAGAGCCCCAGCAGCCTGAGCTCCGGCAGCCATCAGCAGAAGCAAGGGGAGTTGGACGACATCGACCTGGAGGAGAGCTGTTACTCCTCGGACACCAAGCCCCGCCATCACCGCTTCACCAAGCGCAGGAAGGTGGAGGGGTCGGAGTGCTGCCCGCCGCAGAGCTGCCGCCTCTCGTGGGCTTCGGCCCGGGCGTCGCAGCCGTACCCGGAGCAGAAGAACCCCGCCGAGCGACAGCAGCTGGCCGCGGCGAACAAGACCAAAGTGGCCCAGATGCGGGAGAAGCGTTTTACCTTCGTGCTGGCGGTGGTGATGGGGGTGTTCGTGCTCTGCTGGTTCCCCTTTTTCTTCACCTACAGCCTCCACGCGATCTGCAGAAACAGCTGCACCATCCCCGACGCGCTTTTCAAACTTTTCTTTTGGATTGGCTACTGCAACAGCTCGGTGAACCCCATTATTTACACTATTTTTAACAGAGACTTCAGGAAAGCCTTCAAGAAAATCATATGCAGAACTTCAAAGCGCACATGAAAGGGGGGTGTTATTTATATTTTTGCCTCACTCACTTATTAGTGAAGGGATTTGGAAATGTGTAGAGATGCACCAATCAGTTTTTTTTTTTCCAGGCCGATGCCAATTTCTGATTTCCTTTGAGATAGAAACATGCCAGTTCCATTTTCCCCCCCAAAGAATAATAACACATTTAATAATAAAATGTATGTATGGAGATTCAACGACTGGACCTTTTCTGGCTAACATTGATTTCCCATTGTCTTTGAAGTTCTCCTTCCACTTCAGTCAGGCTTTTCCTGGAATTTCAGATTTTATTTGGGATCTGACCTGCTGGTTCCAGTTTTGTACCAATTCTATTTTTCCACAATTTCTTAAAGAGGGAGCTCATTTACTAATTAAAATAAAAGCGAAATGACATTTATGTCATATTTTTTTTATTTCCAAAATATTATATCAAAGTTCATGATGTTATGGCTCGTGGTTTATACGTTAAAACTAATGTTAGATCTTGATTTTAGTATGTTTAATGGAGAGAGAAACATATCCAAAATTTCAGCATTTGATCTGTGGATAAACTATTCAACTTTCATGACCGATATCAACGTCCACTCAACTGCCAATGCCATATTTTACCAAATCTGATTTATTTTTCTGAAGGAAGTAGTACAAGCTCTATGGAAGACCTGGAGCTTTCTCACTCATGAGACATGGAATGCTACACATTTATATAGATTTTTTTAAGATCTAACTTACCAGTTACTGTCTTGAGTTACTAGTTTTGTCTTTCAACTTTCCCCCCACATAAAATAATAACTATGTAGTAAATTCTGTAAAATAGACATCAGTTTGGAATCATACAGAAGGAATTACAAACTTATTTCTATTTATGCATAAAAACATATGTCCCTCGTATATCTTACATATTTTTACACTTGAAAAAAGTGCATGGAAGTACATTTTGTTGGTTGTTGTATTTGTAGATCGAAGGTGGTGAACACTTCTGGTTCTGGTGCATTTAAAGGAAAAGAAAACATAATTTTCAGTATTTCAGATTCTGATCACCAATTAGAGTCTTTTAAGGAAAAATTAGTCTATTAGTCTATTAGTCTAATTAGTCTATTGATTGGTGCATCTCTAAAAATGTGTTACTGTGACTCATTAGCCCAGTGTACTGCTGCCTCATCATTTTACTGTAATTATGCTGAAAGAAAATCACTGTATTTACTGTCTATGAATAAAATGTATTTGGTGGAGCATATATAACATTAGCTAAAAGCTACTAATCTCATATGTATGCCATTCTTTCTGAGGTATGAGAAATCTTAGGTTGCATAAGAAATCTTGAACACCTCCTTATTTCACCAAGTGGGTTGGAACAGCAGAACATATTGAGAGTAAAAATGTGAAACTACTGATATGAATTCCTGTGCTGACTATGGGTTCAGAGCGAGCGTTCTGTGTTTTCATAAACACAAGAATAATCTTTGCCATCTTTTGCATACAAGCCTGGCAGCTGGCAGGCAAGCTTGGATGTATGTGTCTGGCGGATGAAAGGACTGCGTAAAAGGCAGCATTTAAACTTCCCAAAGTCGAGGCTAATTCATAAAGGTGCATCTCTTTGTCTCTGCGAGCCACCTCAGCCAATTCTGCACAGGAAATATTCAAACTTATGTAAGAGTCTTTTCTCACCCTCTCACCACGCCGTCACACTGCCTCACGCTTGAACAATGGCCAGATGATATGAGGCTTGCAAGAGCAAAAATAAAATGGAGACATTTTCACATTTTGGTGTCCTTGCAGCTTAAAATTTGGCCGGTAAATATTTAAACAGATCGGGGTCTCATCTCTCCCGTAAAAAAACCAGCTCTCACAGTCGTGACGGGTGGTCTTTTCTTTTACTCTGGAGTAGAACATCTATTTTTTATTTTATTTTTAACAGCTTAGATGTTATTGCTTTTCTGATAAACGCACACACAGGCACACGTACTTCCTGTTTCCCATCATATACCATCTTTAGATAAAAAAAACAAGCAAAGACATGACATGAAAAAATTACTCGTGTAATCTACTGTTTCGTCGGTGTCAAATGACTAATGTTGACATGACGAAGTTAGGTCAACACTTTTTTTAAAACTGTGGTCAGTCTCATATGTCATTGGCCTCTTGAGTAAAAGCCTGTACTTCTCTGGGAAAGTACTACTTAGTGAGAGGAAGACTGGCCACTTCCATATCTCCACCATTGTCTTCACGGTGGTGCTGAGGAAAAATACACTATTTATATCCTACTAGGAATGTCTTCAAAGCACTCCTACAGCTCAATGGCACCTCGCCAAAGACAATCACTCCGTCTTAGGGGTGTCGTGCCTGCAAGGATATTTCCTTCTTTTTTGGGGGTAATGTGCTCATATTCATGAGTTTTTTTAAATAAAATATCAAGGAAAGAAGGAGTGAAGGTGGATGCACATTTGATATTCTTTTACTTTTGAACAAAGATTAAAAAGTATGAGGCCTCTTTGGCTGTTTTGAGGAAGGAAACCTAATCTCTGAGGGGTTCACAAACTCTTGAAACAAATGAAATGTCCGGGCAGAGCCACACTTGGAAGATGGGAGTTAAATTAGAGCCTCCAGATTCCTCCAGTGGAAGAAAGGCAATGTTTAATTGCCTGTAACTTATTGGGAATGCTATTGTGCTGTCACCTAATTTCTCCAGAGGATGCAGTTATCAGTTTGTGTTTCATTAGCCAAGGTGGAAAATGTTTACATGAACGCTCATTTGTAATTTTCTCACTAATACACTGATTAGCATCCGTCATGACGGGCAGTTCCCTTGTTGGATCTCACATCCCATTTCAATTGTGTTTTTAATCAGACGCTCCAGTGCAGCAGGAACAGATCATGTCTCCTCTGACCAAAACCTGTTTTTTTTATCTGAAAGAACCTGTTTTATTTAGCACAGATCTTATTTCAGAGCTAAGTTGTAAAATTTTGTCTTTCCACAAATAGTTTTCACAGCAGTGGCAGCTGTTCAAATGTGTTTTCCTGTGTGAGTGTGGGTCTTCATGTATGCAAGCCGTTCAATCCAGCCTCACCAATTGGCCAGCCAGTGTAAGTTCTCAACTTTCTGAAACATACAGGACACCAGCGGTCAAATGGGAATGCAAGAAGAATTATTTCTCCAGTCCAGTTATTTTATGAGAACCTTATATCCATATTTTATGTTGTAAGGAAATTTCAATGAATCAGCTGTTCATTGAAGTGGAAATCATACATTCCTGCCTCTGTATTTCGTCTGATATTTTCTCCAATACTGGTAAGATATCGTTCCTGAAAATACATTAAAATCAGCAAAATTAGACTGTGACTTACAGTTTGACATTAACAAAATTATGGTACCCCCTCATATGTATTTTCTGCTTTTCTTGATTTTTTTTAATCACTCTTAAGTGTTTCTCACCAATGAACCAATTTTAATATAAATCTATCACCTACAAAGTAATTCAACAAACTGTTTTTTTTCTGTTTTGTTTTTAGGAGAGAAAAAGTCAGCCAGCCAAAAAGGAACCACACTCTATTAAAATCATGAATTTCTTGTGATTAAACAATTTTTTTGGAAAGCTGAGTTTAGGTACACATCGAGAATACAGTTTGAGTTTGACCTGTACAACCAAGAAACCATAATAGAGCCTGCCAGATGAAGCAAGATAAAATACTGAAAAAGCAACACGTTTGGCCTCTTCTAGGAACTTATAAAAACAAAAGAGAAACGATGTCACGGACATCTGTTTGCCTCATTGGCCTCAGTTAAGGTCAATGTTCATGATTCAAAAATAGGAAGGAGAATGGATAAAACTGGTGTCCATGGGAGAGTTGTGAGGTGAAATCCACCATTATCAACAGAAAAACAAACAAAATCTCATTTGACTTGGCATTAAAACAACAAGACATTTTAGAAAGAAAACATCACAACATCAGTCAAAGATGGAGGTAGTGAATTGACAATTTATGGTGACTTATGCCAGGGGTCTTTAAGTCCAGGTGTCGAGAGCCATGCACTGTCCTACAACTGTCTCCCTGGTCCAACATAGCAGTGTAATGTTTTAGAATAGCCTAGTCAAAGTATGGATTTGAATTTGACTGGGACGCTTTAGTATCATCTTAAAAATGAATGTGTCAAAATGACTGAATTAAAACAATACAGCGATTCAAAATTCCTGTTTATCTTGATTAATAAAGCCCTCATTTCAAAAGTGATTATCTTTGTAACATTTAAAAAAAATACTTTAATAGTCTAATTCATGCAATTGCCACAGAGGTTTCGATTTATTTCAATTGAATCATTTAGAGTTAGGGTTGTTTTATAAGGCTGTATAACAGAAACACCTTCAAACATGTTACTGGTGCTAATCAGAATCAGATCAGAATGAAACGTTGCCTGTGCAAAAAGATAAAAGGGTTGGGAAAACTAGATGCATTGACTCAGGAGCTGAATCAGAAGAAGAAGAAGATCTGCCACGTCACAGAAATCTAGCACATAAAGACATTTGATATGGATATTCATTCAACTTTTTCAGAGTAAGAGACTTTTTTTTATTTGCTTTTGTTGCCCTGTACAATTATCAAAATGTGTGTTGTTTGTGTATGAAGTTAAAAGTTAAACTATACGGTTTACAGGTAGAATCTAAAGCATCAAGTGCAACTAGTTGACGATGAGAGAGGAGAACGCAGAGAGAGCAGACTGAAAAATCTCAGAGGTTGTTATTGCATAAAAAGGTTTTTCAGATAAATGCTCCAAAAATTGTATTTATACACATTAATTTTTTGTTGTTGGGGCTTTCTCAGTTTTCATTCTATGTAATTCTCTCACTTTATCTATCTACCCACTATATATTTTTTTATTGGAGGTAAGAAAAAAGTTTGATAGATGCTGAGGAGGAGTTGAAGCACTTATGTGTCCTTCGACCTCCCAAACCCTCACTTGAAGGCTCAGTAAGAGCAGCAGGGCCGACTGCTAAGAGCTTAAATGATTGCCAGAGTGCGATGATGAACTAGAGCTTTTGTAAGCTATAGGAGAAGAGAAGTAGAGAGGTATAGAGGTTTAGGGTCAGCCATGTTAGCGAGCCTATTTGCAGTCAGAGCAGTCAGAAAAGAGACGGGTATAAATGTTTCCAGAGAGGCGAAGTGCAGAAGAGACAGACGTAATGATGAAAGAAGTGGTTTCAGCTTCTTGTCGTCTCCTCCATTATTTTGTCAGCCACTGCAGCATCTGTGGGTAATTGCTTTTTTTCTGTTGTCTCCAACAAGATAAGGGCTGACAGCGAAACAAGGCCAAAACTGCCGTTTATCCACTGACGCATCTGGAGAAGGAGAGGCGCTTTGTCATTAGTGTAAATCAGCCTGTGTCACGCTCAGGTGGGACTGGCACCGACTGTCTTCAGCCTGGCCCAAGACACTCTGCAACACTGTAAGAAACGACCTCATGTGATAAAAGGAATCAGGAAAGTGCAGCGTTAGGTTTGAACTGACAGTCATACAGGGCAAAATCTGTAAGATGGCATCAATTTATAAACGGAGAAACGGTGAACTCATCACTGATATCTTTTAATCAGTACCTGAAACTGGATGGATGGATGGATGGATGGATGGATGGATGGATGAATGGATGGATGGATGGATTTACCATGTACTCTCAATGTAATCTATTGTTGTTACACATTGTTGCCATTGGGTCCAACAAGTCAAAACAAAATTCAGAAATATGTTAAGTATGATCCATTTGGTAGAAATTTCAACTCCCATATTGTTCATTAAAGTAAAGATGGGTTTCGTTTCTTTAAAGAAACAAACAGACAAGAGCTCTGAGATTTATTATCTCTGAACTTTTGATTTCTGAACAAGGGAAGTGAGGATATTGGATTTATGAAACAGAAAAAAAAATCCACAACTAAAATATTCATGAAGTGAATTAAGTAAAATCTCTCATTGTTTATTCCTCACCAAACCTCATTATTTAAAGTGCAAATTCAAATATGTTTGGGCCATGGCTGCTCACTTATCAGTTTCAGAATGACATTAATAAAAATTCATAAAGCAGAATGCCTGTTTCTCTCCCCAAGACTCATATCGTATTTGTGAATACCGTGTGCAGAAACAGCAGATTATGGACAACCGCTTCTTACTCTGAAGGAATTTAGACCATCTAGATATTTTACTAATGAAACGACTGCAGTTTCAAATGAAGCCTTCAAGTCACCAGGAGCTTCGTTTGCTCTTAAAGCTTCCAAGTGATGATCAAACTGTTATTTCATCAAAAGTTCAATAAATGGCTGTGATTGGCAAACAAGCATGGGTTTAATATGTTTTTATGTAAAGAATAAACTCGCGGATAGAACATGCTACTGACTGTCAGGTTGCACTGTTTACTTCACAAAGGCATATTCACAGACAACTGGATCGAAGTAAATATGTCAAGAAAAGGAGCACAAGTAAACAGATTTGAGATGCTTGTCCAGCAAAATCTACTCAAGACTTTAATGGAGCTTTAAAATTAGAGGACAGACTCCTACACAAGTGTCTTTTCCTATGCTAAGGACAAAAGAAAGGGATGGAAATGGCTAAAATCAAGCTATTTAGAGTATCTGAACATTCTAATTGAAAGTTTTCTGGTAGGAAAATGCATGATACAAAAAAAAAGTGAATAAGCAGAGAAATAACCGCAGCCTTTTTGTTACAGAGTGTTTCAACCTTCTGAGAAAATAAATCTTCGGTTCTTACAAACGTCAAGCCACAGTCACTAAAATCTGCAGAAGCAAACACCAGAAATATTTTACTCTGCTAATTTACGGAAGCAGCTCTTGTTTTGGCTTTTATGAGAATAAGACTTCAGAACAGTCGACTAAGTTGTGCTTAAAAGTTGTAGTCATGAAGCAGTCTAAAGGGTAAAAAACAGCTGAGAACTGTGTCCATTTCTATCGCTGTGGAAAAAAACCTACATGACTGCAGAAGCACAAAAGAGGAACCATGGGGGATGTGGCTCTTGAACGACAAGAACGCAAATGGCATGACATCATGTCTACAGGGCAAAGGGGGATTTGAGATAATCTGCCTAAACAGATAGCCAGTAAAGTCAGTCTGGCAATAAGGAAACACATCTGTATGTCAAAAATCCCTATAAAAAGGAGTGAGGAAGGAGGAAGTATGGATTGTGTCCTGACTGCAGATCAAGACAAACAAAGTACCCTGCAGATGGAGAAGATGACTCCACCCTGCAAAAGGATTCAACCCTTAACCCTCAACACTACAGTTCCAGACTGGGCATCTCTCATAAGCTGAGGCTTGAAATGAACACACTCATTTGATTAAGCACTTTATTGATCATGGTAGGACTCTGTGAAGGCCGTGGTGTTAGAGAGTAATCCCAGTTGTATCACGAGTCAGAGGAAAAAAGCTGTGAAGGATTTGATTAAGAGGCTCGGTAAGGTTTGGGTTAAATGAAGGGTAATTTTTGGAAGTCCACAGTAGGGTTCTTACTTCATTAATCTTAGTATGAAAGTCCTTCTGTCACCCAAAACAGGATGCACTTCTCAGACTCTAAAGGCCCCTGTCAGCTTGTGAAATGTTAAAGTTTATAATGCTGATTGACTATTAAAATTACACATGTATAAAAAGTAAAGTGGGCAATCAGAGTGAAAGTGTGTATAACTATAGAAACACTCAGACCTGGACAATCTCAGTCTTCATAACCTTTGCATACACTAAAGATATTATGATTAAATATGCAGAAAATGCGTCCTGTCAGACCGATTTAGTTGGTGTTTTATCTGCATATTTCTTCCAACTAGAGAAGACATTTCCTTTAATTTTTTTCCCCATCCCTTGTGTTAAAGTAGAAAATATAGTGCATACTTTTGGATCACATTATCTATTTTTTAATACTTATTCTTGTCATCATCTGTAAACACATACGTCTGTTTTCACCTTAGGCACTTTCCAACGTGTTTATCCATTTCCAGCACTGACGCATATACCATTAAAGGGCATCTGTGGCCTGTGATCTACGGGAACTTTTATATTTTAAAACAGGTAATAGACTGAATTTCCTGGTACACCATTAGGGTATTATGCTGGACAGGAGGGGCATGATATCACATTATGGAAGTGTAAAGGTTTTGCGAGAGAAAACTTTTCAAACAACATACTAGTCAATTAAAATGATTTTATTCTACAATTTACATTATGTTTTTTGTGTTTCTGTCGCTATCATTCTTCTATAAGAGAACCCGCTGACATAATAACAAATCATCTGGGATTATCAGAGGCAGGGAAGGATATTTTGTACTGCTCTCCCGTCAAATTACAGTCTTTAAAAGCTTCCCGTTTCTTGTATTAGTCTTAATGAATAACATGGGTGGCCTCCGATATTCAGCCTTATGCTTGTCAGGCCTTCAAGTAAAGTAATGGATGGGATTCAGGCAGGGCCAGCATGGATCCACAGCAGGAGGTCTTTTCATCATGCTAAAATCTTTTTTACACTCATCAGCTCTTTATTCATAGCCCTTGCTGAGCCACACACTCAATCAGATGCAAATTTAAATTGTTTCATTATCTGCTGCCTCTGTTGTTTTTTTTTTTCATCTTCTGGATTACAAGAGCCGGTCCTGATGAACATCGGTGAACTTCGAAGAAAAAAGAAATCACAAAAATTCATAAGGCATATATTCAGAGAGAAAAAAATACCTTGATTTTACTATTTTATTTAAAGTGTCTAACCATATCTCTATAGATAGTTTAATTATTGTAGCGCAAGCCAAACTTTAAACTTTTCATTTCCTAAGAGCTTCTGATGTCCCTCGCCCTTCAAATACTCTGATGCATTTCATTATATGAATAAAATGAGCTCTTGGCCTCGTCAGAACAAAACATCTTCCTCAAAGTGTCGAACTGATCTTTTAAAAATGTGATGTTTTCATGACATTCCACCTGCAGCTCAGAATATATAATTAATTATCTAATCTCATGATTCATAAATGTTTTTGTTTTGTTCTTCTTTTGTGTTTCCTTTAGGATCACTTCTCTTCTTTTTCTTTGTCTTTTATTATGCCTTTCCATATCTGTTAATGTTTCTGTTTGTTATTATTGTTTGTTTGTTTGTCTGCCATTTTAGTTCATTCATTAGCGTTTAGCTTAGTTTGTCCATATAGGTTTAACTTCCTTTGTGTCCATGAGTCTCTTCTCCTCAGTTCCTCGCTCTGCATTCTCCTCTCAGCTGTTCAACATCCCCCTGATCAAGCTCGCCTACATTCAATGCATTTTTTTTCTGGTCCTGACTCACTAAGTATGACACGTTAAGGATCAAAGCTGTACATTTATTGTGAAAAGTTCTGAATGTGAACCTGCTTTTATCTGGTGAAAATATTATATGGGCTTAACATAAGTTTGATATCTCTGCAAATGATGCAGCCAACATGGGATCACCCTGCATTCTGCAGCACCTCGACTATGCAGAGAGGCTAAAGCAAATGGTGTCTTTTATACAGTGCAAGTAAACGTCTTGTCGTGAACATAACTGGGAAACTTCTTTTTTTGGAAGCTTAAGAATTCAACTTTAGATTGGAGTTTTGATGAGCAGTGCTTGGTTGACTCGTGGATATTAATGTTATATGATTTTACTTAATGTCAATAATCGTGTTTACATGTTTATTCTGTTTATTTTAAAGATCACAGCAGGACTTTGCCTGAGCTAAGATTGCTATGATGCACATTTGCAAAGAAGCCTCATTTAGTAAAAATATTATAAAGGGCTCTCCCACAAGGATTCACTCGTCACGTGACTTTTCTTGTGTTGTGAAGCATTTCAGAAGTTTTAATCCTCCTAAAAAATTTGTGAGAACAGCTTGTTGCAGTCATCTGGAAACTATTAGAATGCTGAAGAAGCTTCACATCTTTCCTAATCCTGAAGATGGGAGTTTTATTTCTTCCAAGCTACAGTAAGAAGAGGATAACAAGCTTTTTCTTCTGTCTTAAAGATTCAAGTTCACACTCCTGCATGCACAATGTGACCCAAACACTCTGATCAGTGTTTCTGCGATGTGCAAGAGACAAACACAGTATGTATGACAATCGATAGCTATATAGAACTTTGTAGCATCACTCAATTTACTTTAGTTGTTATTGCAGACAGTATTACAATGCACTGCTCAGGACGGAGGGAGGCTTTAAAGTGCTATGAAGCCAGATATTTCCCCGAGGAAAAAGGTGGGTATACAAACATTGCACTTCAGATTCATCAGATGAAGATGAACATTACTGTGAAAGCAAACTAACATTGCCCCAAACTATTGTGCAAATAAATGGCTGTTTGATAACAGCATCTCAGTTACTGATTGAGTTAAAGGTCAAAAACACTCAAAGTAGCAGGTTACAGTGTTCTCCAGATTTTCTCTGAAGATTTTTAGCAATTTAAAAAATCCTTTTAAAACACATTTTCCCATGTCATTCCTTGTCATTTCAGAATGTAGAACATAGTTTTTGCACTCAGCCTGTCTTAATGCTGAACCACTCATTATCTTCAGCCAAACCTCATCACGTCTCGCTAATAACACACCAAGCCTTGTTTCGGAGTTAACATCATACAATTAGTTTTGTCATTTGCACTCAGAAGGGATCACATCCTGCTCTGTGACACATGCAAACATGAATGTGTATATTAATAATGCATTGCCAAAAATCCATGTATTACTTGATGCAATGTGAAAAATGTATTGATCTGGGAATATTACGTTTTAGGTTTGAATTTCTTTTTTAAATTTGTTTATTTACATCTGATCTATATTTTTGGTGAGAAAAAAATTATTACATATTGCTTCCAAATTTGGAGATATTTTGAGTCTGTTTTTGGATCATCCATGTGTTTGACAAATTAAAATGTTGTCAAATCAATGATGTTAAAACATACTTGGCACGCATCAAGTGCTGCTTTGTGTAGCGCTTGATGTGTGCCAGCATGGGCTGGAAACAGCATCGAAAGAGTTGTTTGAATGTATTTCAGGATTGTAGCAGATACAAATAAGCGCTGATTGTTTGATGAAATGATGTCAAAGAAGCAATGTTGTTGCAATCATATGTTGACCTCCTGGCTGCCATGTTGGAGGACAACTGACAGCCTAGCAACATAATGCTGCTTGATGCAGTCACTGTTAGCTCCATCAGGAAATTGTGGGACAAAGAGACGAAAAAGACCAACTCATTACCCAATAATGAGTTGGGTAATGAGTCACTTGAGTAATTTTTTTAATAGCTCAGCATTAAAACGGAGCACAATGGGTAAAAATGATACGTGGATATTTTATTCAGGCTCCTTTACTCTAATACCTTGAAAATTTATCAAATTTGGCCAGTGCCCTTCAGGAGTTTGTTATTTAGTAAATAGAGTCCCAATAAATCCATTCTTCTGTTCTGTGAGTAAAAACAAAAAACAAAAAAACAGCATCATGAAGACCAAGAAACATAGGAAATAGATCAGAGACAATGTTGTGGAGAAGTTCAAAGACGGCATGGAATAATTTGTTGCACATCACCCTGAACACACCATCCACATGGCGGAGCACGGAAGCAGCAGCATCCTGCTGGGGAGATTTTCTCAGAGTACAAATTCACATTGCATTTTTTGAATTTTTTTTTTGAAGTACAATTATCTTAATATTTTCCAATCTGAATGTTATAGGTTTAGGCTTATGTACTTTTTCAGTTTTTAAAAAAAAAATCAAGAATTTGTCTTTGGTTTCTTGAATCTTTTCATTTTCTTGATTGAACTGAAATTTTCCATCAGTTTAACCTGGAAACTATCATTTTATCTCTAAATAAAAAAACCTGCTTTTATTTACAAACCTCCTGAGTGATCTAAATTTATTTTAAAAAATACAGCTTTGTTGTAAATCCTCCACTCTATTGGAAAACTGTTGATAATAAAAGGAACTGTGAAGACTAATGTATTTGCAGGAAATGGAACAAGATGTGGGAAAAGACTAGGAGGGAGTCGCACAGGTCATGACCTCAGTTTCTGGGACCGTGATCTGAATGCAGCCTTAATGAGGCCCGACTCTCTCTGTAACACAAATCCCTCTGTACAGGGCGCAGCTCCTTAATGCTTCAGCTTTAATCATGTTTATAGAATTACAAGAATAAGATATGAACAGCTGAAAAATCTCAGATATATCTCTTATTTTAGGGGCCATGAACTCACATGGGTCCTGCGACCTGTCTGTAACCAGCTCTGTTCAGGAAAATAGAGTCATTTTCTTTTTTTATTCTGACATTTTTTCTCTTATCCTTAAATGTAAACTGTTTTGAACCATGCATGGGTCTGGCTTCCCATGCACTCGCCGAGATGTGTTTAAAATGATGACTGCATGAGGTGTATAGATGGTCACTTTACAACAAGAGGAAGCTTTAACTCAAAATGAGACGCTGATTGCCAAAAAGAAAACAGCTGTGCAGGATTGAGGCCCCAATTCCACTGTTGCTTCAAAGAATAAAAAAAAACAGCAGAGGGGAAAAATGCAGGGCTAATGAAACATAAACTGATGGCACCCAGAGGAAATAGTCCTTCAGAGAGAATAAAAACTATGCAAACAAGTGGTTTGTTTTCCCTCCTACTGACCCCTTTCTAACTGCATTTCTTTGCGTATCACTGCAGCCATCGCTTTACAAACTCCAGTTTGGCTCCCGGTATTAATTTTTTTGCTTTATCGGCACCGTCACATGAAATTTATTGCATGGATGAAAACAGATGATGACAGTTATTCATCTCTGGATTTTATGCAGCATTTTTTCATCTTGCGTCTCAAGATTAAATTCATCATTAATAGCTCTTTGGATGAAAATGTTTTCATAAAAGCAGACATATTAAGAAAATGGGCTCTCATCTAACTTTTAGGATATAAGTAACAAATTATTTTATTCATACTTTAGTTGAAAGGTTGATAGCACAGTGATAACAGAGGAATTTAAACTCTGGTGCAGCTTTGAGATTTATCTGGATTTAGGGTTTTGAGATTTATTATTATGCACTTGTAGATCTCTCTAGCTATTACTCCAAAACATGTACTGCTTCAGTTTTATAGATTACAATTATGTGGTGAATACCTGCTTTTACAGAATTATGCAGACAATTCCCACATGATAAAACCACTCTAATATACATGTGTCTTGGAAAGTAATTGCGGTTTATTTGAAAGGCGCCTGGCTGCTTCCATTTCCTTAGTCTTTCTTTGATCATGTTATGGCTGCATTCTAGATTTGTTGCATCAACTTAATTGTCTTTCCTTCTGCAAATTAAAGTTCAACGCAGAAGGGCAAGCAGCAGTCCTAGTTCATCCATCTCTATTATCCTGTGAGTTAGGAGTTATAGAGTTCTGCTTGAGTTATTTTAATGAAAACTGACTCCTCAACCGAACCTTGAATAATGCCGTGTCATTAATGGTCAAATACAGTGCTGCTTTTCAGACCCTTTCAACTTTTCCTTATTTTCTTGTGAGCCAGACATATCTTAGAATAGATTGTATTGGATACAAAGGAGTACAATGTTCTCAACAGCAGTAAAGCAGAAAATTGGTTTTTGAAGTACTTAGTTATTGGCAAAAAATACCCAAACGTCCACTCTTCAAAACAGTAAGGATATGACAGTCATAGGTGTGGGTTAAAAAAATCCACTATCTGTGTCTAACTGGGTGGAAGAGGGGATGACCTAAAAATATTGAGTCTCCACTGCACAGGAATGGGGTTAAATACTTTTGAACTTGGTATTGATTTGCCATTTTTTAAATTAGCTGTGTTGTTGACCATCTGTATGGGCCAATTTCATGATATAGGTTCAGAATGTGGTCAGGGATGGAAAAAATTATTTCTAAAGTCCATATATTCTTAGCTGGGCTGTTAATCCATTACAGATTTTTCTTTTTTTTCAGGAGGTCAGTCAAGCAAAAATGGGGTAAGGAATTTTTTCATCACTTTTTCTAATTAAAGATGCAGCTCCCAACAGTGCAACAAACAAATATAACATGTCCAAGCTTCATGTCTGTAGATGTGAAATTATCATAACAGACACACAAAAAAATAAGAAACATAGCTACACTGCTAATGGTTACTTCAAAAATAGAGCTCACTATACATTTAAGTGGACTGGTTTACTGTTGCTATCAGTTCTCCATCAACACCATTAAGAATAAGTTAAAATAATAATAAAAAAAAAACAGTTAAAGCTGTCCTCCAAAACATGAGCAAAAATACCACATCTGTTAAAATCTGTGTATACTTTGTTCAATATAAAGAAAATGCATTGAAAGGATATGCAACCCCTTTCATCTGTGGTAAGTCAGTGGGAAGTATAGGTTTGCTGCTCATGTTGCAACTTTATAGCCATATTAAAGGAAATTGTGTTTCTTTTTTTAGAAGGATATCAATTAAGTAATGATTTCTTCACCTAGAAAATCAAACAGTACTTGGAAGACGAGCGCCTGTCACATCCTTTGATGGCCAGCAGGAGGCCTAAGAATCAGTGTGATTTCTCAGTCAGCAAGTTCTGTCAACCAGTCTGGGTTTACTAAGTAAAGTTTTATTAGACAAAAAAAAGAAAAAAAAAGTGCTCAGTCTCCTTGGTAACCAAGAGTTTTCTGGCTGATTTTTGGATTTAATATTTCTATCTCAGGTACGCACCACAGCATGAACTCTGGTTTACATAACCAGAGTTTACTTCTTCTGGTTCATCATTTCCTTCAATCATAGTTCACAGATAAAATATTCATAAAATTTAGTCATATTAACAGCATGACCCTTGTAAGATCTAAGAAAAACATCACTGTTGAAGCATTTTTAAAATAATAGTTAATGTTTTTTTAGTGAATCTGTATTGACATACACCTGTTTTATTTTCTTGTTTGCACGCCTAAATTTTGAGCAACAAACATAGGTAAGGGTCCCTTTTGTTTTCTAACCCATCCTGATTATTATCCACATCATCCCTCATCAATCCACAGCCTCCACAGTCACTGTTGTGATTCAGAAATAGCACCAACTCCTTCCTAAAGGTTTTAGAAGCAAATCAGTCATTGGTTGTTCATGTTGAAGGGTGCCTTGTAAAAATCCCAGAGGAACAGTGCCTGGCACTAGTTTACTGAAGGAAAGAAGAAATACATTCTAGATTAACCATATTGCCTCCACTGCTACTACACATATGCACAATTATATTTGAGGCCCATGTCAGATGGTATCACTGATGTTTCTTCAGGCTCAGCTCATTGGGTATTCGTGATTTTCGATTATAAAACTGAGTGGGCGTCTTTTAACCTCACATGCCCTGATGCCTCAGGCGAATAGAGCACATGCTTCCCCAAAAGTCAGTGCACTGGTGCAGCCTATAAGAATTAGAAATCAGGAGGGAGACAGGTCACATCTGCTAAAATCTGTTTATGCTTGTAATGAATGTGTTCTACTTTGGCAAGTGTTTATAAAAAGATGATGAACCAGTTAAAGTCCCTGATGTGCCAAATCGGGATCTAGATGATGACTTATTCCCTTTGTTTGTGCTCGGGAGTTCAGCTAGCGCAGCTCCTAAATGTGTAGCAGTTACACATTTTTATTGTATATATACGCTTTATGCATGGGGATCCCTTTCCTGTGAAGCTGAGTAATCAAACCCAGCGACTAGTTCCATGCGGATACATGTTTATTTAGCCTCTCAAGGGTAACATGAGCAGTTATTTTCATTTAAAGTAGACAAACTCCCTATAGTAATAGCCTGAGGGGCCTGCCAAATTCACTTATTATCATTGTAAAGCATGCAGAATACATGTGTAAACAAGAAGCGAGGGAAAACAGTGGAGGTCAGATCAAAGTAAAGGCTTCAAGTTTCCGTAAGGGGATGTCCGCTTTACATTTTCCAGAATGCAGCATCCAAAAGGAGTAGTTCAAATGTTTCTGTTTTACGTAGGTTCTCTTAAGATATGGAAGCAATCGGTATTTTACCTGCGTTGTGTTGAGGATCACGTAGATAAGAGGATCTCTGCAGTCATAAACTGAGAGCAATTTATGAAATAAATAAATCAACTGCTGACATTTGTGTATTAGACAGTTGTATGAGGTCATTCAAACTAAAATTAATGTATGTTGCTAATATAGGGATCACGTTAAGCTTCCGCCCAACGGTAAATGGGTGCTAAAAAGAAATTAAAGATTTTGTTGCTTATTAAAGAAAATCAATTTTACACTTTATTTTCATGTTTCTTCTTATATGGGACAATGTTTTCAATTTAGAAGGATCACATTTAAGTGGAAAAATCCATAGATTCATACAGTAACAGCATATTCACCTTATATCCAATTTCTACTGTTCACAGATTCCCAAGCGGATGATTTAATGGCTTGTTTTTCATTACTATTTAGATGTCTTTATCCGGGTGGGTTTGTCTGACCTTTAGACGATATACCCTCATTAAAATGCTCCATTTTAATTTGTTAAAGGACTGGCCCTATGCGGTTAAATGTTTATGCTTGTGGGGGTGTTTTCCAAAACTCTGACCTTTAATTATCGCATCCCTACTGTACCAGCATTCATTTTCCCCTCTTCTTCTTCTTCTTCTTCTTCTTCTTCTTCTTCTTCTTTCAAACCTCTGCCATGAGTTGAAGCTAATAGTTGGCATCGGTTTTGCACCCTTCACAAAAACAAATACATATTTATATAAGCTGAAAGTTTTGAGTAAAAAATGTGCTGAGTTGATGAGCATGTGGCTCTATTTACGCTCAACATTACTATTTACAGTGCTTCTCATCCTTTGGCTGCTATAAGCCGACTTCCTGCCTCACATCAGCCAGCTCTTTACTGGTGGAGGTGAGGAATCATGTCACTCCAGCTTATTACAGGAATGGGTCCCTGGTGCTGTGTATATGAATTATGCAGCAGTCGGATGGCTTAGAGAACAATGCCTGACAATGACAGCGCTCTAGAAATTTGTGGCATTTTATCCCCCAGTGCCTGCATTCAACACAAAATCCACCAACCAGGATTCGGTAACGGCTCCGGGAGCTCATCATGCCAAATTCTGCTTCAGATATAAGCAGAAGGGTAGTCTAAAATGGTGGTTGTTGGTTTTTTTTAAATTATTTTTTAAATGACAAGAGTGAATTTACATTCTGCAATATCGAGATAAATGTAAAGACGATGGGAAGAAAAAATTCTGGGCGGAAGTTACAATGATGCCTCACCGTTACAACTGATGAAACTTAATGCTTTACTTGATCTATTCAGTTCTGGATTTAGTGACGGAAATCCAAAACTGACCTGCGTTATTAGGAATGCAGGTCCTAATAAAAGTAAAGGTGTTTCTATGGATTATTTTATCCAGGTTTGTGCTTTATACAAACTGAAAATGCTACATTTATATCTAACAGTATTCTGAACAATAAATTATGCATTTTAAAATGCTCGCTGAAGATTAACAGGAAACAAAAATACTTAATGAAGTCTTAGTCTTTAAAGGGAGCTAACATGGGACTATGCATGTCAGTGTAGCCCATACTAACATGCGTTTTGTTCCAATTGGTCTTATGCAGTACAAAATATTGTGTCTGCAGCCCGAACATTTTTATTAACTGGCTTTTAAATCTTCATTAGTTTTAGCTTCTTTCCCCAGTTGTTACGTTTTGAGAAATAAACTTACAGAAGCCCTAAATCTACATCTACATACCGAATCTTTTAGCTCATGGTAATAATCAATGTTTAAATTTAAAAAGCTGCCAGTTCAGCAGAGTGAAACGAGGTGAAAGTAATCAGCACAGACCCAGAGTTTCCCCCTCACTCCAATTGTACCTTTTCATGGTCACAAAGCAGCGTGTGTGTATGTGCGTGTGCGTGTGCGTGCGCGTGTGCGTGTGCATGTGCATGTGCGCGTGTGTGTGGAGAAGGGGGAAGAAATTATCTTGGTTTCCACTGGGGCTAAAGAGAAGGTCTGGTCACCAACTCGGAAAAGAGTCCAGCTGAAACAAGGAAGCAAATTCACAGGATTCCCAGCAGCTTGGGGACTTTCTGCTGCTCAGCCAATTAGGGTTAATTTCAGCGAAGGTTTGTCTGTGGGAATGTTGGATTGAATCTTTATAATGACCTACCTGACAACCAGCCTGACTTACTTATAGTCATGATTTTTAATGGTCCTCATTGAATAAGAAGGGTATTTATGCTTTGGGTGGACATATGTAAAACTTATTTAACATTCTTCACAAGACCATGAGGCAGCTCTGGACACTCACCTCAACATAGCTGAGCTCATTTGATACTTAGTTGGGCAAATGAAAGAATAACAGAAGTGGGGATTTATATTTCAAGTGTAACATGCTAAAAGAAAACTCATACATATCTCACAAAAGGTCAACATCTTTCCTTCCTGCCCACTTTCCTCAAGATGTCCATATTTTTTTTACATTTTTACTTTATTTACACTCCTATGTGGGGGATTCCTGCGAATGCCATAATTTATCGAGGCTGAAGCAAGAAAAATTATCCCCGTGTAGGAGAGCTGATTGGCAGAGGATGAGGAGAAGGAGGACAGGTATGTGTGTGAATTTGTACATTTGTGTCATATTTTCAGGCTGAGTGTGAGTCAGATGTTGTTATTAGAATATTTCTCGGAGTCAAATCTGACAACGAGAAAGAGGGACAAATATTTTTATTTCCCCACATGGCACCACATTACAACATATTTTTAAAAATGTAATGATTCAGAAAATGTTTATGTTCATTATTACATTAGAAAAAACCCACACACAAAATAGATTTAAACGCCAGGAGAGTCTAAAACTTCGAGTACAACTAATGTCAGGTGCAGAGGTTTGGTGAAAGTGTTATTGGATAAAGTGATAATCTTTAAAAGAGTAAAGCAGAGCAGAGTCTCTGCTCTGCGTTGGGCCGCCTCTGCACTCCAGAAGCACAGAATAAAACACTCAAGATCTAAACGCCTACATGCCCAGGAGTGGTAAAAAGAGCTTAATGGGATTTGTTATGAGAAATTTCACAACTGCATGTTAACCATTAACAAGTAAGCAGTAAGGTTAACGCTAGTCATTACCAACATGATGCCTAACAATAGAAAGAAACATGAGCCATTTGTTCTCCGTCAGAAACACTGAATATATATAAAATAATGTAATAATAATGTTATTTAAAAGTTTTGGGTATAGTTCTCCAACAAGTAGAATCCATTCAAATCCAGTCATCCACACAAAGTAGTCCCAGATCATCACAATATAATGAAGAGACCTTGTCATGAGTTTTCAAGGTCACCTTGTTCACCATCATGAACAGTCTCATCTTTATTTGGGTAAGCAATACTTATGCATTGCTTTAAATGGTTCCCTGTTTTTTTTTTTTTTCTTTGACTTGACACATTGATGTGCACTTAGAGTTATTTTAGTCAGCGCTCCCATTCTATTCTATGTTTTATCCATTTATAAATAATAACCCTGCAGTTTACAACAGTCCCAAAGACTTGGAAATAGCTTTGTAAACCTTTTCAGACTGATAAATAATATCAGTCGCTTCTCATCTATTCTTAATTTTCTTCAGAGTGGAGCTTGGTGTGTTGCCTTTGGAGATATTCTCGCCCCTTTGAAGTTTTCAGACAGGTTTTCTTTAAGTAATTCATTAATGCTAAAAAATCTGCTGTTCAGCAATGGAGGCAATAGCCATTTCAAATATAAACAGATTGATATTAATACCTTTTTTTATTTGAAAAATGGCATCACCACCTAGAGATTATTTTTGTTTTTACTCAGGTGAACTTTGTTTGATATTAAAATAGTTTAGCAACATGAAGCATTTAAATACAAAAACAGCTAAAACAGAAGATATCTGTAAATCAGGTGTTTAGCTGTCAACTACACTATTCAAGTATATACACAGGTTGGTATGATATTTATAATATCTACAACCCTGCAAGATTAAAGTAAAAAAATTAACCCTTTCATGCATGAATTATGACCCTTTGTGTCAGGATTTTTTTTCCCATTTTTTAAAAAAATGTTCTTTAGCCATAAAACATAGGAAAAACAATTTCTATTTTTTTATTTTATTTTATTTTACCTTTTTTAGGTGATCAATTGTAATTTTCTCCAAATACAAAGTTGTTATTTGAAGAATACATCAGTAGTATTGTTCTTTAGGGGTTATCTGATGTCACAATATTTTCTTTACCTGCAAGAGTCGTCTACAGTAGAAGGAGGGACCGGGTCGGTCGGCATGCTTTCTTGTCTGTCGGCCATATTGGATTTAACAGAAATTATTTCTTGCATTTGCAGCTGATGGCCAGTAGTTTGTAGTGTATTTTATTATGCATTAGTGTCCACTTCAGTGTTCTGTGTGCATTGATAACATGAAAATCCACAAGAACCACAAGAAAATGGCTTTTAGATGGCTGTCCACTGTAGTGACCACTATGCATGAAAGGGTTAAACACTTTAAAATAGTCATGATGTACAAATTTTGGCAGTAATTTTGGCAAAAGTGTTGTGACCGGTTGGACTGAAAATGGTTTGTCTAAGATAGAAAAAAGGACTTCTTCAACAGAGCTACGTATAAACTAATGCGCCTGGCTAACTGCAGCCTGAACCCTGGGTTGGTAGTGATTATTCAGTAGCAAGTAATAATTACTTAAAAATGAAAAAAAACTAAGTAGTTGAAATTTTGTCCCCTCAGTTTGTTGGCTTATTTGTGGGAGCGCGGGTGGATCAGCACGTTCTTGGCGCCAGGTCGTAGAGCATATTCTAGTCACTTTTCAAAGAAGTAAGAACAGAGCTACGCGAATATAGCTGTAATATCTCTCACTATCATCAACAAGCTTTCATCCATAATGACTGTAGCGTTACGTATGAATATCGTGGAACTGGGCGACTCTTGATACACACAGAGAGGAAACTTATCGGGGAGGACTGAGTTGCATTCCAATTAAATCTCCAGCCTCAAGTGGCAAGTCTCTTTACAAGCTCTTTTCTGTGCTGCATCAAAACAAAGCACATCGTTTCACCAAGGAGGTCCCAGAGAGATAAAAGGAAATCCAATCTTTGATGTGAGTGACTTGAAAAAGTTCAAACTCAAAGTAATTAAAATGCAGCGTATGAGACATCTGAACAGAAAAACCTTGCAAAGATCCACATATCGACATCCAAACAAAAGAATCTCAGTATCTTTTGGGCTCAGCTCAACTCCTAAACATTTCCAAACCATCAACATCATCACCTAGAAAACTAATTTGGAGTTGGGGGGAAGCAGGTGTATTGTGTTGATTGCCCCTATCTCCCAGATAGCAATTTCTTAAGCTTTTTTTTTTATCTTTGAACTGTTGCTATTTCATAACAATGCAGCTCTAACCTCTGATTTGATTGGGTTCTGATATCAATCGTCTTTATCAGGAGCTATGTGTAAGCTTAAAGCAAGCATTGCCAAAGAAACGTCTTTTTGTTCTGCCCTTGTAACACTGAAAATGAGGCAGTTTCAGATTTGTTTTAGCTCTAAACCTGCAAATAAATACAAATTTAATCTTGAAAATGACACAGGAAATGGGCACCAGTTCTTCAAGTCTGATTACCGTCACCCAAACCCCATCGCATACATCTTTTCTTGGTTTTACTTCATGATAATCTTCTTGTTTATCTCCCTGTTCACTAGGGAACCCCATTTAGCTGACTTGCTATAAATATTTTTATTCAACAAAAACATTTTTATTTTTCTTGAGTGGCAAATCACAACCTTACTTCAAGAGGTGACGGATTTCATGCGCTCCCGTTTGCCATTATTATGCCAACTGTGGGGCCATTGCCCCTTTGTTTGTCTGTTTTTGCTTTTTTATGTCATAATTTAATGTTTGAAATCATCAAACAAGTTTTAATACTAGACAAGTCATCTTAAATAATTTCAAATTGCAGTTTTTAAATGACATTTAGTTTTTTTTAGGGAGCAAAGATATCTAAATCACTCTAGCCCTAAAGGGGGAAGCAATTGACTCTTTTGTTAAAGTATTAATTAAATATGACTAACTATATTATTTGGACAGTCAAGCTCAATTTGACAATTAAAACTTGATTACTCACATACATGCAATACCTTAAATATAACCTCTGACAGAGTAAGGCTGTCTAAAAGGTGGCAATAAACAACACATTTTGTCCCAATCTCAAAAAAACAATAAAAAGAAAAAAAAGGACAAAAACGTCTAACATCTATTAGTTTTGAAGCAATTACATTGAGCAATTATTCACAAATATGAAATGGTGGTGAAACAAAGGTGAGATTTTAAATTTTCAAAAAAGTCATAATGAATGTTCGGGACATTTTGAAAAACATAAATTAAATATCTCACCTTTACTAAATTGTTACACTACAAATTCTTATAAGATGTAAAATATTTCAGTGTGACAAGAAATCTTTTCCACAACATTGTAACTCCTGCTTCATTTCATGTTTGGCATCAAACTGATTTTGACTTAAACATAATTCTCTTAGTTTTGAATGGTTTGTCCAAGTATTTTTTCCCCCCAAATTAAAAGTATGAATCTATTTGTTGGCCTATAATCCATCTGTTATTTTCCTACGGAAACTCAATTCTTGTTGAATTAATCACCAGGGAATTGAAGCTGTAAACCTCTGTCAGTTCATTAGGGTACAAATTATTAATAATAATCTTAAAAACAAAATCAGCTTTTAAATGTGTCAATCTTCTACCTACTCAACTGTTCAACAAAGTAGAGAAAAGTCTATAAACAGATTTCATCCCACAAGTTGTTGCTCTGCCAGCGCTCATCTGAAGTCAGGCCAAGTGGAGATATTCACACACACTCAGAGAGAGACACACACACTTAAACTCATTCTATTAAGCAAGACGATTTCAGTCCTCATTGGAAATCTAGCCAGGTATGTCCTTCGTCTATTGCTCGCCGCACACAGCTGGGCCACAGTGCAGGAGGAAAGTGTCAATTAAAATAGATTCGGCTTCCTCATTATGCTTCATCCCGCACAGGCAGAGAAATGCAGAGATGGGAGAGGGGGATTAGCAGGAGAAGAGAGATTGTGAGCATAGTTGAAAACAATCAGTTATTTAGTGAGACAATAAGCAGATGTATCAGCGAAAGGCAGCGTTTCAGTCTGTAGTTTCACAAAGGGTTGCAGACTGGAGCTGACTCCCAGTGGGATCTTCAGTGGCAACATCCCATGATCCCCTGCTCCTCTTCTCATTTCCACTTTCCTCACCACCTTCTTCTGCATGAGTTTGTAAGACATTATTGTTACTGCTGGTTTTGACACCCATGTGTTGTTAAGCTCACATTGTTAATTTCCAGTTAATAACGAGGGTAGCTGCCTGCACTCATGATTGAGACAAAACTTTCAACACCTCTTACAGTTGTTATCCTGATAATAGTTCATGTTTTACAAATTTTGCTACAGAAGACGGAGGATTTTGAAGTACCTTAAAGAAGCACAAGTCAGTGGCACGTCATTTGGGTTTTGACTGGTGAGACATTGGATCCTCAGGAGCTGGAAACAAAAATGCATAAAGTTCTTGGTGACTATTTGTCACAATACCAAAACTGAAGAATTGCTTTGGAAGGGATCAAAGTAGCTTTTGTTCCTGTGTCCCTAATGAGTTAATTAGGATTTTGTGGAAAGCGCTTTTGCACTCTTGTGGGAGTGGGAAGTCATTGTGGCTCTTTCACGGGGTTAAAGTGGATGTTAAAACACAAATCATGCAGCAGTTCTGCCACTAAGTAGGCAAGGTGATCCAGACAAGTTTGCTGGATGAAGTTTGTGATGAAGTGGAAAAATGTGAATCATACTGACAGACATAGTGTTCATCTGGTTAAAATGACCTTAAATGTGGGCCCTTCTTATGTCCTTTTAAAAAACATCTTGAGTGAGCAGATGGCTCTCAGAGTACAAATCTGTCACCTAGATCAACACTCAATAGATCACATGCATACAATTAAAATTAGATATTGGTCTAAAACATAAACCTATGTCAATTTCTGAACTTTTTTTCAACCTACTGGAAGGTTATGTTAAAATTTACATGTCATGCACAGACACAGCATAGTTTCCTTTGAGGATTATTAACTAAAATGTTAATAGTTAAATGAAGTGTGCATGCTGTCGCCCCAGCTGTTGGAGAAACATTAATACCAGTTATATAATTTTCTTTAGACAAGCATAAAAAAAGCTCAATTTCCATCAAGAGAAGAATATTTCAGTCCAGGCTGGAAAACATCCTCTCCTGTGACATCTGGATCTGTCTCTCTCTTTTTTTGGATAAATGTATTAAACTCCCCGTCAAGCCAAGAGCTGCCAAATATCTGTCAACAACGGGAACAGAGGGACCCAAAAACAGCATCTGAACATATCTCCCTCCATCTGCCTGTTTGCATATCTGCACTGGAAATCGCAGACAGTAGCAGCAGTTGCAACCTGTCTTCATTTGCAAATAGGAGTGTAGGCATCATCCCAATCAGACTGCGACTGATATGGATTACAGTTGCGATCTTTTTTTTTTGTTATTTCAGGTCAGAAAACACAAACTAAATCCTTCTCTACAACTAGCAAAAAACCTTTTCTCATTAAACATCTTGTATTTGTTCTTCTTTGTCTATATTTCCGCACATTCCTCTTTTGGGAATTTAACCCGCACACATTCTCTCTTTTCTTTTGTAATTCTTTTAGAGTCACTGTTTTCTTTGACTCTAGATGAAGTCGGTGAGATTAGCAGACACAACCACTTGACTTTTAAAGATCAAACGCATGTGGTCTGGCCTCTGATCCGTTTGAACGGAGAGCCCTCTCATCTCACAGGCACTGGATGATATAACAGCACTCGAGCAGTAGAGAAAAAATAAAAAATCACTTTAGGAAGGCCTAAGCATTCACACTTCAACGTATGGAGTACTGTAATCTCAATCATAATTTTATTACTGCTCAGAACTAAATCAGCGAAGGGGAGTCTGATTATAACACTCCACATGTAGCTTAAAGGGGGACACTAATTGTACACACCAATTATTATGGATGAGCTATAGAACTGTAGAAACTCAAAGCGGTTTATGATTGATGTCGTTACCTGCAGCAGAGCTGACTGAAGGTAATGACCTCCGAATAAAGCAGGAGAAGCAGTATGCGGCATGATGATCGTTTTCTTTCCAACCACGCTCTTTGCAATCTCTTTATTTGACCTAAAACAAGAAAATATACTGTTATGAAAAAGAATGAGATGCAATAAAAACGGCGAGGCAACAATAAAACGGCAACAGTGCATTTACCGAACAGCCACAGAGGACAAATACGCTCCAGTAAAAGACATAAATCAAAGAAGGGGAGATAATAAAATGGGAAGCTGTGTGTGGATTATTAGGTTTGTTGGGAAAATTGATGAAAGATTTCAGAAGTTATATCTTGAACTAAAAGAATCCTGTTTTAAAGGATTTATCATTACATTACAAAACAGATCTCTTGTGTAACCTCCATGGTGGGTTTGCCAAAGACCAAAGTGTGAAGCATCAGGAGGAGCACAATGAATCTATTTAGCCTGAATCAGGGCCTCGCACTGCTCTATTAAAATAAACCGCATGTTCTTTGGAAATCTGACATGTTGTCTTTTGGGTTTTGAGCTGGTTCAAGCTTTCACTCCATGTTATGTGAAGTTATTCTGTCTCCACAATGTCAATGTACCATCATGTTTATGGTGTCAAAGAAGCCTGGTGTTTCTGCCAGAAGGTGACGCTTAGCAGAGATTTGTGAGGAATGGCTGAGGTTATATAATTGCTACAATAAAGCCAGAACTATGTTTTTTTTTTTTTTTTTACTCAAAGGCAGGTGAGAGGATTGTGAGGATTTATTCTGACCACTGAAAAATGTGGGAATATGTGTAATATTTCCTAACATGGATGAAAGTTCGAGTGGCCTCTCAAAATAAATACTGTGTAAAACTATGAGTGTGGATCATATGCTATTTAAAAGCTTAATCTGAAAGTGGCATATAAAGAAGCACATCATATCACAAAGGGAATGAAACATGAAGACCAACAAAAACTAATAAAATTAATGTTTCTGCAGAGAGACATTAGTCAAATGCTACCTGTTAGATAAATATTTTGATGACTTCAGATTAGATGAACAGTTTTAGACTTTTATGACAGATTAAGAAGTAGTCAAACCATAATGTATTTTTACCATCTACATTCGATACAGTCTCAATTTTTTTTTAAAGATTTAAAATGTATTCAGATGGAAATTGTAGCCGCTCTGAACAAAGATGTTGTCGGTCTGTGATGTATGACATTTCCTGATATTTCTCACACTTTAGTAAAATACTCATATCATCTGAACACAGTGAGCAATTATATAAAAAAGTTTAAGGAAAACAATGAATGCCAAGCATCTTTTAGAAAACAAGACTTGGTATTTAGCTGTCTTTCTTGTGAAAATAAATAAAATCCAGGGCAGCCATTGCCCTGGGAAGCCAACTAATCACGAATGACAGTTGATCCGGGTAACATTTGAACTCAAAATAAATAAATGTTAAGAGTTTTCATCTAAGCCACTGTTTGCTATCTGACTAAACAATTAAACCTTAAGAACTTTGTTTTCAATCAGTGTACAAGGAGGTACATTTAATCTCATCTCTTATAAAAATGTCATCAACTGGTTCCAAAAACCCTCCATTAAAATATGATCTAGGTGTTAGAATTTTGGTAAATAGCTGAGAAATGTTGAATTAGATTATTTTATTAATTCCTTTCTTCTCTATGTTCTACTGTGCAGAAAAAATTAGTCATGCAATTTCACTGGTTGTGGGGCGTAAACAACATCCTGCACCTATTTGAATTATTCTGATTTCAAAGATTAGGTATGGCTGTACCGCGTAACTTTAAACAGACTCCAACGCAACACAATGTGAGAAGTAATTAAGTCATCTTTCTTAAGTCCCCGGGGTTTGTTTTCCACATTAATCAGTACAGCTTGTTGAACAGTAGAATACAATGTCCCACTTAATGTTATCTTGTCCTTAAAGGCAATATATTCAGAGCAGATCATCAGAAGTAAAACAAAAACAAGCAAATTTTGCTTTTAAATAGAATAAAATACACATTTAATGCCCATGAACTGTGCACTGCTCAGAATCAGAAAGTTGTTGCCGATTCCTGATCTCTTTTTATTGTAAAACTTTGAACTGCCATTACTAATTTTAGCTAATTTCAATTTCTCTTTAAATACATTTTGAATCAAAAATAAAACAATCAGAATCCAACATATCTCAGTCTAATCTCAGTGACAAAATGTCACTGAGATTAGACTGATGTTTCTTAGAATGTTTCTTATGTTTAATCATATGTTTCTTTATGATTAAACATAAGAAACATTTTCTTATGTTTAATCATAAAGAAAATGTGATTTACTGTTTTTTCCAGCAAGTGTGAAGTGGATGTTACAACGCTGTTGGAGAAAATTCTTTAAACTGTTAGGACCAATTGCAATGAAGTGATCGTTTATACAGAACTGAGGTATAAACAAATGTGCTGTCTGTGAGCCGATGAGTAATTTGATAGGCCATATTCACAGAAAAGGCTCATTATGTTTAACAAATTTCATAACCTCTGGTTATGACACAGGATTGAAGTTTACCAAGCTGAGAAAAGATGCGTGCTTCTCTAAGACTGTCCTGCACTTCAGAGAAAACCACTGGCAGCAATTAAACAGCAATGCATTCAAAGGATTCAAAACATCAAGTGCTTTTTATAAAACGCTGAGATGTTTTGTCGAAAAGGTTTCTGGGAAAGTTAAATTGCAGACACTCTGTACAGTACAACGTCTGGCAAGGCTGTTCCTTACAGTAAGACAGTTTTTCTGGAGATGCAGAAACTGAAGAGCTGGTCTGATGAAAGTGTATTCAAAAGATTTGATTGCGCTGCTCTTTAAACATTTCCTCCAAAACTGCAAGTAGTTTTCCGCCTAAGTAAGACGTTTGAAGTTAGACATTTTGAAATCCTGTTTTCCGAGTTGCTTTAGATCTACCTTTTACCCTTTCGCTTGACTCTTCAGTGAGAACTTCTCCCCAGATGACTGAGATTAATCTGACCTTTACAACAAGTTGAGGTGCGTTTCCTCTACAGAAACATTTCTCAGCTACCAAGGCAGCTTAGATAAGATAAACTTTAGTGTCTCAAAAGAAATGTGTGGGGTACAGACACACTGGCTCCTGCATAATCCAAAGACCTTAACGATCATATTACATTCACACTTAGAATCCATTCTATAATAAATTAACACACAAAAAAACATACACAGCAATAGAGCTGTTTTCAGATGATAATTTATTTTGACATTAAATTGTCCAGCAAGCGTAATTGAAACACAGTGAAAAATCTGTTTTTACATTCAAATACAATTATAACTTTGTGGAAATATCTTAATTCAACCATGTATTTTTGATTCAGTGCACACCAAAGTCATTTCTGGAAGCTAAACTGGATGTGATAAAAAAAAAAAAACATAAATAAATATAAAATAAAACAATCATAGCTCCCCAGGATTTTATTTTTATTTTTTATTGTTGACCAATTAGAAAACTGGAAAAGCAATCATGTAGCTGCTCCCATGCTGCCAGCTGCTTGATGAGTGTGTCCTTCAGGCTACAAATATGTGAATGTATCAACATTTCTTGGACTTTAAAGGTGATTTTTTTTGCAGAGTGTAACCTCAGTAGAATAATAAAAATTCAAGTGTAGGGTTATAATGTCAACTGGAGATCTTTCTGTTGTCATCTGATGTGCTTAAGTGACAAGTAGCTAAGAGAAAAATAAACATTTAAATCACATAAGTACTGTGACAGAGTCATTGTTTATATTTTATTGCTCACATGATGTGAGCAACAAACAGACCCTTTTTTTAGATACTCCTCAACTGAACAAGATATTGAGATTTTACTAGTTTCTTTAAAATTCTATCCAGTTAAATATCTTTACATAGTGTAGACATTTACAGTGCTTAATGTATTTTGAAATGCAGAAAGTATTTCAAAACATACCTAAGGTATCTTTTTCATGTAACCAACATGAGACCGTGCCCCTCCCACTTTTAATAGTTTTACAAAGCAGCAATGCTCCTGCAGTGGAAGACATGTTTTAATTGGATTCATTAAATTCAGTTTGAAAATAGTACCAAATGACTTTAGCCATAATGAGCATGTCTCTGATGTTCGGGCTCCTGGAAAATAAGCATGTTGTTTAAAGTTATTTGAAACTGGGACATTTGGTGGTTAAAATATCCCAGTTGTCATTAGGTGATAGAAAAACAAAATGATCAGAATTCCTATGTGTTTGGAAGTATTGTCCTTCACAAAATGATACATTTTACTCAGTTATAGTTTAATTTTATTTTTTTTTTAAAATTTATGATCAGTTATTATAATTGTGGTTATTTATTAGTATTGGTTTAATATTAATATAGTTATATTGCTGGTGTAGCTATTTCTTTTTTGTTTTCAGACTTTTTCTTTTCCGAGTAGAAAATCTAAAGCACACATAAAAAGCCTCGATGCTGCAGTAAAGATAAGCTTTGTGGCTTAGCTGTGTTTACTGTTTGCCTGCTGCAATCACCTTCAGTCTTTTTCATGCCGACTCACTGCTGTTTGGCCTCAGACAGAACAACAAAAGCAGACTTAATATTTTTATTGTGTGTGTTTATCTGTGTTTCCTACGTATATGGAGGTCTAGAACTGACCAATTACCTGAGATGTTCTAAACTTCCTGGCAAATTTGAAGCAAAACATGTAACTTTTGACATGAGAAATACTATTTTAGCTTATGTTACGGTTTCTTCCTCAAGGAGAACCTGCTGGTAAATCATCACTGCGTCTTTGCTGCTTTGCAAGTTTGTCGTAAACAGAGACATTCATATTTCTAAGGTAATAACATTGGCTGTCTTTGCCCAAAGAAGTTCATGAATCTTGTTCTGTCAGCAGTTAGAAATCACTGATTTACATCTTTGTGATGAATTGCCCTTCTGTTTTGCCTTTTTTTGTGGATTCCCACTGCAACGAAACAGTCGTCATCAACCTGCAAGCTTCGTCGCAGATTTTTAGACGGTGAGCTGCTTTACTGACACCGGGGTTCAATCAGACATTATTACCATAATAGCTGAGAATCGGCTGGGTAAACGTGGAATACTGTCTGATGCCGTCGAATCCAGACAATGCACTGAGGCGAGGCTTTATGGCTTAGTTGGCTGTGTTGAAGTAAAAGCCTGAGTTTTCTGTATCACAAAGGAGAATCTCTTTGAGCCTGGCTAGATCACCAGGGAAACACAGGATGAACTCCTGACCTGCCTTGTGGCGGGTTAGGAGTTCACTCTCCTTTTAAATTGTCTGGAGGAAGATAAAATAGATGTTTTCAGACAGGTGAATGAGATCCTATCAACTCATAACAAGTAAAACAATAAATATAAAAGCTTTTTTGAGATGATAAGACTTCAATCTAAACATAATTTCAATCACCAATGTAATTTAAAGATTATTTCTTTATAATCTGTTGTTCTGATGTAACGTATATCCTTATCTACTTCTTTGAACTAGCTGTCTTTCTCAAACAAATGTATAGACAAATAAACCTGATTCATTCTGAAAATCTGCAGTATGTCAGAGTAAATTAGGCTAATAAATAGAGTAGGCTGTGTTTTTTTACACCATCTCCAGATCGGACGAGAATTCCCAAAACCTGTTTTTGTTTGATCTGTGGAAAATCGTCAGATAAGACAACGTTGAGTCATTCCAGTCTGTAGCAGTTGGTTGTAAATATTGTTGTTAGCTGACCTCTTCCTGCACTTTCTCTTCCCCTTGTCAAGCAGTCTATTGCACATTTAATTGAATAATCTCAATTATGCAACAGACAAGATTTCATCCCCCCACATAAATCTGCTCTGACAAGGTAAGGCAGCAGGACCGACCATCCATCCCGCCTGAGCTGGGATAGACTGGTGGAGAAAAAAATAATGTTTTTTGTTTATCCTGAATTAATAAAGTGATATAAATTTTATGAATGAAGAAACATTAAATAAAAATAGAAATAAAACACTTACTGAGGAAAATAAAAAGTTAGCAACTTTATTTTTATTTAATTTAGTTTGTTTTCCTAGGATTAAAAACCACATCAAGATTAAAAACCTCCTTTTTAGGGGAATCTATGTACATTTTCTTCCAACAAACATTGTTTCTTCAGCATTTCTACTTTCTCCTAATTGTAGTATTTTAAACATCTCTTTCCAATCATTACGGATAGGGAAAGTGAAGTGAAGTGTATAGTTTAAATGCTCTCTATAAAATTGTATTGGTGATATTTACACACTTTTAACAGAAAGATTAATAAGCCCAGTTCTTACTTACATTTGTCCTCTACATCATCATTTATGTAAAACAGAATATCAAAGATCAATTCCAACTGGATTGCTTTTTATTTACACCATTTACTAAGAATTCAAAGTTATTGTGGCTCCAAAACTCACATGAGACGATTTTAATTTTGCTTTTTGTTTTCTCATAGAGACAAAGTCTATTTTAGAAAGGACTTGTCTAGTCACCATCTGGTGCTGCTGCTGCTTTTTATTGTTTTGTATGACATTTTTTGGGTATAAAAATGTGCCTCTTCATGGTGAGTATTGAACCAACCTCACAGCCTTTGACTTAAAATAACCACCAGAAATTCCTCAGTCCACGGTAAGAAGATAAGGTTGTGTCAACCTAAAAAAATAAAACAAAAAAACCCCACTAAAATTAAATTGTTGATATTAGTTTGGTGTAAAACAGTGTTCATGATTTCTTAAAAGTTGAAAGACTCAAACTGGAAATAGGACCACAGTAAATGGAAATAAGTTGCATTTTAAAATGCTTTGGAAAATCTACACAGTTAAACTGTAATATATAGCTCAACTGTATATTTCAGAAATGTACATTTCAGTTAAACTGTATAGTATTTATTATTTATCTCCATCATTTGTCTAAATAAACTGATTCATATGGATTATGTCCATAAGTCCAAAGTGGATGCCAAAGGAAAGGAAACGGGAACCAGTGTGCATGAAATAATGTTTAAAACCAGCACACCTGTAACTATTTAATAAGTATGTTGATTTGGACCCAATGCTTAGGCCATTAAAATGATCTTTTAGTCTTTCCCAGTGTCACCTAGCCTCATAAAAGACTTTTTATGAGGCTAGGTGAAAGTGCTGATTAGAGGTTTCCTCTTGAATATTTAATCAAAGTGTTACAGAGTCACAGCGAATGGTTGGATGAAACAAGTTATTTATTAAATCATTAAGGAAGCCACCTCAGCAGTAGGAAGATCAAGGAGATTCCAACTTACTGACAAAAGGACATTCAGTTGGAGGACTCGCTGGGAAACCTCCAGGAAGACAGACGAGGAACTGGAAGGAAGAATATAAATAATAAGAAAAATGGACTTCTTGGCACGAAGGCAGTTAGAAATAACACAACCTGTTCAGCTTAAGGAAGTATAAATAACACAGGATAAAAACAGGATTTAGTAAAATAGGAAAACTAAAAATATCACAATGACATCCGGTCAGTTTTCCTTCGTGTTAATATCCATCTGCTAATGTGGTTATACTTCGCTCAGGTTCAAGTTTGTCAAACTCAAAACTCACTGCAATGTGCATGTTCAGAAACACCAAATAGTGTCACAGCATTTATCACCTTTGCCCTTTGTTTATTTATTTACTATGAGAGATTTTGATTGACACGCGAAGCTGGCAGAAACTCAGACTAAAGCAGAGGTGAAATCCACCTTCCGTGTCTCCTGTGTGTCCTCATCAGAAGACATTAACTGTTTCTAGTGTAAACAGTGGATAGACCTTGGAAATCCAGTCGGCCTTGTGGACCTTGTGTTGTGTGTGATTTGTTCCCAGCCAGCATGAAGTGTGAGCAAGAGCAGGATATAGAAGAAACCTTTCATGAAAACACAGTTACCAGCATCTCCTTTCTTTAAAATGACTTTTGGATGTGAAATCCAGCTGATCTGGATCCAGCTGGAACAAATACACATTTGAAGAAGACCTCTTCCTTTTCTTCTGTCTGTGCTTCATTGAGTCTAAACAGTGTATTATTTTTTTATTCAAGCAGAAACTTTACATAATTGAATGTAACATCACAGTCCAATCTAATAATGATAATCTAATATTTATTTTTTATTATTTTATTTTTCTTTTATTATTTTTCTCTTATTTTGTTTTTACCTTTTTTATTATGGACCTTTTTGGTCTGGAATAAAGATTGATTGATTGAATGGAGAAAGTCTTGTGTTGATTCATGTAAGACATGGTTAATTTAACTCATAGTGTGTACCAAATTGACAGTAGTGCATGCATGCTTGCCTATTTCTCTGTTTCCTGGCCCAGTAGTGGTCTAGCTGCCTGTCTAGAATGTGTCCCTTTTCTCATGCATTGACAGAGTCCAGCCCAGATCCATCTCAGCTATCATGATGGGATGTGATAGCTGAGGGTTCTGGATGAGACAATTATCCAGGTGGGATAATCTCTTTTAACAGCAGCCGTCTGTCTCCGATTATCTGCAAGTGAGCAATACAGTACAGAGATTTGATTTCTATTCAGTTAGCTTCTTTTCATGCAGCTAATCCAGAACGTAGCTCCATGAAAAATATCACAAATGCATAACAGACTTAACAAAATTCAATGGGAACGTTCACCTTAATCCACAAGATTAGAGCCTGCAGAACAAGTACAATGCTGTGAAAGAGGTTGATGTTTTTGTTGTTACACTTTTATCACTCTGAAATGCATCAGATCGCCAAACGAATTTTAATGTCAGACAAAATACAACTAGGATAAGTTTTTCGTCATCTTTTTAATTTGTTATTTGATTCATTAAGGATAAAGCTATCCAGCCCCCTAAACCCAATGCTTGGTTGGACAAGTCGTGTAGAAACAAACAATTCACTCAACCCATTGAGCAGTCTGACTGCTGGTCTTTTAAAGTCTTCCTTACATGCTGTTTCTTTTTGTCTCTTTCTTTTTGGTAGATCTTGAACACTGACCCTAAGAGGCGATTGAAGCTTTCTGTCACAAAGATCTTGTTTCTTTGTGACCTCTTGCTTGAGTTATTGACGCCTCTTTGGCGCGATGTTGGTAGGCCGGCCTTCCAATGGAAGGTCCATCAGTGTTTGACGTTTTCTCCATCTGTGAATAAAAGCTCTTACTGTGGTTCCCTGGAGTCCCAAAGTCCTAGAAATGTCTTTGTAACCTTTTCCAGACTGATAGATGTCAGAGACTTTGTTTTTCATCTCATCTCCACTGACAAAAATTCAATTATGTTCGACTTGAGTGGTAATCAGATTCTCCTGGCCTCGTGGTTGTGGTTGTTCTGTCATCTGCTCTCTCTTTCTCTCTCTATCTCTCTCTCTCTCTCTCTCTCTCACTGCTGCATTCTGGCAAAAACAGTTTTAGAGTCTCACTTTTCTTTTCTGTGAGAGAAACCTTCAGAGTTTCACACCTGCCTTTTGACCAGACCAAACAGCAGTAATCTTTAGAAACTGCATCTGTGAGTGTCTCCCTCTGTAGTGGAGCTCCCTGGTAAAGTCCCAGTGCAACTTGCTCTTCCATCCACACTATCTTCTCTACTGATGCTACATAATAATTTACCAGGTACCTGGAAAAGTACTTATGTAAACCCAGGACAGCCTCCTTAAAATGTAACATCCAACTCACCGTCTCGGAGATGCTCTCCTCCTCTTGGAAATCCTACTGGGTCACTTCTCCAACGTCAGCTTCAAAAGGGACATTTCTGTGTTCACTGCTGCAACATAAACTTGTTAACACTGAAACCACTTCGAGGAGTGTTTCATTTTTTTATTTCTACACAAAACAGGTTAAATCCTAACAGTTGTATATTACACCAAACCTTTGGTTTGGATGTTTAGCAAATAATTCATCAAATTATTCAGAACCAGACATACCTTAGGAAAATAGAAACAAGACTGTTTTCATTGTCACCAAGCATTAGAATAGTTTTTCTTTTCCCCCCATTTATTGTATCATACATTTCATTAATTTCAATAGAGAATGTGAGTCAGTTCAGCTATATTTGCAGGGGTTTTGTTGTTGTGCTTCCTCAGAATCAGTCGAGATGTTACTTTCCTGGTCTTGCCTTATTGACAACACAATGTTTGTGCACTACTGAACCTGTGCAAACAAATACAGAGGTTAATGCAACATATCAACCCCTAAGATGGGATTCATTGGGGATCCAAGTTGTCTAAATTATTTTTCCAACGCAGCACAAATTGAGTGCGACCTTAAGGTTACCGTAACCCACACTCGGTGCACACACTCACGTACTTCTATGATTTATCACACATAACTGTTGATACATTTTATTTATTTATTTATTTTTTTGCTTTTAGTCTAAGGTTGAACGGTGTGATACGATGGTCACAAATGGACGTAAATGAGGATAATGACGCTTCCTGTTTAAACCAAGAACTAATGACACAAATTTGTAAACGTGGTAAAAAGGAGTGAGATGTCACCGCATCGCCTGGCATTCAGCGAAAAACCTAAACAGCCTTAACATCCAGCCTGCTCACAACAACAGCTGCAACACAGACGGCATTAAAGTGTGTGATTCAAATCAACCACCCACCATGCCCTGCAGGAAGAGAGACAGCTTCATTCCCACAACTCCATATTTATTGCTCACTTTCTTTCAACCGGGAGATGTAGAAGCAAAGGTCTCTGGTGAATCTGTTTTTTCCTTCTTTTTTGTGCTAGTTATTATCAAAAGCTTGTTTGGGTGTGGTGTGTGCAGGAAAATCCGTGTCGGTGCAATAAGTCACTTCATTCATCTAAGTGGCTCAGACTCTGTGATTTCTGTACTACAGAAGCAGTGAGGGATCTGTTTCCTCCATCAACAATACATTTCCTCAATTTCCTGTCATGCTATTCCTAAATTCAGCTCAATAAAGGGTTTGCTTAAGAGAAAAACAGTAATGGGTTTAAAGTATTTTTTAGATATAAACAGTGGTGGGAAGTAACGAAGTGCAAGTACTTCGTTACTGTACTTCGTTACTGTACTCAAGTACAATTTTTATGTATCTGTACTTTACTTAAGTAGATTTAATAATGGATACTTTCTACTTTTACTCCACTACATTTTACAGTAAGTATCTGTACTTTATACTTCACTATATTTCAACAAAAGTGTCGCGTTACTCGTTACATCCAAGTCGCGTTGAGCTTTTTGTCCGTTAAAATGTGAAGTTCAGGGATTTAAGGTGGCGCCGTAAAACCCGAGCAATAACATCACTTACGTGTTTGTTGTCACCCATCGCCTCCACCTTTATTTGCACGCGGAGCTCCAGACATGCGCAGTGGTTTCCTCTGAGCGGGAGAAGATGTATATCTAATCGATAATAATAGCTGCATAAATCATAAGATATGGCGACATGTAAAATCAGCAGCGCTTCGCTTTAACAGACAGTGGGGACTTCGTCCAACTTTTAGCGTCACTTGGAAGGAAAGCTTAAAGCAAGGTAAGCTATGTGGACGTGATGCTAGCTAAGCTAGCTGTACATAGATGCATATGTTGCATCCGCCATGAAAAAAGTTGTGTTGACTGAAGTGTCGCATATATGGGACAACGCTGTGACCAAAATCTGCAGTACAGTGATTTAACATTCAGGAACGATCCGATTCTTCTGGACGGATCTTTACTAAGTCCTAAGTCCTCACTGAGAGCCGTTCTTTGTTCTTGTGTTCACTGCAGTAGCTACACACACACATTTATTTAATCACAGAATAAGTAAAAGTTGAACTATGAACACAGAGCAGCTCATTGATGTCTCCTGTCATGGTGGCAAACATCGCAGTGGGAGGGAGGGTGAGAACAGTCACGGTGCTCCTTCTGCTTGTTGCACCATTGGACAGTGTTTATAGTTGAATGTTATTTATCGTTAATTGAAATGTTTGAGTTGTGGTTTCTGACATGGGCAATATGGGTAACCGCCCAGGGTGTTATTTTTCTAGGGATAGCAGGAGACCTCTGCGGATTGTAGCACAGCGATGAAACCCAAACAGAATGAAATGAGTTTTAATTGGTACTGGTTAAATATATTTCAGCTCTAAGTATTTAATATCTAGGTGTTTTTATGGGAATGTGGATCATTCAGATCAATCTGAGAACCAATTTTGATAGGTAAACTTAATTTTATTGTGTCATGTAGAGCAGGGCGCTGGTCTTGGTCTCTGGTTCGGTGGTCTTGACTACAACTCTGCTACGTGGCTCCTTGGTTGCCCCCACACCTCACACATTCTTTCTATCCCCTTTCAGTTGGATTTCTTTCTAAATAAATGTCACTAATGAAGTTCATGCTATGTTATGACAGGAGACAAGATGTTTCCATCTCTGAAATTATGATTCATAGAATCACATATCTAAGACTAAGCTATGTTACAGAGAATAAACACAATAAGAACATGTTTAATCTGTGGTAGTGTTCATTAAAATGGCACATTTTTGATGTATTAAAATTAAATACGATCGGCACACTTAATGATAATTAGGTTATGTATTCAGCAAGTACTTTTAAAAGCCAGTATTTTTTTACTTTTACTTAAGTAAAATGTTAATGTGGTACTTTGACTTTTACTTGAGTACATTTTTGACTGTGTTTTTGTACTTTTACTTAAGTACATTTTATATGTACTTTCTCCACCACTGCCTGTTGTGTTACGTAATGTTCATGTTATTCTGTAACCCCTTTTTTTCTTTCTTTCTCTTAGTGTAATCACTGACTCCTAGTCACTCAAGATACTGTATAAAAAGTATATCTGCTTGTAAGATTTGGCTATTTCTACAATAAAGTTGAAACAGCAAGCTGTTTCAAAGTGAAATGAAGATACTTGAGTCTGAGATGTCCCGAAAGATTGACGACATCATCATGAAGATGATGAGAGAAAAAGACAAGCGCAGCTTTCTTGAGGGGAAAGTAGAAGCTCTGGAAAAGCAGTTGAAAGGCATAGAAGAAAAATGAAATTCTTGAACTCTCAAAGACTTCTATGGAGGGAGCCATAGGTAAAACCGAATGAGTTTAAAACAAGGATAGATTTAACTGAGGAGATGTTAGCTGAAGATAAATATCTAAACAGGATAATAGTGCAGCATCTGATGAGACAAGAACGGCAGGTGAGTGAACTCGTGGAGCAGCAGAGAGAGGCTCAGAGAGAGACTGTGGCTGTAAGAGAAAGTTTGGACCACGCAAAAGCTGAATGCAGAGACCTGATGAAAGAAAATGATTCCTTAAATTTTCAGATTAAGGTTCTAACCAAAAACAGGAAGAGGCAAGACAATCACATTAAAGTCACCGACCAAGTCCTTAAGGTGACAGAATTGAATATCGGTGAGAAGATGAAGCATGAGAATTTGAAGGACTCCACAGAGAGCAACGAGGCTTTGGAAGGACCAACAGAAGACAAACTGTTGGAGACGCTGTTTAAATGGACACACTCTAAACTAAATGCATAGGTTTTCTCTGGGTGCTCCGGTTTTTCCTTTAAAAACTTAAAAAATGATTAAGTTAATTGATATCTTAATTTTACCTCTGTGTCTCACTGAGAGTGACTCACTGACAGTTAGAGACACAAAGAATATGAACATATCTAGTTCAGATTCGTATGTGTTTCTTTTTGGGACACACTCATTAAATTGCCTCATACAATGTCTTCCTGCCCTAGTGTTTCTGTATTTTCTGTCTCCTTAGTCTTAGTTAATTTGGCTTTTTTCTTTGTGATGCATAACATACAGTTATAAGATTGAATAACGAAACAACGTTTTTTTTTTTTGCTTCTATGGTATGTTTTACCAGATAGCATATGAAGCGCTGACCTGTCAGCACTGATGTGTCAGGACAGCACACTCCCCTGACTGCTTCTCTATCAGGACAGAGTGCATAAACATGAAACGTTTTGTTTTTGTTATTATTTTATAATTTATTTATTAATTTTTAACAAAGACTTTCTTTGGTAACACTTTATTTGAAGGGGGTGGTGAATAAGTCATGACACTTTCATAAACATGACATAACAACTGTCATGAACATGAATAAGCCTTCATGAATATTTATGACTGTTGTCATAAAGCATCATTCGGTAAATTATAATACTTTTAATACAAAGTTGACATTGTTCAAAATATTTTTGTTATGACAACTTGACATTAACCAAGAAACATTACTGTTTAAACTTTTCCTTTAATAACATAAAGTTACCTAATTTTTAAGGTGCAATCAGTAATACTTTTATAACAAATTTATATCAGTAATAACTTCTTAGTTGATGTCAAGTTGTCATAACAAAGACATTTTGAATACTGTCAACTTTGTATTTTAATACAGGACAGCACATTGAGTGTGCTGTCAGGGGAGTGTCATAAAGCTTCCTAAATGACACTTTAATAAATATTCAATAAATATAAATATTCATGAAGGCTTATTTATGTTCATGACAGGTGTTTATGACAGTGTCATGTCAGTCTTATTCACTCTCCTTCAAATAAAGTGTTACGTTTCTTTTATTAGTATCTACTCTGACTCACTCTGCTCCTTTAACTCTGAGACACGTCCAAACGTCTTGAACATCACCACAATGCCTGCTCCCATGAGACAGTCTTCACTGATGCAATGGGCATCCTTATCCTTACCTTACCAAGCTCCGCCCAGAAACGCTCCTCGAAAGTCCCATATGACTACATGTCTCACATTAACGGCTTAGCTCCTATGTCTAAACATGGGATTTTTCGTTGACTGACTCCCCACAGAAAGTGGGGACTTCGTCCAACTTGTATCGTCACTTTGAAGGAAAGCTTAAAGAAAGGTAAGATCTGTGGACGTGATGCTAGCTAAGCTAGCTGTACTGAGACATATATGTTGAATCTGCGATGAAAAAATGTCACTCATGCCTGAATTATTGTGTGGAGGTGTTGACTGAGGTGTGGCAAATATGGGACAACACTGTGACCAAAGTCTGCATTGATATGACATTCAGGAATTATCCGATTCTTCTAGACGGATCTTTACTGATTAAATTTATTTAAGCTCTAAGTATTTAATATCTAGGTGTTTTTATGGGAATGTGGATCTTTCAGATCAATTTGAGAAGGAATTTTGATAGGTAAAACCTAATTTTTTTGTGTCACGTAGCGCAGGACGCTGGTCTTGACTTGGCTCCTCGGTTCCATGTCCTCCCCCACCCACCTTCTTTCCATCCCCTTTCTGATGGATTTCTTTAAAAAATAAATGCCACTAGTGGCAAAAAAAGTTAAGTTTATGCTATGTTAGAATAGGAGACAAAATGTTTCCATCCCTGAAATTATGATGTATAGAATCATATATCTAAGTCTAAACTAGTAAACATAATAAAAACATGCTTTATCCGTGGTATTGTTCATTAAAATGGCACATTTCTAATGTATTAAAATTAAATACGATCGGTTCACTTAATGATATTGTATTAGCGATTAGGTAATGCGTTCAGCAAGTACTTTTACTTTTAATACTTAAGTATTTTTAAAAGCCAGTACTTTTTTTTACTTAAGTACAAATGTTAATGTGGTAGTTTTACTTGAGTACATTATTGTCTAAGTATTTTGTACTTTTACTTAAGTATATTTTTTGAGTACTTTCTCCACCACCGGATATTAAAACATTTTTGTGTCCACAGACACATTGCAGGGCAATACTTCGGCTTAAGTGGGTCAAATTGGAAAAACTCCTGATAGGAATGTTGGAGCACATCTACAAGGTTTAGTTTTGCCTTACAAAAATACAACAGTTGGAAGTGAATGAGCTGGGATTTCAGCTAGACTCAATCCACTGCCCCACATGCTCCTTCAATGCAACCAGGTGGGTTTGGTTTCATAACTTTTAGAAGTACTTCAGGTCATCAAACCTGATATTTATACTTTCAGGAAAAATATAACCAGAGTAAATACCAGAAAATGCCTTCAAATTATGATTTCATTTACTAATGACAAGAAGCTATCCAATCCAACATAACACCATGTTGGTTTGCTCCTTAGGCCTAATAACTGGTTTTGCCACCATTGAGGAATTGCTGCCATCAAGAGTTTAAGAGAGCCAACATTAAGTGTCTTCTTTGGGGTCATGGGATTTTAGCCTGCTGTTTTCTGCACTACTACCATCTTGTTTGAATAGTTTCCCTACAGTTTTGGTGAAAATAAGGTGATTTGGTGACCATGAGATGTTTTCTAGCAGATCTGGGTTGACTCTTTCTGAGCTTCTCCTTAGATGTATTTTTTTTCCCCCAGCCTCTTTCTCACTGTTGAATCACAAACACCAACCTTTGCTAAAGAAAGTGAGCACCGCAGTGACTTATATGGTGTTATAGGTTCAACTGTGCAACCCCCTCGATGCACTCTGAAAGTTATTTTGATCAGCCTTCCACTCGGGTTCATTGAGATGCCATGCAATCTCCATTTGTGGATAATGGCTCTCACTGGTGTTCACCGGAGCCACGGCCTTAGAAATGACTTTGAAAACATTTCCAAGGCTGATTGATTTCAATGACTTTGTTTCTCATCTATTCTTCCATTTCTTTAGACTGGAGGAGGATGTCTTGCTTTGTGCAGATCTGTAAAAATCAGGCCTTGGTGTGGCTATTGAAATTAAACTGGAAAACATTAAAAAGTTCATTTTAGGCAAACGTAGGAAAGTCAAAGTTAATTTATGATTAAATTAGTAGGACCAAGTTGTATGAAATTATTTTCATGAATTGAAATATTTAGGTGTGACAAACATTTTAGTTTGTGTGTTGCTCTGTGACAGATTTGGCCCATCTGTTGTGCACCAACCAGTGCAGCAGGACACCAGCACTGGGCAACAAACTACGCACTGAACTTCTTGTTTTCCTTGACTCGTTGTCAAAGAAGCAGAGGAAAACAGAAGCAGAAAGAAACTGGAGAAACAGCTCCATCTTTGCAGTTTTCTTGCTCCATATTCTGTCATTATTTTTACCAATGTCTCAGATTTTTTTCCACGTTGTTACTCTACAAACTAAGTGTTGAAAACGTTTCAACTTTGTTTATAAGGTTTCAAAGTTTTTTCTTTCCCATTTTTTTTTAAATATCTCTGTTGGTCGATGTCAGGGCTCTTCGCTCAAAAGGGAAAATTAACAACCAACTCTGTACTTTTGATGTTTTAATATGAGTATTAAATTGTTGAAAGTGTTTTCAAAAGGGGGTTTTAATCTGTTTTACAACCTCAACATATCTCAAAGAACTTTGACAGTCATAAAAACTAAGAAAATGTCACATTTGGTGAAGCTCCTTTTTCTGGTTCAGGTAAATTTAGTTGATGCTGCTCTGAAAAGAAGCACAAACTGTTAAAAACTGTTTCTTCTGTATTATTTATTTATATATTATAAAAAAGCATCAAAGTGCTTCTTATTTATAGAGATAATTTCATATTTAACTGCTTTTTGAAGTGATTTACCTTATGAGAACCTTCCGGTCTTAATGAATAATTTCTGAACTCATACTGAGCTGCATACCATGACCTTCCTTCAAAGTGTGTGCTTTTCCACATTTATGCACAGAGAAGATGAACAATTCTCACAATAATGGCATTATTTAAAACTTAAATGTATGGAAGGTTAAACTGGTGATTAAGTCCCTGTGCATGGGTTTGATTTAAATTCAGGACGACCTCTGACACTTATCATTATTCCCAGTTGCAGAGGTGACCCTAATTGCAGTAGTTCACTTCAGATTTCACCTTATTCTCCTGCATTCTCCATGTCTCTCTCAGGCTTTAGCTGTTTAGGTAACTCTGCCACATTTTAAAAGAACTTTTAGTCACTCCTCCATGGTCAGTGAGATCTGATTCTCTGTTAGTATGTGTAGGCATGAAGATCAAAATTGTGGACAGCTAAGAGACTAAAAACAAAGATTCTCATTCAGATGCAGCTCCACGATTCAATTTAGCAAGGCCACACCTCTGTCATTAGGAAAATCAACTAATTTAGAACAACGTAGAGGACAAACCAACTGTTTTAGTTGCATATTTGATCCGTGATAGTCACAAATACACAAACAACACATTTTTGACATCATTATTGGAAGTCAAACCTGTCTGAAATGAGACGATCCAGAGGGATTTTACTGCGTATTCCTATTTTCATGATGGTAAATGGGGCCCAAAATATCTCACTACAGAGCTTTTCTGTTTCAGAAACAGCTTCTCTGGATGATCATTTAGATTAAAAACCTTGCGATCTCTCTGAGAATGTGTTCAAAAGCTAGCGCAGCAAGAAATAGCTGTGGCTGGAATATTGCTGAATCAGTCCCTGGGTAGTGAAAATGAAAATGCTTCCCAGGCCAAATCTGTTGGTGTTGGTGTTGAAAGGGTTTATAAAATCAGTATGTGAAGAATGTGGCTTTACTAAAACCTTGTTCAAACCAGACTGGGCTCAAATAGCAGGGAAAAGAATGGTTACTATATTTATGGGGGGAAAAGAAACTGATGAGATTGCACACGCTAATGCTCAGAGACGGAGGCTGGATGTGACAGATTGCAGACTCACAGGAAGCATATTGACATCTGTAAAAAATAAATAACATTTCCATCTATTCTAAGAAATTGTATTTAATAAGTGAGGATAAAATGTAAAAAAGTAACATTAATTAGCTAAAAATACTTTCTAGCCCAGTGTTTCTCAACCTTTTTTGGCCCAACGCCCCGCTAGCCCTTATCCAGGTCCCTCAACGCCCCCCACCAAATAATTTGCAGGCTACTTTGCACTGACCATTATTTTATCATTAATATTGCTATCACTATTGTAGATGTTTTGATTTTGATGCTTGTTTCTGTATATATCATCAAAAATAATACATATAATATAAAAATAATACAGGTGCCTATGAAAAATGCAATGAATATTCAAGTTAAAATTGGTAGGTCTAACAGCAGCCAATCAGAGTGGAAAAAGAATATCTTATTCTTTACCATTATCTAGTTGTTAAATATTACAACAAATGACCTAACAAAAGATGTTCCGACATGCCAGTTTAAACTTTGAAATGTTTGCAAAACGACTGAGCTCTGCAACATTAAAACATGGATAGAACTGTAACTACATTAATCATAGCTGCTCTTCTTCTCTTCAGTGTTTCTGTCAGTTTCTGGTGGTGCAGCTCTGTGCTGCCTTCAGGAGAATGGGACATCAGAGCATCATCCATAAAATTTCACCCACATGGTATTTATGATGTGCAAACCAGAGCTTTCAGTGGAAAAACAAAAGTTCCAGGTCCTTTTAATACCAAACAAATATGAGACAGAAACATGGATTATATCGTTATATTGACCTGTGTATTGATTTATAGATTAATAGTTTTACTGGACAGAAATTACAAAGAACAAATCTGGTTTTTAATCAAATCCTAATGAGTCAAATTCAAAGTGTCATGGAGTCATCAGCCTCATGACGTTAATACTGACATGAAAAATAATATTGAAGAAATATATCAAATCTAATTAAAAACAAAAATAAGTGATGAGCTATTTACCGTTATGGTCTGTAAGATATATTTATTCTCAGTACTAGATATGGTCTCAACAAACCCATGACACTTCAACAATATTTTACCTTTTATCTGGAAATAGTGTCTGTTTATTCTTGCCATACAGCCGCTGTATTAATTATTGCTCTAAACGTCTTGCCATACCAGTTTATTTATCTGTATTTACTTTAGTTTCTTAGTTTATTCTTGCATTTTGTTATTCATTCATTTCTATTTAGTTTCCTTTGATTAATATTATCCTCTCCTGGTTTATTTCTATGTCCACTCTAGTTTCTTTCCTGTTGCTAGATTTATTTTATCATTTATTGACGCTATTCACTCAGTCTGCTGCGCCGCCTAATCCTGATGTGTTTCACATCATGTGTTGATTTTTTTTTTTCACTGTTCAGCTTACGATTCTCTGTTTTTATGCCATAGTTCACATCTAGTTCGTCGCTCCGTTTTATGTCCCGCTTCTCCTGTTTCAGAGTTTTGCGCAATGTGCGCCTCGGTTTTTTTGTTTGTTTGTTTGTTTGTTTTTACCCCTTATGGTGCGCAGCGGTCGGGAAGCGTATCGATGGGGAGAAGACAGTCTGAAGTAAACCTTTTAAAACAACGGAAACAATTTCAACAATCTGATTATTGAAATTTAAAAGTCCTGTATTGGTCTATCACCCCCGTTTCATACCGGACCACTTACAGCTCCGGTGTTAACGCTATAAAATGAACGCTCTCTATCGTGGTATCACCATGGAGGGATTTCTTTATTTAAATAGGTTCATTTTTCAGAGGGACACAGTGAGGGTATCGTGATTTTAGCTACCAGTAGCAGGAGAGGAGCTGCGCCAAGAAGCTAACAGAAGCTACAAACACTGAAGAGCCGCCATCGATACAGTGGCAGCCAAACATGATTTGATGCTACACAATACAGTTTTACCAAGTTGCTCAAAGTCTAAACTGGTATTGTTGTGCATTTAAGGTGTAAAGTTTACCTTCGACCAAACGCCCCCCTAAGGCATCCCAGCGCCCCCCTTTTGTAAAAATGTCCGCCAGCGCCCCCTGCCGTCCTCTGAACGCCCCCTGCGGGGCGGTACCGCCCACGTTGAGAACCGCTATTCTAGCCGGTTCAGTCATTGGGACTCAGGATGTTGTATTTATTAGTATCCCTTTATTACTTTCCCCACAGGAGAAAAATATATAAACCCAGAGACAATCAGTACAACACTGACAAAAGAGTAAAAATAAATTGTCGTAACATCTGTAAAACAAGCAGACTAAATGACAAACAATCAAGCCCAATTACATTTTATATTTATCTGAATTACGGCCTGATGAACAAAATTTTATCCATCTGTCGGTCCTTAATTAATTTTAATTTTAATTTAATTTTAATTTCCAGATGGAAGGAGCTCAAATTCATCATGAAAAATTATGATTGGGAAAGCAGAGAATGATCCACTGGAAAAACAAACAAAATCAACCTAAAGATGGATCCATGAGGAACTCCAAGACTACGAGGCACTGCTGAAGAAGAGAAATTGACCATTCAAACACAGTGAGAGATACTAGATAATAGAAAGTGGATCACTGAAGGATAACACACTTTTCCCTCAACCAGATGACATATTATGATGGCGTGATCAGCCTTCTCAAAACGTGAGATCTAACAAAATCACAGTCGCAGAAGTGCCTATTTTTGAGGACAGGAAAAGGTTACTGCAGATTTTTTTAATTTTTTGTGCGGTTGCCACACAATTTCTCCATAATATCATACTTAAAAAATACAGATGTGTGCATAAACATTTTTCTTTCTGATTTTAGAAAAATGGCAGCTTAGAGACTGACATCATTTTTTTGACCAGTGTTTTTTTGTGTTGTTCTGTATTACCCTTTTAGTGTAGAGCAAATGATTACCAGCTGGCCGTGCATAGTGACATTGTGCAATTATTACAACGAGGTCCCAAAAAACACAACCGTCTACTATGAGATAAAAATGATGTAAAAATCCACAACATGGACATTTTTTGTCTTGTAAATTTAGACGATTTTATGTAATTAAAACTGAGCTCTTGTGTGACACTAGCCATTGATATGTATTTTACACAACCTATTGAACATCATTTTGGAGTAAAATATGAAGACAATTAAGCAGTACAAAAAAAGATGCATTTAGGAAGTGTAAGGGAAATAAGAAGGAAAAATCTGATATGAAGAAGCTTAATAAAATCATCATCGATCCTCTTACAACTTTAATTTGCAGTCAGCATGACAAGACAAACTGAAGTACTTAGAGAGGTGAAAAGTCATGTTTATGTAAGCAAATGTTATCAGTTTAGGTTTACTTTTTTATCTATTTCCCCAATTTCTCTGAGTCGTTTATTGGTCAAAACTAAAAGTGAGTTTGACTCAAGTCTCTCATTATTTTTACAGACTATTGCTGAGCCGCTGAAATTCAAGTGACTTAGTGATGTGAGAATCTTGCTGCAGCAGCATATTTCTGTCCTGCAGATGATGCTCCGGGATGGGATTCTGCTGCATATGCAATCCTAATGATGATCGGTTCCTACGCTAAAATAGAATGTGTTGCATTCAATATCAACAGCAGCAAACCGCTGTCGTTCAGTGATAAACCGCTCGACACGACTTGAACCTTCTAACTTTTTTTCATTTGCTCACAGTACAACAAAACCGAATTGCTTCTAATTTGAATTTCAGGCGAACAATGAAGAGAAGCTAAAATTAAATTACACAAAGGCGGATGTTGTTTTCCAGGTACAATTGGTCACACTAAATTTTATTAAAGGGCATCTACACTTAGCAATTATCCACATTTTTTGTGTGTTGTCTCCCACACATAACCCCCCCAAAAAAATCCACATTTAAGCATGTGGTTGTATTTTTGACAAACTGTGAAAAAGTCTTCTGAATACTTTTGCAAGGTTCTACCTTAAATGACAATTTCTTAACATTCCTAAGTGTTGAAATATCCAAAACATGTTTGAAGAAAATGTGCGTATCTTTCAGTCTTTTCAGTGTCCACAAAGATAACGCAATGTTGATGATCAGATTGATATAAATAAAAATCATATGCTTTCAACTGTTGCCTGCATTATTTATTTATGTATTCCGGCTTTGAAAGAAAAATGCTTTTGATATCACATTTTCTCTCTGGTCAGCGTGTTGTTGTTTTTTTTCTTGTGAAATATTTTACTATGAAAACTTCAATAGATCAATATAAATATTTCATCAACCTCTTGCTAGATCTGTGCAATTGCTACCGGCTCCCAAAATCTGGAGATTGCCATCAAATTTCCACAGACAATTCGGTCGCCGGTAGTAAAGCAACACCTAACTGTGGGAAATGACTTCTGTCAACATTAACATTTTGCTGTAGGATTACAGTTTTGTCACTGGACCAGTTGGACCAGCTTCGTGGCTGAAGAGTCACTGCAAAAGAGAGTTGTCGACTTTTCTGAAACACATGATCAATTGTTAGTCTGCAAACGAGAACAAAGCACAAATTCACACAATCTGCAACACCTCCCAAATAAAATGTGCACACCCGCCCACTTAGTGAGCACACACAAGCTCAGCCAAACGACACAGAACGCAGCACAGGACACACAGACAATGTGTCCTGCAGACATCATTCATGTGAAGATACTCTTTGGTTCCTTTTAGCAGCTGTGTAAATCCATTCACCCAGAAATAACCTCAGATGCAGATCAAATTTTAACAGACAGCTTATATAATCGCAGCCTTTCATAAGCTCCATATTAAGCTCCATCTAGTTTTGTTTTTTTTCCCCCTCGACTACATCATCAAGTCGACAGATCAATAGCTGAACTGTTGTAAATAAAAATACATTAGAGAGAAAAACTACAGAATGATTCAGAATGAATAAAATAACTTGAGAACAGAATATGATATACTTGATAATTGCAGTATGTTGACGTTTAACTGCAAAACATCGCACAATGAACTCGTTCACTACAGTGACTGATACATATCACAGTTCCTTGATCCCCACTTAGTTGGTTTCACACCACTTATTTCAGCTTGTTTGCTCAGTCCAACGCTTACTGGTCCAGGTATTTCTCTGTTTCTTTACCTCAGCGAGTAAATCAGGAGGCACAGGTGCTAAATACGTTCAAGCCCTCAGTTGCACGTCTTCTAGCATCTGTTTTTCTCTTTCTGAGTCCATCTGGTGATTTTTCCCAAGCTTCATCTGGAGATTGTTTGATAAAAAGTTGTATTTCCAGTATGTGTATTTGACGCTACCAGTTGAGCGAGCAGCCAAGGCATGGATCACAAAGATCTCTTTTGCAGCTGTCCCTAATTTGCATCCTGGCCTCATCACCCTTTGATGGATGTCACTTCTGTCTCTTTGAACTTGCATGTCTCTCACCTCTCAAATTAAATCCGTAGAGGCTGCTAAATTATTGGAAAAAAGAGTGTTCCTTTGCTGTTGTTGTGTACTAATTTGGAGGAAATCTTTGTAACATGTCAGGTCAATAAAATAAAATAAAAAAGAATTTGAGCCATTGCAAAAATATTGTTCATTTAAAGTTGTGTTTTATTTAATTATGAAAACGGACAATGCCTAAGTACTCAGTTCTTTATTGAGAAATGTTGACATTTCTGTTTCTAATCTTAAATCTCTGAAAAAAATCACTATAATTAAAAGCTAAAAGATTACAATGTTTTACGTACCATACCTCCTATCGGTAAGTGTCGCCCCCTACAGGAAGTAAGAGAAATTGCACATCAATTCTTCTGCAAATAAATATAATCTGTAAAACTTTTACAGATTTTTGTCTTACTGGATATTTTGATGGCTTTGATCCTCCTAAACATGCTGAAAAAGCATAGAAAAGGCGATTTAGCATCTATCTATATCTATCTATCTATCTATCTATCTATCTATCTATCTATCTATCTATCTATCTATCTATCTATCTATCTATCTATCTATCTATCTATCTATCTATCTATCTATCTAAATAACAGTTTAATTTGGTTGAAAATATGCCTCTTGTGTCATAAGGCGATTGTTGAGAGGTGGTGAGGAGAGACAGAGGCCCAGGTTATGGTGATGATGATGATTATTTAATAAGGAGAAGCTCAGTACAGTCCAGATTTCAGGCAGCACGGATAAGTGGGAACACAGAGGCTGAATTAACAATGACTGACATATATGACCTATCGCCACCACAGGACTTAACAGTTCTACTGTGACGGCTACAACAACGACTAACGACAACAACGACGAGGATCCGACTACAGACAAGGACAACTGGTGGGCTTAAATACACACATGGTATTCAAAGGAACGAGACACGCCTGGGAACACTCAAGGGCTGACAGGACAACACAGGGACTCAGGAAAACAGGGCTAAGCACAGAAAATCCAAAAATAACTCAACAGAAAAACACGGATCATGACATCTTGATGTCTAAATGTGGTTGAAAAATTTGTTAGGGCCACTGAAATGGCCAGTTCTGGCTAAATTTAGATTGATCACAATGGGCCTGGAGAGCCTAATATTCTTGACAGCTTCATGACTGAAGTGGACATTTAAACATAATAATCTGCATTTGAATGGATTAAAGACTGCACCTTTTGAATATATCACATCTGAAACAAGCTGAGGCAAGATAACATTTCATATTGACTATTTGACTTCAGAAAAAAAGAAAGCTTCTATTGTTTCTCCTTGTTTGTTTCAAAGGACAGTACAAATAGCAGTTTGTTGTTAGTCCAACTACAGTGGAGTACTGTTGCACCTCTCCAAGCCTTTTAATTTGAAAATCGGCACACCTGGTCTGATCTCTTCCAAGCAGTCCAGAACTGGGTTATTATAAGCCAGCTGTTCTTCCCTCTGGGACGAATCGAACTCGTCCTGCATTCTGACAGACGCTGTGTGCGGAGAGATCGGCTCTTTGTCCTCCTTCTCTTCGCTCTGACCTGCCTCGCAAGTGAAGCTGCAGCAGACAGTTGCCTTCGTTATCAAGCGGTCAAGAGGTTTGAGAGAGTGCATCCACTTGGGCAGGAAGTCCCAGGTTCGGAGTTTGGTGGGCAGATGCCGGGGGCTGTGAGCCTGCATCGTATTTACTACAGCAATGAAGAGAGTGATGCCCAGAAAGGGACCCCCAACTCCAGCCATCACCTGCCAGCCAGCCAGGGAAAGGCCCAGCACCAGGGATGGAAGGAGCAGGAAACACAAGAGAAGGTACAAAATGGCAAACCAGCGGTATTTGGCCGTGCGTTCCCCCAGAACATAAGCCATCCTGATGGGCAGACGCATGAATGGAACAGGATACCACAGCAGGATGCCAAAAACGTTGAAGAGGAGGTGACACAGAGCAATCTAGGCAGAATAAAGGCAAACAGTTGAAAAGCAAGGCACCAGAAGTTTCCTCTTTCTTTACATAGATGTGAAATAAAATCCTACTCTTGTATAATATTTGTTTTGTTCAGTTGTCTCTAATAAAACAGAAGCGAACCTGGATGGAAGCTACTATCTTGTTCCCAGGACTGGCCAGAGCTGCCAGTAAGGCGGTGGCAGTGGTGCCGATGTTGGAGCCCAGCGTGAGCGGATAGGCCCGCTCCAGACTGATGACACCAATTCCTACCAGATAGGACAATAAAACATGTAAAGACAGATTTAAAAAAAAAAAAACACTGCAGTAAGTGTGTCAGTGATGCCTTATTGCTCTTTGTTTGCCCGTTTGGTTTTATTACATAATTCCGCATCGCGTTAGACAGAGATTTCACTGGGAGCTGAAATCCAATATGCAGGACAAGCAAAAATCTATTTTTGTATTAAAAGCTGTTTTTTTGCCTTTTCATTTTAAGCTTGGTTAATTACCTCTGTTGGATGTGGGGATTATTCTGATCTCATATTTATCACTGTGTTGCAGGCTGATGACTCAGTCATCACCGATTTTATATGCTTTCTTTAGCCGTCCGCAGACTGCGCTGCTGATGAAAGGTGCTCTTGTAGATTTCATAAGACTTTGTCAGCGGATGTATGCAGTCATATGTGTATATTTATCTATAAATCAAACATAAAATAAATACAAAAAATCTGATATTTTCTTTCTGCAAATAACTACATATTTCATAGGTAGTAAATACAATATACCTGGCAATTTATTGCTTTAAATGTCCTTTTAAAGGCCACGGTGTTAAAATTTATATATATGTACAGGAAGCTATGGCCTTGGAAGCAAAAGCTCAGTTTATGGGCTGTCATGTTTCAGTATTTACTGCAAATCCAAATTACTTTAGGAACCTCTGTGCCTTTATGTTGTTGATGTTCTGCCTATTTAATAGATTGAACGTGTGCTACACTGTTTTTTGTCTCTTACAGAAGAGACGATTTCATAATGGAGTACATGCTCAAAAAGTTATGAGTATACGTTATTTAAGTAATTACTGTATTTTTGCAAGTAGGAAAAAAAGATGTATTTTAAAAAATAATAATAAAGATAAATAGATTAAAGAGATATAATAATCTTGACTCCAGGTCCAAACCAGCACTGATGTAACTGAACAATTTTAGTCAAAAACAGCTTCACTTGGGGGCAGGGTAGCTCCAGTTTTGAGGTTGTGGGAGGAATATGAAAACATATCATGTGCTCTAGTATCTTATGGGTTAGGAGCACATATGCAGCAGGGCAAAAAAACAGAGGAGCATGAAGAATAAGAGTGAAAAACATATATTTCGGACAGATTTAGCCTCATAAAACCAGTTTTTTGCTGGATGAGTGGGAAAATTATTGTTTATGTCAGTGGTACATAATATAGAAAGTGTGGTGTGGGTCTCGGTTTGCTGAGCTCTTTAGAAAGTAAATAGGAGTTTGGTGTAGATGTGATGATATTCCAGCCCCCACCATCTAAAAAAGCCTGCTGAGGTTCTCTCTCATGTCTTTTTGTGTTGCATCAGATGGAAATTTGCAGCATTTCGTATCTCACGCTCTAAATTCATTTCCCATGCTTCCACTAAACTCTAAAATCATATCATTTAGATTGTGCTTTAAGTAATTGCAGCAAAAAAATGTTGTTTTCTTGCAAAGGATTTTTGATTATTAGCCTTTAAATAAGTATCTGCCATTTCTTTTTGCATTTATTCATTTCTGATTCATGATGTGCAGACGTCTCACTTTAAGTCCTGCGTTGCTAAGCACATCACACGTCCGTTTCCATAATTTCTATCATTTCACATTCCCAGTAAATTTATGCAAAAGTAACCTCGGGGGGGGGGGTTGAGAGCGACTTCAGCATCTTGAACTGAAACAGACTTTGCATTTTCTTCTGTTTGTAATGCAAAGTCATTCCAGTTCACAAAAGAAGATACAGTAATTTGATGTCCCCTTGATAAGAGCACGGAAATAAAGCACGGCGCTCACCAACTAGAGGAGTCATGGCTGAGGTGAAGACGGAGCTGCTCTGGACGACAAACGTAACTCCGGCGCCTACAAACATGGCGATGTACCCCGACAGCCATCCGAATGGATATGGCAGGTCTGATCACAGAAAAGTGAAAAAAATGAAATGCACAAAAAAACGACAACCGCCAAGAGTTGTAATCTTCTAAAGGATGAGTTACACTCAAATCTGCCTGTAGGTCAACAATGAAGCCAAACTGGAATAGAAAACACAATCTGCCTTGTATCCTTAGAAAAAATGTCATTGTTTCTTCCAGTAACAGCATGAATTTAACAACATATGAAAGCTGCAGAGTGAGCCCACCTGTATTAATGACTTTATGGATGACCTTTGCCATTTGACCTTGAAGCAGTGAATTGAGCAGCTTGACCAGAAGCAGCAGACATGTGCAGAGGACGGCCAGAGAGGCTGCTAGGAGAATTAGCCCCACTGCGAGGTCTGACAGTTCTGTAGAGGCAAACAAATGTCGGCCTACGAAGAGACGGATCCCACAAACTTTAGGGTGTTTTATTGTACTGAATTTCATTTTAAAGAAATAATAATGTGCCACAGCAAAACTACAAACCCACACTTGACATGTGTTGAGGATAAGTGAGAGCTGAGACCACAGTCCTCAGCACTTTTATTGGCAGCAGACTGCAGAAAGAAAGATGGAGCTTTACGAAAGCCACACTTAAACCACAGAGTGTATCAAACTAGCCATTACCAAGGCTGTGTCATCCCAGCACCATTGTTTCACCAGGCTCCGGTTCCTCATGACCTCATCTCCCATGGCGATCCCTGTGATCACACATTTGTCCAGCTGATGGGAAAAAGATACATTTTTTTTCAGTGCATTTCAGGGCAGTAAGGTTAAAAAATGAGAAAAAAAATATTTAACATATAAAACATATACTGTTTTAAGAAGTCAGTTTGAGTTCATGTTGCTGTCAGTGAAAACGCTGATGTGTCTGCTAGTTAAGTATTACTATCTTTTGGGTGAAACTGTTTTCCTCTTTGGAAATATCCAACAATTAATTCCAAAATTTGGAATGTGTATGTTAGTGTGGGATTCTAAACGTTGATCTAACAAAGTCCAATCTTGACAGAAAAATTTATTTAAATGGTTATTTGGTATAACTATTCAATACTTTTTTAAATAAAAAGATAAGAGCAAATTCCTGTCTGGAAAAACCTGTTACAGTTGTATTTTATCACTTGTGAATTGATTATCAAAGTGAATTCGACGTTTGAGTTTAAACACAGAAAAAATAAAATAAATAAATCAGAATAAACTGGGGCAGAGCTGAGGTTTAAGAGTATAAAGATGTGCATGACAGACTCATTCTGGCTCCAGTGAGGGTTTGTGGTGCCCCCCTATTGTGTGCTGCCCTGGGTAGAGAATCATTTTACTAAAGAACGATGTCATTATCAATCATTTCTCTGCGCTCCATTTCTCTGGTGATCTATTACAGCTACCACTGGGTGAAGAACATCTTGATGCTTATTTGTGAGCATCAGGATCTTCCCTACTTTCGTCCACTTAATATCGTAACACTTTCTTGCAAAAAAAAAAAGCACTCAACTAATGAAGGACGTCGTGGCACCAACTGAGCGGTTTATTGGACTGGATATTTGCAAATGCGACTCAGCGAAGGTTTTTTACCTGTATAATGAGCTTGGTGAGCGGCTCAGTGATGACCTTCAGCAGCTCAGGTGCTTCCTCCCCAGGCTGCAGTCTGAAGACACTGACCAGCCACTGGGACAGATGGGTAATGACCCCGCTCGCCACCTCCAAGGGCAACAGCACCAGCACCGACAGCCAGTTGAAGCAGTCGTGGACTGTTGCTCCGGCGAAGGCCCTGCAGAGGGCCGCAGTCAGTAACTCTGCTCACCAAGGTCACCCAGCATCAGGCCGATCATCTTACTTTGAACAATAGCTTGTTAATCTGATTGTTTTTACAGCTGCAGTTTTCCAGACACGAGTGATATAACGAAGCATGTCTGTTTTGACTGTGACGTTGTTTATTGCAAAATGTTGGCATAAATAATTATTTAATCATGCAGATAAAATAATACGCCATCTGTTCGGCATGTTATCATTTCATTGCAGATTTTTTTTTGCCGGGGCAGAATTAGACTGGATGCGTGCCATTATTGTCACTTTCCCACTGAAATAGAGCTTATAAAGCAGCAAGCAGTTGCCGGTGCGTTCTCTTTATACCCCCCTAATATAATCATTACTTGTCTTTTTCAGTTTCCTCCTCCCTGCTCCTGTGTTTCCTTCATTCTTTGACTCACTACGTTTGCTCACTCACCGCTGAAACTCATTTCTCTCTGCGGCCTGCATCATGGCTACGATGGTGTTTGTGACAGAGGTTCCGATATTTGTGCCCATGATAACAGGAACGGCCAACTTCACTTTCAGCACTGCGAGAGAGGAGAGACAGAAGAGAGGTTTTCTCACGATCTGCGTCAAGGTCGTTACGACGCAGCGCCTCACTCCACCTGCAAAAGTGGTGGAGTGGTAAAAGCTGTCAACAAGAGCCGTTTACGGCAGCAATCATTATGCGACACATGACCCACTACTTTAATGGTGATGAGAGATGGCTGTGATTTCCAAGTGAGAGGAGGCAGCTTTATTGGGAGAGGTTAATGTGGAGAGCATCTTTAAAGAACAGAGAGGACATCCTTCATGCAGGCAAACATCCTTACAATCCTCTAAGCTTGGTAATTATAAGCAATCTTATTTATTTATTTTTATTTTTTTAAATCTTTTTAAAGGGGCAGAGTTAGCCAACTTCTGTAGCGTGATGTCACTGATTTTTACAGACTGAATGTGGAGCCTGAGAGCAAGAAACCCTGGACTGAATGAAAGTTGGCATAGTGTGACCTGACATCATGCAGAGCCACTTTTTCACATTCTCTCACCTTGTAACCACAAGCGACATATCTTTTGGGGACTGTAAGTGGTAGACCGATACAAAATAGTATATTTTTGTGATGCAGTAGAAAATCTATACATTTAGTACTTTGCAGTAGAAAATCTATACATTTAGTACTTTTTTCAAAGGCTTTAAATAATAAAATTGAGGCAGGGAGTATCGATGCAATACTTTTTGCTGTATTTACATCAGCAAGTCTTTTTTTTTATATCTCTGCAGCTTTGCACTTTTACTCAAATGCCTGGTTGTAGACATGAGTGAGCAACAGTTTTCATATCTTTAGATCGATTTAGGTCCGGACTTTAACTAGGCCATTATAACACAAAAATAGTATTGATGCAAATCACTCCAGGATGGGCTGCATGATGCTGCCACCAGCATATTTCACAGTTGAAATTATGTGTTCAGGAAGATGTTCTGCGTTAGTTTTGATGCCCACACACTCCGAATAACATCCTTCAAAAAGTTCTGAAATCTTTGGTCTTCATCTTTGTTTTCCCTGACAAACTTTTATCTGGTCTTCGTGTTTTTCACAGAGAGGAGAATTTTATTCCTCCCACTTGTCTCCTGTTGTTTCGTTGTCATCATAATGGAGTTGCACTTCCAGCTGCTCTGTTCAACAGCGGAGAGCCTGATGGAGGTCCTGCCATGACATTTTATGGATTTTGGAGACTTTTAGTATTTGGCCGTTTTCTTTCAGGGTGGATTTGCTTTGACAGCCAAACCCGTGTTTTTTTGACAGCTGTTTTGAATGTCCTCCACTTGTGAACTATTTTCCAAACAGAGGGATGACCGATTTCAAATCCTTTAGAGACATTTTTAAACCTCTCTTACCTTGCCGTTCACTTTCACTTCAATAGTCAAGAAAACACTAAACTAAATATCAGAGGTTCAAAAAAGATAAACCTCGCTTTTTTATTACAGAAGATTTTAGAGATTTTTTTAAAAAAATAATTCTGTTTTTTTCATTATAATTTATTTACATTGCTTCCTCAGCATTGTTAGAATTCATTTTAAATGTTCACTTGTCCAAATTTGTAAGAAAAACAGATTTGTTACAAAACATTTCTTAGTGTGAATCTACATAAATAATCACAAAGTTTGGTACAGGTGCCGTTAATGCTTTTATACTCACACAGCTTCGACTCAGACAGCACTAATTTGGCCAAAGCTAATCAAAGCTTAATAAATAAAAATGTTCAGGTGATTGAGAAAACAGGGATTTACTTGCCAGTTTATGTCCTCGGTTATTTTTCAAGATAGAAAATGTAATTGGCTCTGCATCTGCTTAACACCTGCTTGTAGCACTGCATTCATATAAATGTGAACAGAATCTAATCTACCTCTTTTACCTCATACATATTTTAATGTGGGCTGATTTCGCTAAATTAATCTAGATTCCATTATCTATGCCAATAGCAGACCAGACAACGTAACGCCGCGTCGCCTGCAGTCAGTTGGGTTTCGAAGTCGATTTCTGAGAAGCTCTATTGTTGAAAGTGTACAACGGGAGTTTCCAATTCCCAGGGTTCTTTGCTGTCTGAATATTGGTGCATTTATTGTAATATGTATGCACGCAAAGTATTTGCCTGGAGATAAGTACACAATGCAGTAAACAAACAATATATATATATATATATATATATATATTATATATATATATATATATATATATATATATATATATGTATATACCAGGTCGGTTATCTCTCTCTGTTCCCTCCATTTCAAAATCTTATTTTTCAGTTTAAACCAGCTCGTCTTTGACACACACACAAACATTTACACAGGTTTCCATTCGTCTACTCACATCCCGAGGCCACCAGACTGACAACAATGGAGGTGGAGGTGGACGAGCTCTGAACGAGGACGGTGACCAGGATCCCCACCACCAGTCCTGCCACGGGGTTGGACAGCACGACATTGTCCTGGAAAATGTCCCCCGCCACTTTACCTGGTTAAATATCCCACCCACGTACACAGAGAGGAAAGATACAAACACAGACAAAAAAAAAACACAAAATTAATTACTCTGAGGAGTGACATGTGGGAGCTGTGCAACACTCGCACTACTTATTTCCTTTTCTTTCTCAAGAAGGTCACCAGATGATGGCTTGGTAGTAAATGATACAGTAGGACGGTGAATTGTCCCTCACTGAGTCACTCTTTTGTCACACATCAGCTCGCTGAGTCACAGTCAGCCCGCAGCGAGGGCTATACTTACCCCCTGCTAACTGGAAGGCAGAGCTCAGCGTGTCCAACGAGCAAATGAAGAGGAAGAGGAGGATGAAAAGGAGAGGGATCTTTGATAGATTGATAAGACGCTGCTTGATCTTGCCTGGACTCACATCTGTGGTGTGCAGAGAGTTTTCTGTTGGAAACAAAGAGCAATGGGAAAGGTTTAGACTTGCATCAGGGCATAAATAGCTTAAGACTGACCTATTTTGCCCATAAGAAAAAAAAAACAACAGAAAAATAGCAAGTTTCAAAGCTAGGACATCTCCTTTTCACGTGAAATCTGGCTCCTGAATATAAAAATGTAGTACTTGTATGAGAACAAGGCTTTCAAATGTACAACATGCACAGTGAAGCTGAGTTACAGGAGAGACAGAAAATCCCATTGGCATTTTGCCTCTGTCTTGTACATGTTCCTTATCTACAAGCATTTCTAAGGAAATCAAACCAGCTGCCACACCAAGAGATGAAAGTGTTGATCTCCTCTTGATGCCTATACCTTTTTCTCTGTGTTCGCTGCCTGTGTTTATGGTCAGTACAGTCGGGAGACGATTGGGACGTTCATTGTAGGACTCAGAGCTGCCAGTGAGGTCAAGAGTGGATCCGATGCCAGACTCCCTGTCCTCCTCCAGAGAGAGTTTGGGCTGGGAGGAAAGCTGAACCGCGTGCATTTTCAAGCCTGAGGGAACATGAGGTGCACATTTAGGTTCCTAGTGGTGACATTAAAGCTTTTCAAAATACGTACCAATCAGAATCATATACACACTCATTATGAACATGGACAATGTCTTCAGTTTAGAGTTGGGTTTCTTTATTATTATTTGAACTATTCTTTTTTCCCAGAAGGGAAGTAAACAAATTGCATTTCAAGTGATTTCTGAGAACAGTAATTTGTACACATGTTATAATTTATATTAAAAAAAAGATTCTTTCAATCCAGACATGGTCAAAATTAAACATACACCCTTACATCCATCCATCCATCCATTTTCTTGACACCCTTGTCCCTTGGTGGGGTCGGAAGGGTTGCTGGTGCCTATCTCCAGCTAAATGCAGACAGTAATTTGCATCTTGATGACACACTTTTGTAGCCATCACCAAGCTGCTGGCACTTTTGTGGCTGGACATTAATGTTTATTTAACCTGCTTGACTTCTTGCCGTGTTTTCACAGCTAGCTAACATGTGTTTTTGGGGACCATTGTCCAGCAGGAACATCCAAATGGACTGTAATCATTGCATGAAAGGAAACAGGTTTAAATATTCAGGAACAACCAAGAGCCACAAGTCATTGACATAATGACAACTGGAAAATACTGGAGCACCAATGTTACTGTCCACAGTGAAGAAAGTTTAACATCAACATAAACTGGGAGTATGCTGCCACGAATGAAGCTCCTGCTCCAAAGTTGATTCCTTTAAGCAAACATAAAATTTACAGCTGCCATGTGGATCTACTAAATGCTGGAGAAAGTTTTTATGGTCACACAGGACAAAGATTGCTTGCTGTTAGCTACGATGATCAAAAAATACCTGGAGAAGAAAAGTAAAGATTTTTTAATCTAAGAACACTGTTTGTTTTTTATCAAGCATAGAAATAGAAATATTTATGAGTTTTGTCAAAATCAAAAATTATGAATGACACATCATCGGTGCTCAGCTCAATTGGTTGAAGTGGGTGGTACAAATCAGTTTTCCATTTTAGTCAGTAGTTAATATTTCCTTCAGTGAAGTTGGAGAAAATTACATAAAGGTTGGCAAAAGCTGAAGGTTTCTCCAACCTCAAACTCCAACATGGCTGCTTCCTTACACAGGCAGCCAAAGACTCTCTATTTGTACCCCTTCTGATTTATTTCTCATTAAATCAGTCAGACATCTTCAAAACATTACAACCACCTTTAGTAAACATGTTGCTACAGTGTTTGAGTACAAACACATACATCATTAGCTTGAATTGCTAACACCAGGTAACGATATCGTTGACAACTTCAGTTAACATGGTTTAGTTCGACGTCTTTTCCAGACCCAGGTTCTCACATTAGAGGTTGATAGAAGGTGGGAACTTGTTTACAGCCATTCACTACGTGAAAGTAAATCTGATTAATAACTAAAGCCAAAAATTCTTTCACCATGGAAGCATGTTACGGTCTTCTTGTCCATGTTGAGTGTATATAGAACTGCAAAAGGCTTGAATGTTTCCACGGTGAGTGAGACCTGTGCCCCGTCCACAGGGCTCTGCAGCTGAGGAGGGAGGAAACATGTGGCACTACGAGAGCCATGTAAAGATGCTCAAGTAATTAAAATCACAGGATGGCACCACTGCAGATGAAACAGATGAGAGAGTGAATGTGTTTATCAGCCACCTGCAGCAGTAAAAAGAAATCACTGGAGACCAGCATTTCTCGTATATGAGCCCATCTCTCACAGAGGCGCCGAGATCGGCAGCAGACAAGCAATTACAAAAGAACAAAAGCCACCCACATTGTTTCTAAGTGGCACCTTTTTCTTGATTTGAGGTCAGATTGAGTGCCACACCTCCTGGCAAAACGAAAGCGTTTTCAGAATCGGTGAGAAAACATCGGTATCAGTGTAACTTGTCCCCCGTTTCTACTTTCTCAAAGGCACCCTTCACCTCTCAAAGAGCTACAACTGCCTTGAAAGAATTTTCTATTTTAAGCTTAGAGTGCCTGCTTTTCCCTTTTTACACATCAGCTGTATTTTAGAGCCTTCGAGGCAGAAAAAATAAAACGTGTCCTTTAAAAGCAAAGAGGATGGAAGTAATTACAGCAGGCAAAATCACAGTAATTACAGTCACTGCATCATTAGCATTGTATGCAACATCTTCCAGCAGTTCCTAATGGGTGGAGAGGCCTTGTTAGCATATGCACATGTATATCTGTATGTGGGAGGGGTTGAAGCAGCTTCTACGGATCACAGCTAAAGAGTCTCTGGTCATATTTTGTGTTGGTAAACGAAACGCTGAATGTTATCTGAGTGTTGTTAGTTGTCTGGCAGTTCGCCACTCGATGTTTTTCATCCACTGGCAAGTTTTTCAAAAGCATCAAAATTTCAAAGGTCTTCCTTATGCTTGTAGATAAGGAACATGTACTAAAGATTTGCTCGTTGAAAGACAAATAATGAGGTACGACAAGTTTTAGTAGAAGTGTCGTTGTAAAAACGTAACAATGCGTGTCTAATCTGAACTGATGGGACATGAGTTGTAAAATTGTGAGCAGCAACAAAATGCATTGCATGAACACTGTTTCACTTCTTCTGCTTCTTCTGGACTTTAGACAACCACATGCTTTGCTCTGAACCAGAAAGTCCTGAAGAAGAATGTCTGCTCATCTCTCGCTGACCTCGAGTTCAAGCACACTTGGATTATTCTGCAAAAGAATGATTAAAAGGACCCCAACAAGTCCACCTTTGAATGGTTTCCAGAAAGGAAGTAGTTGTCTTGTCTAACTCTGAACTAAAGTTCAATTAAGATGTTGTGTCAATGCTTTACATAGGCCATCAATGCACACGCTCTGATGGGGCTTGATTCCTCCTCGATGATAAAGAACATTCCAAATATTCCAAATATTTTATGGCACAATAAGTTACTATTTATAACTTCAATTACATTTTCACAAAGACCCAGATTGGTTTGAGTAGATATTTCCCTTAGTAAGTGAAATCATTTGAAAACCTCATTTGCATTAAAATCTGCACGTTTAAGTGAAATTTAAAAAAAAAAAAAAAAGGAATATGTAAGGAAGCAAAACCTTTTCTTTCACACTGCTCCACGTGGAAAAAATAAAAAATAAATAGGTAAATCAAACTTGACACAAAGATCATATTTATTGATATTGTTTCTGAAGTGCAGCCTCTTACCTGGTGTCAAACAGCATCTGTGTGAGACCTGCAAGGCAAAGCATCAAGCTGGGGAGTAAATCATCTTTAAATACGCTCTCAGATCTGAAAGTGTTGAGAGGGGCACCTGCTCCTTTGGTGATTAACTTGGGACAACACTGTTAATCAATAACACAAAGACATAAGTTAATGATGCATTAGTAAAAAAAAAAATAGAAAGGCACTCGGTAATGATTGATGCTCTCTCGGACGGTCTTATTTTCACTTGATTCGGTGCCAGATAAGGGGATTTAAAGGCGAAGCTGCCAGTTTGATTTGCTCCAACATGAGAACACTGAGAGAAACCTGACCCCTAGTGGTGAATCTGGAGGAATGCCGCTGACTTGTTTTGCTCCTGATGTTCTCACGCCGCCGTTTTCATCCTCCTGTGGAACATGGCGAAGATTGGAGACGGTGTATTAGCTGACTGTTTCTTTTTCAAGATAAGCCAGTGAAAGTAATTCAGATGTTTGGAGAGTAATCTGCTCTCAGCTGGTACAGGTGCTCCCCTCAACCCCGGGCGCTTAAGTTTAAGTATGTTTTGATTGGATAAGAGCTTTCTGGGGGATTTTTTTTTTTTTTTGACAGCCTCACACACAGAGATGCACATTTGCCTTTACACTCCACTGCTCAGAGACGGTGTGTTCTTCTCAGAAACAGAGTTGCCCTGTGTAACACGATGAGATAATTATTAATAATTAGTTCAGCTTGAGTTTGCCCCCCTGTCAGCAGTTCTCCTAACCAGATCTGGCGAACCTGCTGACCTCAGGCCTGCATCCACAACCCAGTGGAGCAAAACCCAACAACACCCTCAGCAAACCCCTTCATTTGCCAAATGATGGCGAGAGCTGGTGGGACAGAAAAAAAAAAGAAAAAAAAAAAAGGAAAGAGACGCACGAGGCAAACTCTGTTGTTGGTTTTTTCAGCCATTTGTTCACTACAGGGGTGAAATCCTTCAGATCTGGTGACACTGCAGGCAGAGAAAGAGTGAAACGCGGATATCCACTCACATGCAGTCACTTCTAAACCCACTCGCCTGGCTAAAGCTGTGCAACAGCTCTGAGGCCCTTTGGTTAGAAAGCCCTCCATACTGCAGCTAATCCCCTCTCCAAATGCAGAAGTCGTTGAGAGGATGCTGCCACCTGTCATCCCAGGGATAAACAAACCGAAGCGACGACGGCGACTTCATCCTGCCATTCTGCACACACCTGTCGGTCGGCCATCAGTCCAGCTCTAAGCTCGCTCTGAGGAAGGCCAGATAAAGTTTTAGCAAAGCTCATATGCCTTTTCTTTTTTTTTTTGTCTGCAGAGGAGTGATTTGCTGTGTGGGATACTTTGCAGCATAACAAGACATGGCATTGCTTTGACTAATAATTCATTGTGGATTGAGGAAGCTAAACAGTTTGCTCGAGTGCTTCATTTTTTTTTCATCGTGAAAAATAACTCAAGTTTAATAACAAATGAGACCCATTAATCAGAAGCAACACTCTGGAAAAGTTTTGCTCTGAACTCTTAACAATATGTGCACTGTAAAATAAGCTAGATTTATTGTGATATTTTAAGTAATCCTAAAGTTTATTATCTTCCAACTATACAATGTTTCAACAAATAAAAATCTTAAAAGTCCTGCATCAAGCCCCTCTTTTTTAATACCCATAAATAAAAACCCAGCATAATTATTTGTCTTCAGAAATCACATAATTTCAATTTAAATAATAGATTGAAACAAGAATAGGTGATAAAGTTCTATCTTGTCATAGATTTTCAATAGCCTGGGCTTTGACTGGGCCATTCCAGCACATTAAATTAGTCCATTGAAGTTCTTGGCTTCATGTTCTGAGTCGCTGTGCTGCTGGGAGGAGAACCGTCTCCATGTTTCATGTGCGGATGGTGCTCTCATGGTAATGTGAGGTGTTTGGGTTTTCCGACACACAAGGAATTTTGCTTTCTAAAATAATTCAGCATTGGACTCACCTGTTGAGAATCCCTTCTTCCGTGTTTTTCTTGTCCCATGTCTGACCTTTCCTTCATCTTATTTGAAGATTTTCCAGCTGATGAAAGATCACTTTTATTTACACACAAAAAGTTCACTGTTTTTGCCCAGCTCCCATGATACTGTACCAAGAGTTTCATCATAGAAAGTCTGGCAAAGCAGCTTTAAGATAAAAGGTTAAGTCCCCGAATTGTTAAATTCAAATATATTTGTACCTTGCAAGACTCGCTGTTGCAGTGAATAAAAACAGGGGGAAAAAAGCATTTATTCAACAGCATCACTTTACTTTTACTACACACATTTATATATCAGTCACAGCACAATGACAAAGCTTCATCAGATGTGGACTTTCAATAAGGTTGAGTCAGCATAAAATTCACAGCTTGAGTAGATTCTAGCCATCTATGATCATAAATGTTCAGCACTTTCTTTGTTGACATATGTACATTTTATATGCGTAAGTTTGTGGCTCGACGTTGACGCCGTTTGTCACTTCAGCTCTTCTGTGGAGGACGAAGGCGTGTCAGAGCCATCGGGACACTCCTGCAAAACCAACAGAGAATTACAGGCATATCAAAATAAATGTTCATTAGTGGAAATTAAGACACTGTTGTGGTAGAAAAGATCAAGTGAAACAAATACCAAACAGAAAACAAAACCAACCTTCACTTTCTCCAGATCAGGCCTGCCTGGCAGTGACTTTTGTGAGGAAAATGCCTGTTATATAAAAAGTAAGATCAGCTCTAATCAGAGACCAAATGTTAATGGTCCAGCTGCTGCTCACCTTCCTGGACTGCTGCATCTCCTCTGTGGATTTAGACCTGTTCTTCATGTGCTTCTGAGGAGAGGTAGAGGTGGGACACTGTAGAGAGGAAGGATCTGGTTAAGAGCAGGTCTGCATAGCAAAATGCTGTAGGAGTCCTTTTTTTTTTTTTACATACCTCATTTGTCTTCTGCTCCATGGCTGAGTGGGGATTGTTCCAGCTCAGTGCTAAAGAGTGGCCTTGTGCTTTTGAAAAGTCTTCTTGTAAAGCTGAAAAAAAAACATTTTTATTTATCTATTTATTTGATTTTATTTGCTTAATTTACTGTAAGAAGTGATTAAATGCTGGTCTATAAGCAAGATGCTGAGTGTGTAGTTGCAGGTTCTGCCTAGTTTTGAGTTTTCATTGCCACTCATTATTCATAAGCTCTGTTTTCTGTTTTATGTCCTCTGGAACATTTTTTTGCCTATATTCTTACTTTCACTTCATTTTTTTGTAATCTAAATTAATGCACACTTTATATTATTCATTGAAATATGTTTTCAATTTAAAAAAAACATCTTGTTTTTTTTGTTCTTTTTTTCAATGTTTTTTGAGTGATGCTTGTAGCTTATAGTATGTGAAATGTCTACTGCTTTACAAACAGCAGCATTTGAAAACACATAAATTTAAAGTCTAACCCAAATGATACTTTTAATGTGCATGAGAATCTTCATTTTGAGAGGGCAGAATCACCATCCTGACTACAGCGAATAATTAAATTCATACGTTTAATATCCTAATCCAGCCTTTTTTTCAGGACAGTGAATTCTGCCCTGGTTTTAACATTCTGCAGAGGAACAGTAAACAACATGCAGATGCTGCAGTTCCTTTCAGCAGGGAAGGCCGACCTCCACGATTCAGGTCCAACACGGAAACCTCACAGATGCATAAATCATATCATTTAAACTTTTACACTCGGATGACATGATTCATTTCCAGAGCTCTCCACAGCTACTGGCACAAGTTATGATGTGTAAAACAAAAAAAAAACTCTACATAAATTTGTTTTGCAGGAGCAAAATCTGACACAGAAAAATCAAACATTTATTTGAAGCATCTGAGTGAAAGATCTGTTAAGCAAAGACAATTTTTAATAAACCTGGAAGGGAGGGGAGGTTTGTGGAGACGATCATCTCTTTCAACTTTTCACAAAGCTTCCTCACCACATTGAACAACGTTCCCTCCCAGCTCACTGGAAAAACTCGTCTGCAGCATGTCTGAACACATTTTATTTTTTTTAAAGTAATCATCAAAAGCCTCAGGGCAGCTCGCTAACTAGGACATTTCTCTGACACTTTTATTACTGCTTTGGATGTTTGATCACTTTACTAACAGCCTATTTGAGTTTAAATGTTTTCAGTAAATTGCCTGATATGTTCTTTTGTCTCTTGCTCCTCTTTCTTCTACTTTTTAAAATGATTTCATCAACATAAAATACAACAAACTAGACATCCAGGCCTCGTATTGTTTTTTCAGCTAACACGCTGCTGCTCGTTGATTTTGCCTCGAGGCTCAGAATGAGTTAGTTTTTCCAAAACACATGACTGAAGACCAGGTGGAGCAAAACCTGTAAGTTTTTGCTTACAGGTACCAAGGTAATGGAAACATCTGACCACATTTAGTTTACTCTTTTAAAAAGTTTCAAACTGTCTTGTTCAGCAAGATTCTTTTCTTGGGAATCTTACTGATTTGCATTTTTTAAGACCCATCCATTTTTTTATTGTGTGCTATGTTATCTTCTCTTTTTTTTACCATTATGACACTTTTGTTTTTATTTATAGCTACAGTGATTCGTGACAAATTTCTCAGGGAAAAGCATAATAATGTGTTGCTTAACTTATTTTTGCATTCTGAAGTTTTACTTGGTACAAGTTTTCTATGAATTGCAAACACCTGTGATTTTTTTCCCTTAGTCTGAAAATTTTCATCTATTGCTTTTAATGATCTTTTGTTTTTGTCACAAAGTTTTTAGGGCTTTTATGCCCCCCGCCCACATCTTCAACGTCTCCTGCCTGTGCGTAGTGGACAGAGAAACATGAATCCCAATTCCATCTTGTTTGTTTCCAATTGTTTCAAACAGTCTAATTATTTCTCTGACTCCACCAATGGGCAAGTTTATGCATGTAACATTATTTTTTTCTTGCGTTAGCTCCTGACTTAGAAAGATCAACACATTTGTACTGCTTTCTTGTCTTTCTTATTTTGAAAGGTGAATACAAGAATTCTACCAGGTCACATTTATAAGCCAAAAATCATCAATTGCTAATTAAAAGTTCCTGGACACTAACCAGTTTATAAACAATTAATAGCAAATATACTTTAGTCTTTTTTTAATACAATAATTGTTATCAGTGTTGAGTAAGATCTTTTCACAACTTCTGAATTTACTAAGGTTAAAGTTAGCATTTTTCTCAATGTTTCAGTTCGTGCCTTTACTGCAGTAATTAAATATGAACTAGCTTTAAATTTTAATTGCTGTACATAAAATTTACAGCAATTACATTTAATTTGCAGCAATTACATTTAATTGCTGAGAATCTTTATTTTTTACAAAAAAAATGTTCAGGGGTTTTAACAATTGTAATGAGTTTCTGTAATAATTCACAGCTTAAAACTTAATTTTAATAGGTTTGTGTTATAATGGTACCAAAAAACAAACAAACTTTGTTTTACTTTTAGCTTAATGGTAATCTTATTTAATACGTTCGGATAAAAAGACATTAATACGTCTATGTTTTCCTGTGAGCTCATGAACGCTAATAAGCCGTCTGAACATTGCACCATCACAGCTGGATTTTTGAACTGTTGAGCAGATTAAAAGGTTTTTGGAGGGAACATTTAAGAGTTATCACACTGAACTGAAACAATCTGAGCAGCGGCTATGGGCAGCATACTAAGCACAGTAATTTGTTCCAAAGTTACAGAGGACAGAATGTAATGAATGGATTAATCTCGCATTCAACTTTCCAATTGTATCTGTAAAAGAAAGTTTAAAATAATGCTCACATTTAGTTTAATTACCTCATTAAGAACCTGAAATCATTATGCAAGACATTATGCAAATGGGGAATGGAAATTCTTGAGATGCAGATTATAATAATTTTATTTGCTTTGGAGACATTTGAAAGGAGGAGAGATTTTCTAAAGCGGGGGGAATAAATAACAATAATAAAAAAAAGAACATTCACTCATGCACACCAATGCAGCACAAACAACGAGTCCCAGAAAAGCCGAAGTCTATAGTGAATACAAAGCAACAGTCACAGCCAGAGGCCCAGCTGGCGTCAGGAGCCCTGCTGCCAAGGGACTAAGCACCTTGGGGTTTAGGTCACGGTGTGAGAGACGGTTTCTTTATTTAAAAAAAAACAAAACAACAGACCGACAGTTTCTGTTATCTCCATCAGTGTTATTGGCAGGTCTGAGTTCGCACTTGAAGATGTGGTTTATTGCAGCCGTCTGCAGCATCTAGAACCGTCTGACAGATAAGAAAACTGTCAAAGTAAAAAACAAAGAACTTCCAGTAGGTCTGCATTTCTACAGCTTTTTTTATTTCAGCGTAGGACCCAATATTAGCAGATTAAGAAATGGCTTCTGAGCTCAGCTGCTTTGATGAAAAACAAAAAGCTAACATTTTAGCATTCCTGAAAAAGTACAGATGATGCCTTTTTCATCAAGGTGAACTATTAAGTTTTATGAGAAATGAGCATTAAGAGCAGTTGACAGTAAACCTGTCATTTATTAATGTTACGGAATAGATGCAACTCTTTAAGTGAGACCTCATAAGAACATTATCGGAATAAAAAGGAAAGGGATTTGACTAAAACCCGACCATCACCCTGCTGCTCCGTTCAGGAGCTTATAAAAAATGAATGGCGACCCATCGACAGGAGGCCCTTCACCCACTGTGACGCCTGACGTCAGCGGTCACAGCCGGTTAGCATTGGATGCTGCAGGGAGCTCTCCAACACAAAGGCATTCTTGAAGTGGAATATACACGGACTGGACCTGCCTGCTATCTAAAACATGCCAACACAAGTGACTCAGTGGAGTGCTCTGACTCTTTTTTTTTTTTTTCCCCCCCACACACAGGCTTCATTAGCACACCCAGGGGTAAGAAACCAGCAGCTGAGCTCTGCACACTTCCTCTAAATGTGCATTACGGGGCTTTGAAGGAGGCAGAGGAGAATCATTTCAGCCTCGATGGAAGAGGCAGGCATTCAGTAAGTCCTAAGTGCCGTCTCTGGCCGGCTCACTCAGGGAGATGACCTAAATAAAAACGATTTGTTGGCCTGTTTCACTTTCCGTTTGTCTCGATAAAGAAATTCGACATTGTATGCAAAGCAAACATGCACAGAGGTTGGACTGAGGGAAGGAAAGTTCTCTTTTTCAAAGAAGTACAGAAACATATTGAGAAACATGTCACTGATGAAAGCATTTGAGCAGAGCACAAACATTTAATAGTCGCCGTTAGCGTAGGAAGGGATAACAATTCAAGCAATGGTCTGCAAAAGTAAGTAGACGACTAATAATGTCACATATAGACACACTTCTTACAGCCGTTATTTACATCGTTAGACTTTAATGAGACAACAAAAATCAGTGCATAATTTTGAAGTTCAGAGAAGAAATTACACTGGTTTTGAAGATTTGTTGTGACAAATAGCCTAAAAACAATTTATTTCTATTTAGCCCCATTTATTTTGATTACTCTAAAAAGAAAAATTCCCTTCACAAGTCATCTATTCCACCATCTAGTACAAACTTCATGTATCATTATTTAAACCAACTGAATATTTAAAGTGGCAACACAAAGGTGCAATTGGGGACAACGAGGTAAGGAGTTTAAATTTCAGTCTGAGGTCTTTCTGCATGGAGTTTGCATGATCTCCTCTTGCATACATGGGTCTGTCTGGCTTCCTCCCACTCTCCAGTCACATCCTTTACATTAATTGGTGTGTGTGTGTGTGAAGGGATGGATGTGTGTGTGTCGCTCTCACATGTACTCTGGCTCCTGCCTGATGAAGGAGACCCTACAAGGACAAGCGAGTGCAGACAGTGGCTGGATGGAATATTTAGAGCTTACCCTTTGATAAAAATGCTTTACAAGTTTTACACAGAAGCTGCAGATGAACTGTGAGAATATGGAAACCCTATTGCCTTCAAGAGCCAAATATCTGAAATCAAACATCACTGTGATGTATTGCACTCCACTGTCCAAGACAAACCCAGAAAGTTTGATGCCATCTTTGTCCTTGGAGCATCTTTTCTGAGAATTAATCGGAAACCGTTTCTCTCAGTCGAGAAATGTTTCCAAAAGTTCACTTCTGCTGTCAAAAGCTGAAGATGATCATCGACGCCTCTTTATGACTGTGTCTTAATTGTTGCGACAACCTCTTTAAGAGACTGAAAGGTCGTAACCATCTCCAGTGACTACAGAATGCAACTGCCAGGCTTTTCACTAACAAAAAAAGAGAGAGATAGCCCTTTACTCTTCTCACATTGGCCATCATCATATTTTAGGGCTCATTTTATAATCCTAGTTCTCACTTTTAGAGTGAATCTATAGCTAATATATCTTGCTTTTTAGAGCTGCACACCTCCTCTTAATCTCCGATGTTCTGGGAAGAGGATCTTAGTGGTTACACACACATTTTGAGACAAGGGCAGATAAATCTTGTATATCTGTGGCTCCAAGCTCGTGGAATGAATTGCATTCATCTTTCTGCCTGTGAAGAAGCAGCTAAAGACTCATTTATTCAGACTGGCTTTTAAGCAGACTGGGGCTGTATCCTTTTCCTGTTTTTGTATATGCCGATTTACCTTGCACCCTTCTGTTTTATTTTCCTTGTCATGAAGACCTTTTTTTTATCTCTATTATTCTTTTAAGGATGCTATGCTAACTGCTCTTCCACAATGGCCTCAAATGTTTATTTTCCACAGCCTGTGGATTACTGTTCAATCCATTATAAAATGAAGAGTGTGGCAAAAATGCCATCCAGGTCACTATCATCAACCTTTACTGACAAGGTGTTCAAGGAAAGCGTTAATTAGAGAAGCAACCAGGAGGAATGTGTTGACAGGATATTTTGGAAAATGGCAAAACGTGCAGCCACAAAGGGATCGGCAGACAAACAAGGCGCCCTGGTTAGGCAAGACTGAAACATTCAAAACTTTGTGTTGGAAAAACTACTGCACATCACCTTGAGCACACAGTGAAAGATGGTGGTGGTGGCGTCATGCTGTGGGGATGCTCTTGTGCAGAGATATTGTTGGTGGGGATGGAGCGATTGAAGGGTTTAGATTAACAAAATTTGTGTTCGGAAAAACATAAATCAATTCAATCTGAGCTTGAAATATCTCTGAGAAGAATTAAAATTTTAAATGTTTTTCAGCTGAGCCTGTATGTCATTTTCCTTCCACTTCAAAATTCTGCACAGGGTCGTGCAATCAGGGTTGGGAATCCCAATAGAATCCCAATAGTCTACTTTGAATGTTATGGTTTTGACAGGTAAAATTTGTAAATGTTCAGAGAGTGAGCATTTCTTTAGTGGCACCAAATGTTTGAAAACGGCAGTCTTTCTGGTTAAGCACTTCCTCCTACCAGCACCACTTCTTCAGAGACGGTTTGAGGAAGATAAAATTAAAAACAAAGTAGAAGCTTTAAGACTCTTAATAAAATACTTGTAGGTTCAAATTTAAATGAAAACCTAAGCTGTTCCGGAGATATTGCCCTATTGTTTTAAAAAGAGTGAAGTCAGCAGGAATTAACTCCCCGGCCAAGAATTAAAATACGAAGGAAGTGGTTGAGCTTAAAGTGCGTGATTAGCTTCCTGTAGTCATAAAACTCTATATTATAGCTCCTGGCAGCATAGAGTAACTCTGCCTTAAATCATTTTTCTCATGGCGCTTTTGAACAGAGTGTCCCAACATCCACCGTTCTTCATACCCAACCAGCCAGAGTTCATTTTATTAATCAAAACTTTGCTTTAGAGGAAACTGTCAAGACAAAACGCTCCCAACCTCAACCTGACATCACTACCTTACAACACACAGAGATGATCGAGCTCCAAAGTCAGAAGGTGGCCAGTAATTCTGATAACACTGTGAGAAGATAGAAACCGATAGTAACCAGACATCTGTTTTCCCACGTTCAGGTGAACACTCAGCACCCTGACCTCACACCCCAACGGGATGAATTTAGTCAGTCGCCCAGCACAGCTGCTCCCTGTCCCACTAACAGCTGGGCCACGTGTCTTTCACCCGAGAACTGCTAAAAAGAATGTGAAATGATTTTAATCAGTCAGGCATCCGTCACCAAGTGCAGAATAGATTTGGTTTCATTGAAAGACCTTCTCCATCCATCATTAATACTTTGAATTTAAAACTCTTAATACTTAAATAAACCATGCAATATACTCCATCCCAATGAAGCAGTGAACGACAGAACAAAAAAAAATGAAATGACAAACCATGAGGTTCATCAGACGGGATAAATGCATTTCATCAAGCTCAGTTATGTGCTGTGTGACAGACAGGCAAGAAGGATGAAAGATGGGAGTGACAAGGACAAACACAAACACTCCAAAAGCAACCTCTAAAAATCCTGTTAGAAAGTAATAATAAAAATCATTCTGGGGAAAAATTCAAAATGCTCACCTCCTCTCCCCCTTTGTCTTCTTTCCTCTCAGCAGCACAGCAGACGTGCAGTGGAGTAGCTGGCACTCCTCATCCCAGAGCTGTGACGGTGTGTGAGAGAGAGAGAACACCCCTCTCTGCCCATTCATAGCTCCACCGACGCACCACTCACACACGACTAGACGTGCAAACACACAAACGCCAGGTGTCCCACTGTGTCTGAACACTTTGCACACTAATGCAGTGGTGTTCATTCTCTCCAGCTTAATTATGACCATAATAATTGCACGCAACGGTCTAAACAAGCACGATAGATGGGATGCATTCCAAAACCACGTGCTGCCACATACTATGAAATATATACACTGCTGACGTCATCCAGGGGGATGAGATCATCCATGAGTCATCTAATAGGTTTTGTAACTGGCATAATGCCTAGCAGTCACAGAAAAATGGCAAACCCCCATCCAGCAACAAGTATTGGGAAATATAAAGCAGTTCATTGGCTACAAACCTCTACAAGGATCCAATCATAACTCTGCAAAGATCATCATCACTGACGTTGCATGAAGGAGGAAGTTTTCCTTCATCAGGATAAACCAAAAAAAAATGGATGTATAAAAAGAGTTTGCAGGTATTCACATGGATCAGCTTTGTATTGTTGAGCATGACTCATCCAGTCACTCCACTGAGCTCGAGTCGTCTTACAGCACCCTGAATGTATAATTCAAACCAAAATCACAAACCTTTTCTTTCAGGCAGAAACAGACCTCAGATTTATTGAAAAATAAAACGCCTTTCATAGCAAACAAATTAACAGAGTCGGTTAAAAGTTTTGCTAGGTAACATAACACTAAATCTGTCACCCTATTAACACTTTAGGGATCCCGCAATGCAATCGGAGGTTGGCAGGGAATGAGGCATGACCAGAGCTTCACAAAGTGCCTTCACAACAAACCATGCAAAAAACACAGATTACAAACAAACAAGTGCGCACACAAGAAAACACATATTTCAAGTAATAAAAGCTCATCTTCATAAAATATTTCAAAATCATAAGACACAGACATGCAGGGCATGTTTCAATGGGCTACTCGGAACAGTCCATGCTTCCTCTGCAGACATACACTCATGCTTTAGAGTCAACGTTAAAACACGACTGCAGGTTCAAAGGTGAATTAATCTGTACAGCAACATGTTTCAGGGTGCAATTTCAAGGTTAAATGTTTTATGCGTTTATGGGTGCAATATAGATTCATAGCAAACATTCTCCAATGAAGATCTGTAGTGTTTTAAAAATTACACAAATGCTTGCCACAAAGTTTTCACCCATCCATCTAGACTTGCCTTCAAAAACCCATTTGATCAAAGGCTGAGGCCAAATAAAATACTGCAGAGTGTGAGCTTATTCGTTAAAGAAAGTGCATCTGGACCAACAACTATCTGTTTACATAAATCAGATCACGTTTCTGTTAGATATTCAATTGGGTTTTAAGACTTTGTCTTTCCACGCAATTCTGCGTCAAACTGTTGTTTCCTTCAAGTCTTTAGATTCAGATTTAGGAGCATCAGAACTTTCCTCAGATTTATTGGCTGGAGCTGGAATTGGATCTGGAACTGGAGCGGTGACTGGAGCTGGAGCATCTGTATTGTCCCCTGACTCTGTTTTGGAGTCGTAGTGGAAGAGCTGGTTGCACTGGAATCGTCTGTTTTCTGTCCCTGGTCTGAAGAAAGCTGCAGAAATGAAGGGATCTCTAGCTGTTCTTTGGTCAGAAGGCCTCGCTGGTCATCTACTCTGCAGCACTGAGCTCTGGTCAGCATGTCCAGAAATCCTGAGGCAAATCAAGTCAATCATGTTAATTATGCAGGTTATTTGTCAGAATCAGTGCTGAGAAATGTGCATCAGAATCATCATTTGGCAAGCTGTAAGTGATGTAAGTGGCAAAGCACTCTGCAAAAGTATTCTATTGATTGCTTAGGCGATGGACAAACAAAACATTGTTCAAAATTTTGACTTTGGGGTGGGGAGGGGGGAGTTAATTCAAAAATATTTTACAAATAAAATTTAAAAATGTGCTAAATTGTACTTGCTTTCTAAAATGGCAGCTTTAATTACAGCTGCAGCAGTTTTGAGATGCAACATTACCAACTTTCATGACAAGAGATTTTTTTTTTTTGCTACTCATCACCTCAACACATCATCCATACAGTAAAAAACTGGTAGAAAAACCAGCAGGAATCATTGATTCCAGAAAAAAGATGGGATGTACTGCACACCACACCTTTCTTATTTCTAGTTGCACTAGATTTTGACAAAACATAATTTGCCCTCATGCTCTACTTCATGTCGATCAATGTATTTAGCTGTAATGAAAATTAAATCTTCTGTAATCCACCATCACGGTTTCTTTTCACTGGATCTCATCTTGACCCGACTTTGATTTAATAAAGACAGTAAAAATCACTAACATGTAACTTGTCTATAAATGAGCTCCAGTGATCCAGGTGTGAAATCGTCTAACAGCATGTGGTGTGAGATCTACACCAGACACTGGTGAGGTGCCTTACCGTCCATGTCGCGGTTCTTACTGGGTCTGTGCTGCGTCCTGACTCTGTCGGTCTGAGTCGACGATCGAGGCTCCAGGCCTCCACTGCCCGCTCCTGGCTGACGACAAAAGCAGATCCCAGAGACATGACGCACCTTTCACATATAGAACAATTTATAACCAAGAACAATACATGAGCACCACGTTTACATCACTCTAGGCGTAATTTAAAAAATAAAAAACAAATGAACATCTGAACAAGACGTGACCGAGCTTTACAATTAAGGATGTGGTTTCAAGAAAACAGCTTTACAGTCCCACTAAATATTATAAAAACAACAACGGCTTTGTGTCAAGTGGACAGATGAACCTGGGTTCTTGTCTAGTTTTAATTAACAGTGAGGAAGAAGATAAGGGATTGGTTTTTATTTATTATTTTAAAGCTCGCTGTTAGGAAACTGCTGAACAGCATTGAGGGTCTCCAAACAACAGTTTGTGTTGCTTAGAGACAGCTTGACCCATATTTACTGGGATGTTCAATAACTGTGGCGGAAACAAATAATTTGCTCCATCAATCAGCAGCCATGGTTCCTAAAACTAATCAGACCTTTCACCCACAACAATTTGAAGAGGAGGACAAAAAGTGATTAAGTCTTCTAATTCACAAAAAAGTGAAATGCATTAAAGCTCTGATAAAATGGTAATAATTTGTCTGTCTCACCTGTGCATTAGGAGAAGAACTCCCTCCTCTGGGAATAATGGCCTGATCTTTACCTATTTTCACAGAAAGATAAAAATTTGTATAACCACTTCGACGTAAAATCTCTTCGCTCTCCCTGAACGCAGGGAAAGGAGCTGAAGCACAGACTGCGGCTCTGATGTGATGTTGGGAAATGAGATGAGAAAACTGAAAATGACATAACATTAAACAAACCAAATTCACTGCGACACATCAAACCCATAGAAAAGAAAAGCAGAGAAAAATCTCAGCAAGTAGTCAGAGTAAAGAGAAAGGGACGTGTAGAAAGGGATTTAGAGAAACCGGGACAGCAAATTACTCTACTATGTTCAGAGAGTGAGAGGCATAAAAAAACACCAGAGAAATAAAAGAAAAATGAAGTATCACAAATTAGAGGAAAGAACATGACATGATGTGTGTTACCAATAGCGTATGGAGAGCAGCGTTTAATTATCACTTTGAAATAAAGTTCCTCAACTACACAGGCTTGTTTTCTTCACTGCTTTTCAGGAAGCTGAGAAATCTACTGTTTAAATTATTGTAAACAGTCCATTTTGAAGCAAAATGATTGGATTTTCTAAAAGTAAAGCCCAGCATGTTTACCTTTTGCCTTTTCCAACCGCAGCGTCTTATTGGCTAGTTTGTACACAGAGCAGTTCAGGTTCACAGGCTCGTCACTCCCAACCTGAAACAGACAGAAACAAAGAAAGAGATCCTGTTGAACGGAGGCGACAGTCAGAACTAGCAACCTCAACTATGGCGCAACATATGCACTCATAGTCAGTAAATTAGAATATCAATGAAAGGTGGAGTCATTGCAGCAACTCAATTCACTAAACAGAAGATACTTAAGAAGATAATTTACATTTTGAAACCTTGATTTTTTTTATTTATTTTTTTAGTTAGGATGATTAAAGATATGACTTTAATCATCTTAACTAAATGGCTGAAGATGCCACATTTAAAATTAGAATATTACACCAGATGAAAAAATAAAAAATATACATTTGGAAACGCAGAAATATGGACTTATAAAAATGAACTAATTATAAATTAGTTACAATTCTAAATAATTTATAAAATAAACAATATAAAAAATATTATGAATTAAAACTAGAATATAAAAAAATATGGTTTAATTCAAGATTTATTCAGTTATTTGTTTCATTTTCTTATTTCATAATGGTGTTTTTTTTAGTGACACTTATTTTGTAAAGCCACTGTGTATTTCATGGACGCATTTCTTAGCTCCGTTTTTATTTCAGGCTCTTTCACATTCTTATCATTAAATCAGGGGCTGGAGTTTGCTCAGGCTCAGGTCAGAGTGAAGCGAGTTGAGAGACGGCAAACTTCAGCACATCTGCATGAGGCTGAATATTTCTCTTTCCATTCCTGCACCGCTCACCAAAATAGAACTGGGTTCTTTTGACAAGACGGTTAGAGAGAAATATGCTGATGAACAGACTATATAAATCTTTACAGCATTATTACTTCTGTTCTGGTTTCCCACAGCGCTAAGAAATTATGCTTGAGTTCAATGTATAATGAATAACAGTCAGCCTTTGGGAAAATGTTGGCTGCTCTGTGACTTCTTAATGAATGAATCAGCAAACTTAATGAATCAGCAAAGAGTAAATTTGACAAAAACATCTAAATGAAGGGACAGTCGTTACAAGAATGTCTCTCTGCATCTCATCAAAAAAACTCTTGAGAGATCTGAATAGTAAGACAGACATGAAATATGTTGAACTATGTGTCACCAAAAAAAAAAACTGTTTTAAAGAAATACATTATTGTAAATGCTCTTTTGACATTTAAGTTCATTAAGTAAGCTTCCAACTTCAAGCTGGACAATACTGAAAGACCAGACTAAACAAATGCATTTGACAGAGCCAAAAAAACTGCAATACCGTTTCTCAAAATTGTGATGACAATATTTATTACAATTAATCCAAAATTTCCAAGGTTTTTTTCTTTGTCTTTTCATATATACAATGTTTCTACCTCTCCATAAGTTTTTGCATTTTCACCACTATAACTGCACACCCAATGTGGCCACTAAGGGCAATTTATCCCATTTTCATACTTTGCAGAGTATGAAATTTTAAGTAGCAAATATTGTGGTGTATTGCAAAGCACTGCTTATATTTCAATGGCAGTTATGACTCAACAAAAGTTTAATTGCATAAGTGTAAATTATGTTCTGACCACTGCACAGGGAAGTGTGTACTGCTAATTCTAGCAGGTATCTATTCATGTCGAAGTTTTTATAACATTTAAAGATAAAAAAAAACTAAATTAATTGAGATTATTAAGCACAAGTAACCATTCCTAAGTAAAAGACTGCTTTATATATATTAAGGTGTCAGACATAACCACTTACCATGGTTACCGCTGCCTCTTGCGGCTTTAGATGGTGTTTCTGCATCACTGTACAAAGGGCGTCCTGCAGTGTTTTACTGGACTTCACCATGATTCCCACTGTTTTACCAGTAAAGGTATTCTCCAACCTGTGACATGACTGCATTTTCAATAATAACCCACACAAATCCTAGTGAAAACAATGCTGATAGATAAAATAAAAGTCTACACCTAACGACCTCTTCACAAGAAGCGGAAATTTGACCAAATTTGGTCATGCATTTGAAGAAATCTTAACTACAAGGCAGATGATGTGTCCCAACTACATCAGGATTTCCCCCAAATATGGTGAGATGTGACATGCTGTAGTGGGTGTGAAAGTCTACTAATGGTGACTAAAATGACAGACAAAAAAAAAAGAACAAAAAGGAAGTGACTAAGATGACTCACGCAAACGTCACCCTGAGCTCAAGAGAGACTTGTTGATCTCTCAGCACGGAGCAGTCCTGGTCCAGTGACAAGGGCTGCCAAAGAGAGAGAGAAAAGCACATGAGACAGAAAGAAACACCAGAGATTTTTTTTTTAACAACAGTATCAGTTTCAACAAAAGGTTTCGGAAATGAAAGGCCGAGACGAGACAGAGGATGTTGGAACAGGAAGAGGTTAAACGTCTCACATGTTACCAAACATGGTTAAAGGCTGGCACTGCAGCTGGTAGCTTGATCTGAAACAGAAAGTGCTGCAGCACACAGAGGACAAGCTCTCACCTTGTCCTTGCCATGAAGGTAAATCATGACATCTTTTAATGGGAAGCCCCTTTTCTCACACAGGCTGGCCAGCATGTCCTTGATGGGCTGCCCATTACGTGTAGGAGCCAGGGAGGCACTGCCGTCGGGCAGGTAGACACAGCAGTAGCCCCCCTCCATCCCCATACGGCTCCCGATGCCAGCAGCCTGGTCGCGGGAAGTGGGAACCGGCCGGCCGTTCTACGCAACAGATGGGAGAGCGAAAAGAGAATATTTAAACTGATTTCCCAGCTTCTGGTTTACATTTTATTATTGTGTGTGCATTTAACCATAATCTTACGCAATTAATATTTTATACGATCTGCAACATTCCCAGAATGTTTGTCACAAATGTACTGACCTCCATCTGTCTGCAGAGGGAGCCAAGCTCCACACTGCTGGTTGATTTGATCGACATATTTGGCTGCTTCAGAGGACCTGAGCCTTGGCCGTTTGATGCATCTGTGAGTCAAGACAAAAAGAGAAAACTCAAAATACAGAATTTTTTTTAAAAAAAGAGAAAGAAACAATTTGATATATGACCACTATTACCTCCCCAGGATCCTCTTTTCTGTCGCTGTTTCTCTGAAGCACTTTTACCACTTGGTAGACTATTAGAGTCAGACTTCCTGTTCTGTTTGACAGATTTAAAGAGATAAATCAAGGTTTAAAAGGAATAATGGGCTTTTATTGCCTTGTCCTTTATGCTATTCACCTTCTTGTCACTTGAGGGACTCTTGTTGGCCATGTCGTCCCATGACCCCATGCGGACGGGCTCCGTCGAGAGTTGAGGTAGAAGTTTACCTTCTACACTTGCCAAGGTGCATCGCTGATAGAGTGGAGAGCGCACAAAGCGCCGGTAGCTGTCCATCTTCATCAGTTTAAAAATCTGATGCAAGAGAAGCAGTAGAGCTGAACTCAGAGTTAAGCAATAAGTACATGTACCAGTGATTACATGGGAGTGTAAACGTTCTGCTAACCTGAGCCTGAGCTTTGTTAAACATGTCAGGTGTGGGCTGCTCCAGGTCCTCCTTCTCTGTCTTGGCAGTGTCATCGATGTTCACACTGTAGGGAGCGCTGTTAGACAGGTAGGTGTCGTAGATGGAGTGAGCTGCTGCCTTCAACTAAAAAGAACAAATATGACACAATGAATCAATGGAGTTTAAACACAACGCATCATTTGTCACTTAATGTTAAGCTGTTGAATACGAAAATAAATGTTTTCTACTTTGTAAAATACAGTAAAACCAAAACATTTTCAGCGGTTTTACCTGCCAGAGAAACAGTAGAACTTAGACAAAGAAAATGTCATTTTCAAAGTTTTCACAAATAAAAATCTGAAAAGCATGACGTGCATTTGCAGAATGCTTCCTACACTTTAATATCCCAAAGGATCTGCCAGCCTAACCAGTTGCTTTCAGAAGCAATTAGTAATTAGTATACAGTGCAGCTGTATATAATGCAACCTGTGCATAAACAGAGGTGTCCTGTGACGCCCTCAGAGGTTTGTTCATGTGTTATGAATGTTAGGGCACACACCAGTTCAGGGAGACGTTGCAGAGTATTAAGAATATTAATTGCAGAAACAAACTCATGACAAGGTCTGTTTGTCGTTTCTCACAAGCTATATGTAGGACACAGTAAACATGCTGAGGAAGGCTGGGTGGTCAAATGAGATGAAAAGCTCAATGTTGGTCTCTTCCCCTGGTCATGGCACTTTGGGGATGTTTTTCTTTAGCAGTGACATAGAAACTGGCAAGGGTGGATGAGGAGGTGGGCGGAGCTACATAAAGGACTGGTGGAGGTTCAACTTCCAGCAGGACATCAAGCCTTAACATAACGACCAGGCCTCTATTTGACATTTGATTCAGGTCAGTTGGAGAAGAGATGCAGCTAAAAGTTGCAGGGTTGTAGATCCAGAGGACTGAACTTGTGCATTCCTGACCTAAATGATGTAGAAAGTTTCTAAAAAAGATGTTTACCATCTCTCTTTGCTATATTTGACAAATCATGACCATTGTTTTGTGAGAAGAATGGAAGATTGGATTGCTCTCTGGATGTAAAAAGTTGATAAAGACATACTTTAAAAGGGCATGTAGCTGTAAGTAAAGTGAAATGCGATCAAGTATTTACTTAAGGGGACTGAATACAACAAATACACACTTTTTGTTTTTTTGTATATATATCTTTTTAAAGCAATCATTTTTCCCACGGCAGTAATAATAGAAAACACTTATAGTAATTACTTGAAAACAGCCAATCACACAAAAATTGAGTAAAATCAGAAGTTTGCGATTGACAAGGTCAGAAAAAATGCCTAAGGGTTATAACTACTTTTGTAAGGCAGTGCAACAGCCAAAGGTCATTTCCTGTCTTCATTTTAAAATGAACCACCAAAACTTTAAAGGTGAAAGCAGAGGCTTCTATAAATAAGTTGTGCTTTACTAAGAGACTTAAGCTTCCACAAAAACAAAAACTTGTAATTTTGCTTACCAATTCATTAAATACATTTCTTCGAGTTTTTTTTATCCAATTAATCCACCTGAACAATTCTTTTCCAACATTGAAATACCACATTTAGCATCATCTGTGTTATTTTATAAACTTGTCTGCTTGGCTTGTTAAAGTGAATGTAAAATATACATATTAGAAAACAGAGCAGTACACACTAAAAGAAATGACTCAAATACATTCAGGAGCTAAAGAGTAGTACCGTACCCGATCCAAAGATGTGGCTGGAATCTTCCTGAACTTTTCACATTCTTGCCAGAATAAAATGTTCTCTGCACTCACTTCGGACTTCAGAAAGGCCTGCAGAGAAGCGAGCAGGAAACATGAACAAACACGCCTAGCTTAGCAGGAATACCTTTGAAAAACACCAGTGAATAGCCAACGCGTTATTATCCCAATAGTCCGTCTCACAGTAAAGTAAGTGACCCCATGGGGGTCTTCCAACAGCTTCTCAAAAGAGACGGCCCAGCTCAGGACACTGTTGGCGGAGTTGACGTCCCCTCCTGGGGTCCCTGGAAGGCTGGAGCTGCTGCCTCCACAGCCCCGCGCAGTCATGTTCAGCTCTGAAAACACAATCACACCTACTTTATGAGAGCTAAACAGAAAGCTGGAGCTTCAGACTTAATCAGACCTTTTCATGCTCAAACATGTTGAGATATGTAAAAGGTTGGTCATGTGCACATGCTTACCTCCATCTGACACTGCCTGACTCTGGGAACAAATAGAGAAGTAAGTCAGGAGACATTATAAAGCAAACAAAATGTAGGAAAGAATATTTTACTGTAAATCAATTTTGCTGATCCTATCTTAGACTTACAATCTGTTCAAAAACGATTTTGAAACAAGCCTTTTAAAAAAATGTGGCTACAATTAATATTATACTTATTGTCTAATCATAGGAGAAAGCTTAGACAAAAATCCACATTTCTGCAACACCTATAAAGTGCATTCAACCACATACAATAGACATTTACAAAAGGAAATGTGAACAACAGCTGCATGTTTTTTCTGCATGTTCTGTCAGTGTAGCGCAATCAGCCAGGACAGTTTTCACAGGAAGTGGTTGCAACACTGATGACAACAGCTCTCATTCAGCTTTCAGAGCACACAAAAATTTCATATCTTGCAAAAGTTCTCCCACAGTAGCTGACGGACAAGAGTTTTGTGAAACTCTAGAATGAAAAAAACAAAGATTTGGCTAAGAAATTACTTTAAAATTTTATAAAATGGCATTTCTATTTTTTTTTAAAAAGAGATGAAGTGGATTTGTGAGAGGAATTTACGTTTTTCTGCCTGGGTTTCCTAATGAGGGGGCTCTGTTTCCTCCCACAATCTACACATGTACAGGTTGGTAAATTAAAATTACTCAGAGGTGTGAATGTAGCCGTGTCTACTCGTTTGTACAGGGTATCACTCCAACAAAATAAAAATAATTTTAAAAAAAAAACTTACCCACCGACTATAAAGGTTGATGTTCTAGTTTATAAATACACTGATATAATTACCATAGATTATATCTCACTCTCAGTTCCCCATCATCGTTTGCTAGTAGTCTAAGCAAAAAACTCAAACTGCACAATCTCAAGAAAAGAAAAGATGTTCTGGTTGTAATGCTTTTAACATTTGCTTTAGTTTTTATATCTTCCATTCACTTTAAGTTTTAAACTTAGATTTACACTGAGCAGCCACTCTTTTTAAAAACACCTCAGTAGTTACAAATTAGACCCCTTTTAGACAGTTTATAAAAATGCCTCAATTCTTTAAGAAAACAATTCATCACGACTCTCAGATGAGATGTCATGGCGGTGAATAGTTTTCAAATTACTCCTCTGAGAATTTGCTTAATCTTGAAATTATAGCATCGTGGAAATGCTGGAGATTCCACACCAGTTTGACATAATTGTTGTGTCATTTTGCATTTCATGGAAGTGGACATCATAAGACACGTACACTGTGGTAATGAAGGGATGTAGCTCCCCAGCAGCATGATGCTAATGCTGTGGTATTAGTATCAGTGACACTCGTCCGAAAACATTCCAAACTCTGACCCCATCACCTGAATGTTGCAGCTAAAACAGAGCCTTGCTGGATGTTTTTCAGCATACTATTCTTTAGCTTGTGTATGTTGCAGCCCGAGTTATCTGTCCTTAGCTGCCAGGAGCGTCTGCTACTGTACAACATCTGTTCCAAGGTTCGATGTGTTGTATGTTCAGAGCAGGTGTTCAATATACTTTGATTGTAACGAATGGCTATCTTGTTGCAACACAATAATGCTACCAACTGTGCCAGTCTTTAGGAGCCTAATCCCTTGCTTTGAATTTCATTAAATCACCATGTTTGGTTGATTAAATGCACTGAGTTGTTGCCTTGTGATTAGCCAATTCACAATTTGTGTTGAGCAACTGAACTGTTGTAAATGTTTCACTTCACAGTGGTCACATAAAATGACCACTGTATATTTTTTTTTCTTGAAAAGACATTTTTAACTATTAGTGTAACTGTGGTTTAGCAGCCTTAGTTCATGATGAATGAAGCTGGTTGAACACGGTTGAATCATTATCAGTCATTATTCTGATAGTAAAAGATTAAGCTAGGTGTGGGAGGAATTCCTTAGATTACAGCATTGTGTATTTTGTCTGTATCTTCAGTTGTTTTTCTTATTTCAATAAAACAAAAAGCAGCTTCTTATATTAGTCTAAATTAAGTCTCTTGTCAATAAATAAAAGACTACAAAAAAGCAGAGATGTTGAAACCAGTTTCAATCTAATGGATCTAACAGGACATTTTGCATGCAAGATGTGATCTAAATCACTTTTCGTGCCAGAGATCAAATTACCAGTAGAATTAATCACAATGTGTCTGAGTTATTAAAAAAGCTTTTAAGAGCATTTTTCAACAGTAATGTGCTGGCATTTGCTGCAACTGCACTCCTCATTGACTTCCCCATTTAAATGTTTGTCCCTTTTTTTGTCTGTCTGATCAGAGAAGCCACCAGTCATGGCAGAAGGAAGTCAAGAAGAAAAGTCAAACAAACGTCAATAAATTAAATCAAATAAAGTGACATTATCCGGTTTGCACACATCGAGTTTTCTGAACTTAAGCAGAAACAGGAATGCAAACATAGAAGGGAGTTGCCAAATTAGAAAAGGAAATTCTTACATTTAATGCAAAGCAGTAATTTGTGCGAAACATCCGAGACATTCGAGGGCATCTACAAAAAGACACTTATTTAAGAGCTGAGCCATTTCAGGAAATGGAGAGTGAATTCAAGCCAACTCAGCCTACACAGGACAGATTGGACAACATGCATGACACGCTTTATGCTTCTGGCTCATGAAGACCGGCCTGTCTTCAGCGGCAACCAACTGTAGCCACACAGCCTGATTGGCGCTGGCTTTGCATGGAAGGGAAGTCAGGCAACATAAGCCAACATAGGATAACTGTTCATCAACTCGCTAAATGTCGGCTGACACTGGTATCAGGAAGTACTAAAGTGAAGGCTAGCACTTAAAACGATAAAACCTACAGATTAATGGGTTCAAAGCACAAAAAGAACTGGACACAGATCAAATCCACAGAAACCTGTTTAAACCTAAAAAGAGTGGTACACGCTTACCATGTGGGCAAGAGGAATCCCTAAAGAATTGCAGTTCTTCGCCATTATGGCCTGGATATCAGATTTAAAAAACACACCAAAAAACCTGTGTCCTCTCCGTCAAAGGGATACAGAAAAGTGCTCCACCCAAACTTGATGAGCACTCTTCATAACAAACACTCAGACATCACTTGGGTCTTCCTGTCACTTCCTGCCTGGAAGGGAAGTCTCGCCATAGCAACAAGCCACAGAAGAGGAAGTATGGTTACTATGATCAAACTGTTCTCAACCTACATCTTGAGAAACTCTGTGATGTGGGCTCATAAGCAGACTCACTATGCTTTTAGTGCAGTTCAGCTGCTGTGCACTTTTGAGATGCATGCAGCCGAGTTTTAGTTTTGACGTATGTCACACTTATAGTTTCCCACAAGGCTGTTGTGCGTTTTTTACGAAATATGTCACTTCAAAAAAGTCTGCATATATATAATACAAACAACTGTATACAAACAAGCAAACAATCCCGGTTAAAATAAAAAAATGCAGTTTATTATCCAGGTATATTTTTATCTAAATATCTAATTCGTTTTAGAATAAGAGACCCTAGACATTTTTTATGACAAGCTTCATAAATAAGCAGGCAAATTTTTACCTGCTTTCTGGGTTCTTAAGCTCATGTAAGGAAAATTCATAAGGAGTACAATGAGGCAAATTATAAGTATACCTGTAATTAACTCACCTTTCTCCCCTCTCTGTTGCAACGGGATAAGATGCGCAATTCCTTGTACTTCCTGTGTTGCTTGAGAGAAGCGCTTTTTGCCAGGCGGGAAAACTTGTGAAAAAGTCCACTGAGAGCCACCATTTTTCGAGGAAGAGGAAAATGTTTAACGAAACCACAAAGATGACAACATTAAGCACCTCCTCGGGACAATACCTATTCTCAAGTGCGCAACAAAATTACGCAGGTGTCAGCTAGTATTAATTAATGGCGGACAATTTAGTCTCGCACTCAGAGAACAGTTTTTTTTTCTTTCCACTACGTTGGAGTCGATGCTGTAAATATGTTGCACTAGAAGATAAACTTATTTTCAATTATGCTTAATATTTCAGCAATATCTGTTCTTTAAACGGAAACCCGGAAAATGAATACCTGCTCATGCGATCCAGTTACCCCGGGAGTCAGAACTCGGAGTTGGGTTTAGCGTCAAACCAGACGTAACGGCGCAACGGAGACGGAGAAGTACGTATTCAACATGGCGACGCCCTTAGACGTTGCAGTGTTTTTGGAATATCATGGAAACATAATTTTGAGATTTGATTTCCATAAACAAACACCACTTTTAATTTATTCTGTTTAGACTTGTGGGTGTTGCGAGTAACTTTAAGTTTAGATAAACTCTTACATGTGTGTCTTGTAAAATGAATACATTTGCCCCACGGCTTTTTAAATGTCGATATGAGGAGCGGCCATGTTGAAATGCAAAGTCGGCCTTGCAAGCTGTAACTGGGATTAGTCAGAGTTGCTTTCCCAGTGTTAAATTCCAGTTCGGAGGAGATTTCAATTGATTTTTCCAACTGGAACTCAGCAATAGAAGTGGGCCTCTGTGTTACCAAATACACAGTCCAGTCACATTAATGTGACCACCACGTACTTTCCACTTCAGAGTTAAATAACCAATCACAGAAGGCAGGTGGCAGCACAGTGCAGTTGAGCGTATATAAAGGGTGTGTGTGGGCTTCGGAAAACATTTCAATCGTTGGCGTAATGCAGAAACGAAGCGATTTATCCGACGTCCAAAAGGGCATGATCATTGGCTTTCGGGCCGAGGGTGGAAGCATTTCCGAAACGGCTGAGTTTGTGAACTGTTCGCGTGCCGCCGTGGTAAAAGTGTACCGTGCATGGCAAAATGGGACTGTCCAAAATCAACGACGTGGCAAATGTGGTGCACCACGGGCCATAGATGACAGAGGCGAACGACGGTTGCGGAGATGCGTTCGGGCAGATAGACGGGCTACCGTTGAGCAACTGACCACTAAAATGAACCAAGGGGCTACCACAAGTGTCTCCCAAACCACTATTCAGCGAACATTGCTGCGTCTGGGCCTCCGAAGCGGACGCCTGGTTCGTGCACCTATGCTGACTGGTGTTCATCGACGACGAAGGCTAGAATTTGCACGCCAGTACAGCAGCTGGACGTCCACTGAGTGGCGACAGGTAGCGTTTTCAGATGAATCGCGTTTTATGCTCCATCGGACAGATGGACGTTGGCGTATAAGGCGTGAAACCTCTGAAAGGAACCACCCTGCAACCATTGCAGGAACGGTCCAAGCTGGAGGCGGGAGCATTATGGTCTGGGGAATGTTTTCCTGGCATTCTCTGGGTTCACTGATTATTGTGGAAGGCACGATGGATCAATACAAGTACGCATCTGTCCTTGCGGACCATGTCCACCCCTACATGCGCATTGTTTTTCCTCAGGATGATGGCATCTTCCAGCAGGACAATGCGAGGTGCCATACAGCTGCCAGTGTACGTGCGTGGTTCGAAGAGCACCAGGATGAGTTTACCGTCCTCCCCTGGCCAGCAAACTCACCTGACTTAAACCCAATCGAGCATCTGTGGGACCATCTCGATCGAGTTGTTCGCGCCATGGATCCTCAACCGCGTAATCTAGCGCAGCTGGCCACGGCATTAGAGTCGGCATGGCTCAACATCCCAGAGAAGACCTTCAGGGACCTAAGTGACTCTCTTCCTGCACGTCTCGTAGCAGTTCGCTCTGCGAAAGGTGGTTATTCTGGCTTTTGACAGATGGTCACATTAATGTGACTGGACTGTGTATATACCAAACATTGTCTAAATAATTAAAATTATACATTTTATTTCTTTTTTAAGGCAAAAGAAAGAAACATCTTCAAACTAAAAAGATTGGCTATGGAGAACTTTGGGACTGATACAGCCAAAAAGCTCAATGTAAAGTAGCAGATAATGCTTCAAAGAATAAAAATGAACACAAATTGCGGTTTATTTTACATCTGTGACTCATTTGGGATCATGCAAATATGAGGAAACAAAAAAGGAAAGAACTGGAATGAAACTTCAAAATATAACTGGACACAAATGGTAAATGGACTGAACTTATATAGCACTTTATCCAATCATTTTTCACCACTCAAAGCACTTTACACTAGAGTCACATTCACCCACTTGCACTCAGAAACGCTCACACATTTATACACCGATACGCAGCTCAGTAGGCAATTTGGGTTTATGTGCCTTGCCCAGAGGCACATTGACGTGTGGCAGGAGAAAGCTTGAACTGAACCTACAACCTTCCTATTGCAAGATGACTACTCTACCCACAGAGCCACAGTCACCCCCACAACACAATTACACTCAAAGATTCTCAGTGACACAAAATGAAATGCTTGCACACTAAACCAAAAGACAACATGCATGGTAAGAAAGGTCCTGGCAGCTAACCTGTTCCCTATGCAGTGTGTAAGAATCAACTCCCAAATAGGGCACTTATCATTGTAATGAGGGAAATGAGCAGGATTAAAGCTCCCTCATAAGCAGCTAAAATGATTGTAATTAACAGAAAGCTATTTCAAAGCTTGTTGAGGCCTGTGCTGTCTTGATTCACTTTGTAAAGGCTGACAGCAGCTCCTGATGTAGTTATTCCTCAACCCCACTCATTGTTTCAGCAACTCATTGTTCCCCGTTGCAGTATGGAAGATGATTATGAAATCTGACGTAGAAAAGTTTCTTTTTAACCAGCTTAGATGTAGAAAGAAGTAAAGCATCACACTTTTGTAAAAAGCATCTTCCCTCTTTTCTATGCTTCCTTATATTGTGGGCTTGTTGCTGGTGAAAAGACATGGATCGTGCTGGCGTCTGACATGAGTTGTCACTGGATTAGATTTTTGCTTTCATTTTAAAATGCCAGAGCACATAAACTAAAGAGGAAATGGCAGCAGAGTGCATGATTTTCATCAGATGGTCCAAATTGTGGAGATGTGACTCGCATGCAAATTAAAACACACAAAGACATGTCTGTTAATCTCTGCACGGTCACCTTCTCTGTGTGTTGTTTCTTTAAAACAACCTGGTGCTTAAATTGCATTTCAGTGAATTTTTGCTTCATTTCCATGCTTTTGAAGCTGTCTCTGTCTCTACTGCGCATACTTAAAAGAGCTCCAGAATCCCATCCACTCAAAGAAGTAATAAGGAAACAAACAAAAGATAATCTACAGCACTCTCTAGTGGCCGCTCTATAAATAGATGTCTGACTGTGAAGACCAAATATGTCTTTATTGAGTGTGTGTGCTTAAAATTAAGTTATCTTTTGTTAATGCATATATTTCTAAGTAGGAGTATCCTTGATGCGAGTCTCTTTGTATGCTATGTGCTCAAGGGAATAGATCTTTGCATAGAAAAACTTTTTTTTCTGATAACAGGCTGTGCTTAAGTACTCCTTTGAGAGCGCATGTCTCACTTGACCTCACATTTGTCAATTTTTTGTTAAAAAGAAATATACCATACAAAACGTAAAGTACTTGAACAAATTTGCGTTAATCAACACCCAGACTGCGATGGCTTGCTGTCATGTCCGCCTTGGAAACAGATAAACAGTGGCAGTGTTTGTGATGACATGTTCCAGGAATTAAATAATTTGCATCCCTATCTGTGGTTATAATCTGTTCTTCCAAGCTTTTTCTATTGCAGAGACCTTTAGGCTAAGCAAAGCAGAGCAGGTCAATGCATGGGTCTGTGCCTTGAGCGACAAACCAGGTAAAATCAAGACATTTAAGCTTTTTAATAATGTAATCGTGGGCAATATCAAATGATTTATGTCAATGTATCATAAGTATAAAATTTACTAGATGTTCTTTGTACTTAAGTCTTAAATTGATCAATTTTGGTTGGCAGAGAATGATCAGAACAGGGAGAGAGCTTTTGCTTGGACTTCTTCTGGGTAAAAACTTATGATATTTGGTTATTCACTATTTTGGCAGTATGTGTATTAAGTATTTCTATTTGATTCTGTTTAATCTCCTCCGTGTTCTATTTTTGTGTAGTTTGTGTCTTCTCTTCCTCGGTTGCTGCTGACTGTAAGGGATGTAATATTACAAAAGGTAAAAATAAAAGTTACATATTGCCAGAATTTCATCAAAATATGACAGAAATGTTCTAAATAAGTGTTTTTCACTTATTACTTCTCTGTAGCTTGCTGTGAGAAGAAACATAACGTCACTGAGTGTTCTAATGGTATATCCACTCTTTCTTACTTTTTTATTTTAATATAAGAGCTGAAAATTTTACATATGATTGGAAATGCTGTAGTTTTAATGTCGTAACATCAGTAAAATCAAACAAAGGTCAGCACAAATGTGATAGACTCAATATATTAACTAAAATGTGTAACTGTTGATATTCCTTACAAATATTGACCAAATAGACAAGGAATGAGCTGAATAGGTTGGAGTGATAACTTTCTGGATGTTAATATAAACTGCTAATCAGAAGTAATATATCAACCAGAAGTTAGCCAAACAGCATCCCCATCTCTTACAGATCACTGTAAGTTACAAACCTTTCAGATCCTAAACTAAGCTCTTTTTCTTCCCAACAGACTTCAGTGCACAGGTCAATAGTTCTGTAGCCACCATAAATGAGGGCGATGACGTAACTCTAGAATGCTCCCACAACATCCCTGCTCTGAACCTGAGCTATGGATGGTCCAAGGACGACAAAGATATTGAAAACAATAACAAAACAATTGCTTTCACACGCGTCCTGTCAAGCAAAAATGGCAAATACAAATGCTGTGTAAAGACCTCATGCGGCAACTGTGAATCCGTCGCATTTGATTTCAAAGTCGAGAGTAAGTAGACGTCATGATTCTACAATCGCTCTCAATTTTTATTTTTATTTTTTGTAGGTCATAGGTTATTTGATATTGATATTTTTCTTGTTTTTGTTCTGTGTGACTCTCCATGTTCTGTTATTCAGACAACTCAATCGTGATCATCATTGTATGCGGAGTTTCAGCTTTGGCCCTTGTCCTAATAATGGCGGTGGCTATGAAGGTTAAGCTTCAAATGGACAAGAGTAAGAGCTTTATTTGGATTGTTTAAGTATTTCATTCTCTTCTTTCTTTTTAAAATGTTGAACTGACTAAAGGAGCTGTAGTCTTATTTCAAGAAACACGACTGTGGTCAGCAGTTGCTTAGCATAACTGCACAAAGACTAAAACATGGGTAAACACCTACACTCCCTCCATGCAAACATAGTAAAATTCCTGGCGGCTTGCTAACAAAGATCTTTTAATAAACTTCTCATGAATGGTGTGTATTGGACTTATAGAGCCATGTGGATTCATATGACTACAGCCATGCAAATCTGAAAACAACCCCTTACTCTCTGACATTATTTAAAACTTTATCTAAAATAAATTCATTTCATATAGTAGAGACTAAATTACATGGAATTTGAATGTTGCACAAAAATTGATTCTGGTCCATAACAGAATTTCATATACAGTTTTAGAATAGAAAACCACAACTGAGAGTTGTTCAGACTCTGACCACTAGATGGCAAGAGTTTCTATTATGACCCAGTGTTGACCCAGTTCATCGTTAGCAAGAACTAGTTCTTATGGTAGTTCATTCACGTTAAAATACACACATCATAAAAAAAAAGATATTTTTAACTGGGCTCCTACACAAATTAGTTCTTTTTCATTTGTCTTATTTTGTCTGATGTGTTGAAAAAATATTGGTAGATTATGACATCATTTAGAAATAAGCAAATGGGTTATCCCACTGCTTTGCACCTGTTTATTCTGTCTTATTTTCTTTGCTCACCTCAACATTATTTTATTATTGCTAAATTTCCAAAATGGCTGACAACACGAACAAAAATGGAGACATAGCCATATTCCACCAATTTAAAATAGTACTGCTGCTGTTTTGGAAAGTTAATGTCAGCAAGCAAAGTTGATGTTTTTGTTGTTGATTTTTTTCATGACCTGGAACATTTGGCCAAAGATTTTCTTTTTATGCTTCAGATTATTTATTTTACTGTTAATGTTGTCTTTTTACTACTTTTTGACTGCATTTAAATAAAATACCTCTTAGTTATTTTTAAGCCATACCCCAGACCCCTTGCAGCGTTCCCTGTAAACATTATTTCTCAACGCACAGTGTTTTATCCGTGTTATTTTTCATCCTTATCAGTTGGTGAGCAAACATGTTTTTTTATCATAAGCAGGGTGAGAAGATTTATGACATTTTGGAGTTAACACTCATTTTTCTTTTTGCCTAGAGCTGCATTGTAAGATTAGAGTTTCAATCAGATTTGTACATGTTTTAAACATTAAACTGTAACAAGACCAAACAAAGTAGATATGATGTGACAGTCTGATGCTTTTAAAGGTCTGGTTGATTAATTCCTTTAGTCTTGGTCTGACTCAGCTTTGCTGTTTCCTCCCTTTGTGAGCGTTTGTATTTATTTAGAAGAGATGGATGTTATAATGATGTTTGCGGCTCTTGAAGCTGCATATTATGAACCTGCTCAGTGTTTATTAATCAGCGTTACCCTATGACTATTGGCAGATCAACACAAGGAGAGGATGAGGCAGAGGGCAGAGCAGAGAGCACAAGAAGCACAGAATGGCGGTCCAATCCCATTTGCCCGAGGATACTGAAGAAAATGGCCTATTCCATATAACTGTGATGAATGAATGCTAAGCTTCCTGTCATAATGTACTTCTACTGTTTCCTTATGTAAATAAAAAGTCTCCAGTTTCTGTTTGTGTCTCTGTTGGGAGATAAGAAATTCAAAGTTGAAGAACACTTTGGGGGTGTTTTTAGATTTTATTTTCTCAGATTATATATTTCTGAAGGTTACTGTCAACATTCACACCAGATGTTTGCAAAAACCCCAGTAATTAACTAAAATTTGGTTAACAATGTTAATGCGAATTAAAATAGCGTAGAGATCAAATACTGAATGCAAGATGTGCAAATATAAATAAAAGAGCTAAAAATCTAGCTGGAATCTGTCAAAACTTATTTTGATCTGTGTAAATGGTACTGTCAGACTTCTAACTGAAGTGTGGACAACTGGAGAAACGTAATCAAACATTTATGACGAAAATCCAATCCCAAATACTTTGCAAAGGAAACAGCCAGTTAAGGTCAGACATCCATCCATCCATCCATTTTCTTGACACCCTTGTCCCTTGTCAGACAAAGAACATTTAAGTTGCTAGATTGAGTCAACTGACCTGAATCTGCTAGAAATCTGCTAGAAAATCTATGGATAAAGTAAAAAAATCAGCGTATTGGCGAGTTATCAGCAAAATATTTAAGATTTGAATACAGCTTGTGTGGAAAAAAAATGGACAAAATAATTCCTGACCAATACATCCCAACTAGATGAAACCATCATTGCTAAAAAAGACAAAATGATGGATAATAATTGTGTTTAACTAAGGTTGTTCAATATTTCTACTGCTAATATTAACATTAACATTAAGCACCTGTTTAAAACCTGTTTTTTTCATCTTTGTAATATTTCCAAACTTCGTTCATCTCTCTCCCGCTCGGATGCTGAGACCCTCATCCAGCCTTTGTCTCCTCCAGACTCGACTACTGTAACTCGCTGCTCATCGGAGTCCACCGAAAACACCTTCAGAGACTTCAGTACATTCAAAACAGTGCTGCCAGAATCCTAGTGAGGCTCGTAAATTCGATCACATCACACCTACTCTTCACGAGCTTCACTGGCTTCCTGTTACCTATAGGATTCAATATAAAATTGCACTTATCACCTATCACTGTCTATATGGAACCTCACCGGATTACCTGAAGGACCTCCTTACTTCACATTCACCTTCTAGACCCCTACGATCCCAAGCCTGTAATCTTCTCCACCTTCCTCGATCAAAACTAAGGACTATGTGTGATCGAGCCTTTGCGGTGGCGGCTCCTTGTCTATGGAACTCTCTCCCAGACTATTTGAGAGCCCCGCAATTATTGTCTGATTTTAAAACTGGCTTGAAAACTTTCCTTTTTAGACAAGCCTACCCCACTTTTAAATGACAGTAGTTTGTTTTTGATTTTTTAAATTGTTTTTGATAGCTGATTGTATGTTTTTAGATGCACCATGTAGCACTTTGAGATTTTTATTAATGAAAAGTGCATTATAAATTAAATTGATTATTATTATTATTATTATATATTATTATTATTATTATTATTATTATTATTATTATTATTATTATTATATTAATAAAACATTCCAGTGTTCCAATATATATCTTGATCTCTGTGGGTTACATGAGGTTTTTTTTGTGGGCCCATTCAAAACACATGAAAAGTCGATGTGTTAAATACTTATTTTCCCCACTGTTTGAATATTTTTCATGACGTAACGCTCCTTCCACGTTGCCCTGTTTAGTTGAGGAAAAAGAGCCTAGAAATATTTTAATCCAAATACAGGACAGAGATTCCCACTAATCCTCCTGGATGCTCTATTCACAGAAGCACACTCTACACAGAGCAGCTTAACAGTGGCTAGCCTGTAATGGATATATTGAACAATAAATCCATCCAGTCCCCCTCTAAAAGCCAACCATGTGAGGAATCAGACCAACGAAAGCAGAAACAGCCTCCTGATTCAGCGCTCTGATTTAACCCTCCAATATTTACATGTTAACCTTGTTCACACTGAGAGTGTCTTGCATCTACAGCAGTCATATGGGTGATATATATTTTTTTTAATTTCCCAATCTGTGTATGTGAATGGGTTGGGAAGAGCTGTTTATTTAGCTGCCTCCTACAGCAGGTGGCAAACGGATAATCCAGGTAAAGCCACTGCAAAGTGGAGAGGGAGGGAGAGATGGACCAAGGTGTGGGTGGGGGGGGAAGGGAGGAGGATGGAGCGGCCTCTGCTTGGACGGCCAGGGCTAATTCTGGCCTCCTAATCCTAGTCCCCATCTACCCTCCCCCTCTTCCTGCTCACAGTGGCACTAAGGAGCTGTTGACGCCCAGGTAGACATTATCACTTACACACATAACACTTAACCTAGACAAGTTTTCAGAGAAGGGGAGAGGGTATAAAAAAACCCAAAAAGAAGCAGCATTTACAGGTTAATTGTCTAGATAGATACTCTGTGTGATCTGGATTGCTTACACACCCGTGTGAGTGTCACTGGAGAATGTAGCTGCAGCCTGCTAGCCAGGCCACAGGACACACACCAACATGGGAGAAGCTCAGAAGGTAGGTGATCTTGATCTGCCACCACAGCCGGACAACAGAAAGTCAAATGTGAGCTTACGTGTATTTGTTTCTTTAGGTTGGTTCTGACTCGTAGAAGATGAACCAGTCAGGATTTTACTTTTTTTTCCCTCTCACTCTGTTATTCTCAGTCAGAATGGATTATCCAAATTCCTCAGGTTGTGTCAGTTCAACTCTGATTGTACCATTACATTTTGTCTCTTTGATGTGGAGTAAATCAGCACGAGCGTCGTCTTACGGTCAAGTGTTGACCGTGTTGACCGTGTTGACCGTGGTGCAAAACTGTCAGCAGTTTTGCACCAGTTTTGGTCCTGCTACGCCAAATAAACTGTTGCGCAACCTTTCAGACTAATCACATTAAACAAGGTTCTAATATATGAATGGAGCGTCTGATACCAGCGCTTTTCTAAATGTGGCATCAGATTAATTTTTCTCAGGATGTGGGTTGAGGGGCGGTGGTGGTAACAACAAAACCATGAACATAAGTTGGAAGAAAAGCTTTAACCACAAATCGGAGAGAGGTCAGGAAGGGTTTATTAGTTTCCTGATAGAAGTTATGTTTGGGTTTTTCCCATTAGCTGTTCAAGCAGTTTCTGCTCCTTGACTCCCATTACAAGTATAAAAAAGACGTGTTGTCGTGTTACGGGTGTAAACGCAGTTCACTCCTTGCGGCGTTTCTTGTTTTTTTTCTGTCTGACCTCCTGCCCCTGACACTCACCACCTTGCAGGGCTTACTCTCTGTCATAGAGAAACTGAAAGGATCCACAGAGCAGGAGGTCAGGATAGTGCTGCTGGGTTTGGACAACGCAGGCAAGACGACGCTGCTGAAAAGCCTTGCCTCGGAAGACGTGAACACCATCACACCAACTCAGGTACGAGGGAACGACTAAGAGCTAATGACATGCAGACTGCATGGCCTGCTTTCTTAAAACAGAATCAGACTTTTTCAGTGTATGTGGTAAAAGTATGACACATGGATGTCATCTTCACATCACTTTAAATAACCTTTCATTAGAACATAAACCAAGTTCTGATTTGTATCTCCCCAGCACGCTTTCTTGCAAGATATACAAAACTGAAGCTGGGTTCTCTTCTTTTTTTTTTCAACCTATCGTCTCGCTCTGATGCAATTATCTAATCTCTAATGTCATTATCTGATGCCCTTATCTGACTCTTCCAAGAAAATATTGGATGTCCTGCCAGGTCCTGGACCATTGTGACAGCTCTCCGGGCAGGGAGGATGTCAACCAGTAAGACGCGGCGACAGTGGCCGTAAAAGTAAATCAGACTTGACACATCAGCCCACTCTTGGCTTGATCCTTCTGGTCTTATCCTCAGATTTGCTCCTCGGCTGCCCCTCGGGATAACGTTGTTACACAACTTTGCCAAGTGAAACACGGGGAGAGATGTTATGAAAATCAGCAGCGGATTAACACGCCGGCTGTGTCTTTCTAAAGCACACGTCGCTCTCTCACCAACGCATAACGTGTTTGTAGCTGAGAATGACAAAGCAAAGAATACTTTATTAGTGATGTGTTTCAGGAGGCTTCCGCTTCGCTTTGCATATACTTTGAATAATAGGTTGTGACACTTTGCTCCCTGTGGTTTCTTCCAGGGCTTCAACATAAAGAGCGTGGCCTCTCATGGCATGAAACTCAATGTTTGGGACATTGGAGGACAGAGGAAGATCAGACCATTTTGGAAGAAGTACCTGGAAAACACAGACCTCTTGGTGAGCAATGTTGATTTAACTCAACCCATTCTTACATGTTTCCAACACCAATCAGTTTGTGCACAATTACTTACAAAGGCTCATAATGTCCAAATGAAAAACAGTGTGTGCTTTGTTCATTTACGACATTATGATTAATGGTAAAGTGTTGCAGATATTTTGGATGAAAGGGAAATACACCAGCAGATTGAAATATTTCAGCAATGAACGCCGCATATAACACATTCTAGTTTCTTAGAGACTACATATTTTTGACAATAAAATTCATGGTGATGCTGTTAAGAGAATAGACCATGTTTTTATGTTTTCTTTTCTTTTTTTTTTTTTAGATTTATGTCATTGACAGCGCAGACAAGAAGAGGTTTGAGGAGACGGGATTGGTGAGCTTGGAAATTCATTTTGATTCCCACCCCACAAAAAAAAGAAGCATCACATATGTCTTAAGATATCACGTTACACTTTTTATGTGTATTTAAAATTCCTTGTTGATTTTCAAGCGGTTTCTGCAAAACCCAAGTAAGATAATCATCTACGTTTGCTTAGTGAGTTGCCCATTTTTTAACTGAAATCTTGAGAAACCTGAAATACAGAAAAGAATATCAACACAACAATATTGTCTTGTCTTAATCTATGATGTCCTCCTAATTTATTGATAAGGATGATATATGATGGGAAAATATCAAAGGTTTACTGTTAGAAAACCTGCAGCAAAATTGTACTTTGAGAGATTATGCTGCTGCACTGAATGAGGAAAGGTGGAAGATGATGCTGTTGTAATAATTACACCGACTTGAAAGGGTCTGCTGGGATGTTTTGAACTCTTAAAACTTACAATGACAGAACTATTTCAGAAAGCAATATTTCAGTCATTCTCTGACTACAAAACTATGTCATGTCTGACTACAAAACTATGTCATGTCTGATTATATAAAATTATCTTGTCATTTCCATCCATACCCCGTTTTGTTTGCTGTCTAATAACACGAAGTCTGACTTATCCATCATTGAATTTGTTCTGGCCGCTTAAGGTGCTTTTCTAATTATATACCAGGATGAAAGCTAGCATAACTCTCATCCCTAACCAAGGAACTAAAGATAGCTATCTGTGTTTAATTTACCACTTTGGGATCGGTGATATACTTTCAGTATTCTACATCAAACATTTTACTTTGACAGTCTGCATGACTCACAAAAGCTGTCTGTGCAGGAGCTGTCTGAGCTGATCGATGAAGAAAATTTAAAGGGCGTTCCAGTGCTCATCTTCGCTAATAAACAAGATCTGGCCACAGCGTCACCGGCTAGTGAGATTGCTGAGGGGCTCAACCTGCACACATACCGGGACCGCGAGTGGCAAATTCAGGCATGCTCTGCCGTTTCTGGGGAGGGAGTTCAGGTAAGGAGCCACAGCTGCTCATTTAGTTATTTTTTGACACACTACAACCATAAATGTCTCTTATCTCATCAGGATTTTATGGGACATAAAGTCCAAATTATAAAGAAGTGAATATTTGTAAAGTGGAATTAAAATAATTGCGCACAAATTCGAATCAAGGTTAGGTTACAAATCAATGTCAATAGCATTGAACTTACTACTGAGTTCTTTTCAACCCATCATATGAAGACGTGAAGAGTTTATATTTATAATCACAGGATTATAAATCCTGTGATTGTGTTTGTGGACTGGACAGGGAGGGGGCATTAATCAGAGAGACATTTGTACAGGCGAATAAAGTGTTGTGGTCTGATGAGACCAAAGCAGAACGTTTTTGACGTGGAACACGGTAGAGGCTGCGTCATAATGTGGGGATATGTCAGCAGAGTTATTTGGGGGATTACAGGGCAACTCTAGAAGGAACCCTGGTACTGGAAAATGAGATGAAGGTTTCCCTTCTAGCAACAGCAATTTTACACTGTTAGGATTAAAGCAAACTTTAGACCTCAGTGATATTAGAAGTTTGTGATTAGACATGATCCTCTATGTTGACAGCAGCTTCCTGTCACGTCTGACAGCAAATCTTAATTTGCATCTTAATGAGCAAATAATATATCTTTAGATGTGCAAAACTATAAAATATATAAAAGTTATATTCCTAAAGAGATGCTTAGCTGATGGCAGCAACAGATGACTCTCCAAAGTATTGACTAAAACAAGGATGAATTCAAATATGTGCCACAGTTTTCAGATTTCTATTTGTAAACTATTTTGTTTTGAAAACTCTTTTATTTTCCTTCTACATGGCAGTTTTGAGCAATTTTCTATTGGGCAGTTATAGAATATCCATGCTAGATATGACAAAGTTTGCGGTAGCGATGTGTCAAAATGCATAAAAGACATGACTACTTTTGCAAATAATTTTAGAATAAACATCTACTGAAAAATCAGGACAACTCTGTTTAGACACTTGCATAAGAGTCATTTGAACACACACAATTACTGTCTTAATTTTGCCAACAGGACGGCATGAACTGGATTTGCAACAACATTGTGAACAAGAAGAAGTGAAGACCAATCCCAAAATAACCCTGATCAGAATGAATCAGAGCACCGGCGTCACAGAATGTGATTTATATCTTTTCACTTTATCTAATTATGATGCATTCAGCTGACCTCATAGATTGGAATGATTCTGTTTTTATGAATTTTTATTTTTATGAATGTTTTACAGAAGTAGTCAATATAAAGAAGAACCTAGTTCTAATAAGCATCAGTGTTTTAAGTATTAACATTGTTTGGAAATGAAACATTTTGGCTTCATCCCAAAAGATTCAGTTGAATCTGTCTGCGATCCTTAATGCTGCAATTATTAAGTGTGTAGAATTGCAGTAGCAGTTTTTGTGTGGGTGTGTGTAACGTGCACATTTTGACAATAAAATTAGGAATTTCTGCTGTGTTGTTACTTGTTTGCAGATTAAATATGTCCCTATGTAATCAAAGTGTCTTTACATTTGACTTAGCACAATACAGAGACAGTAGGTACAATCCCGTAAAAAAAAACGAAAGACAAAAACATCTGTCACTGATGGACAGAAACTGCATTAATGTCAATGTACCTACTTCATTGTGAGACAATTACAAGCTAATCTGACAAGTGCTAACATTTTTGCTGTGAGATGGAGACAAACTGAGCAACAAGACTTGCAGAAGAGACAGCTTAAAATTACACACTGGCATAGCAAACAAGATATCAAATCTTAATGGCATAGCAGAGCAAACAGTGCAGGAAATTACACACAGAGCGAGACTGAGTAATTTCGGCATAGGCTCTTTTCCATGAAACGTTTTATATGTTAATTTTGGAACCATTACGTCGCCGTCTTGCAGCACCGTTTCTGTCTGTCATCATCGGCTTTCGCCGAGACAGCTTGCCACACGACGCCTCTCGCTTCCAGCTGTGAATGCCGTTTGTTCCTCAAGCGGAAATGCAAATCCTCTAACAAAATCTGAGCAACTGGGAGGGAGAAAGCCTGTTTTATTTGTAAGATGCGGTCAGACCATTGATTTTTTCCCCCTTTTTTTCAGAGCTCTCTTTGTCAGCTGTCTCTCCTAGGAGGATAGCCATCCGAGACCCTCCAGGCATTAGGGCCCAAACACTCCTGTGATTATTCCTCATGTTGTGTTTTGTTTGACTGACCTTGGTGTGTGCTAAATCCTTCATTCACGCTCCCTTTTTTTTTTTTTTTTTTTTTTGGCTCTTCCTAACTGCATTTGGATGTAATGGATCCTTTGTTTCTATTGTGTAAAGCTGCAATTAACCACCTGAAGCCACTCTGAAATTAACAGCTAGCGAGGTCCATTCTGTGCTTTTACACATTAAATTGTGCTAATGAATACTTTTCTCATTTTTTTTGTTGTTATTTCTTGAATCTTTTGACGGAGAGATTTAGGTTTCTCAATAGATGTTCACGAATTTAATGATTTTCTTCTTGCAGATTTTAATCTGAGGCAAGACTGAATATTTTTAGTCCTCGGTTGCCTTTGAGCACCCCCTGGTACTTCACCGGGGGGTGCCGCACCAATTACAAGTTGTGAGAAATGGATCATTATGGCAGTTTGAAGGAGGCAGACAGCAAAGGCACTGGGGGAGGGGAGGTAAACTGGTATTTTGCAATGTGCATTGAGCGGGGTTTTTTTAACTAACAGGTGGCTGCACCAAAGGGTCTGAATAATCTCTTAGTCACCAAGGAATCTGTTTGCTTTTAACCTGGACCTTCTGGTTAGGCAAAGCTGTAAGTCCTGACAGTGTGTGAAAAAATTATAGGCTTCACTGAAGGCCTCATTGTTTTGGCTTTCACATTATTCGTGCTTTAACTATACTCCTCTTTCTTTTGTTAAAAATGATCTGCATTTAGACATAACTGTATATCATGAACGACAGCAGGCCGAGGGGATGTGATGTCACTGTCACACAGGCGGCCCCTAAGTCTGCGTTGCCATGGCAGCCCTCCCTATTATTCCTGGTCCTCCAGCCTCCTCTCATCTCCGTTGCTCTCCAGCCCTCCCTCTCGTTTTTTCTCCTTCATTTATGATACTTGTGCTCAGCAAAAGCAAACCAGGAATCCTGTAACAGAAAGATTGAGTCCGGCAGTACGACTTCTGAACGCAACAGGTAAGCACAAAAGACAAAATCAGTGCAGTGTTTTATGCAATGAATAAAAATATGTTCTAAAATGAGTAGTGTTAAGCTTAACATAGTAAAATATGTCAAAGGGATAAGGGTGGTATAAAATAGTCTTATCCAGATTATCAGCACTTTAACATGCTTATCTTACTATCAGACTCAATGTTAATGGTGTTTTGCATGAAGCTGCAGATTCCTTGGGCTTCATCCTCTTCTGTGGTGTGTGAAGGATCGAGCAACTGAGCAAAAGCTACACAAGTGGCAACAAAAATTACTGCCCACTTAGCTACCAGCTAGCGCTAGCAATGAAACTCAGTTAGCTTTAAGAGAAGTTAGAAAAGTAGCATTTCAAAAGTGTCAATGAGTTATTTCTTCATATATCATGGTGTTGTTTATAATTGTTTTAATCGCTTTGTGCCGATCATTACTTGGATTGTTGTTTTAGTAACTGTGACTATTACTTGAACTATAAGTAGTGCAAGTAATAGTCCATATTTAAAATAAAAAGTAACTACAATTCTGTACAACCATCTACAGACTGTGTGCAGGGATATACCATTGTTCATAATTTGGTGTTCAAAGTGGGCATTATTATTGCCAAATTAAACCAATATCCTTCTGCAGCAGCCAGACTCTTCGCTGCCCTGTGCACTTTACTTAATAGACCAGATTTTATTATTTATTATTATTATTATTATTATTATTATTATTATTTATATTATTACAAAATGGACTCTTAGCTGATCCAACCTTTTGCAATGTTTGTCTCTGAAAATATTGAAAGTTTTTCTTACGTTTCAAACTGTATTATACAAAAACCGTCTGCAGCATAAAGGATGATAATCATTAGGTTTCAGTTTGACTAACACTATCCATAATCAAGTTAGGTGCAATACTGAATTAAAATACTTTTTTCCCCAATAAATAATCTTGTTCTCCTTTGTGAATGCAGTTTTTTTAACTTCCTCAAGAGGTCAATAATTAATCTTCAGCTGAATTAACCTTATTGATAATCAATGTGATTGACTGGGTTCTGGACAGACAGTGAGGCTGGTTGGTGTCTGGATATTAAAGCCATTTAAAGGACCTGGTAGTTGCTACAGTCCACACTCCACTGAGTTACTTTCTAATGTGCCTGTTTGAAAGTGACTTCAGGTAGTTGGGACTTGATTCTGCACATGTGGTAAACTGAATTCTGTGTGTTTTCTTTCTTAAGGTATCATCAGGCCTGCCCAGCCTACAAAGGAAGCAGCAATTCTCATCATGTCAGTAGTCACACACTTTGCATCCGTGGAGTCGTGGTTTCCCAGTTTCAATGCTACCCCAGCAGCATTGAGCCTCATGACCCCAGGCACACTCCTCCCTGAGGAGAGGCACCACATGGAAATACAGACCATTGTGATTATTGTCATTTTCTGTGTCGTCTGCTTCCTTCTCCTGCTGGCCTTCTTTTATGCCTCCTGCTTCCACTTTTCCATCGGTTCATCTCGGAAGGAGTCACGGCCGGCTAACGGATGCAGCCTAGAGCCAGAGGACACCACATACAGGCGCAGCTCATTTGAAATCCAGCCTGTACAAAACGTAGTCTGACTGATAAGAACAAAAGTAATACCTATAGACTTTCTTGTCATTTTGACTAAAAGCTACACCAAAGAAAAACGTTGCGGTAAATAAAAAGGCACAGGCTTGATGAATTATAGAGCTGAAAGAAAATTATACACAAAGAAGTGTTGTGAAAATTTTCAATAAAATTAACTTCACTTTGTCCCTGTGTACATATACAACATTTATTTAATATTAATCTATAGCTGAGTAGAAAAATGCAAAATAAAAGATATAAATCACATGAAAATGTAAACATGAGTGAATTAAGTTGTCGTCGAGGATCAAGAAAAAATAAATGGGTCTGCACAGAGATTCATTTCAGCCTCTGATATCCTCAGTGAAGTGACAAATGATTTCCTCTCATGAGTGGATGGATGAGCTTTTGAATAATACAGACATATGAAAGACAAGGAACAGAGATGGAGAGGAGAGATCCATAATGATGTAATGATAGCATCCACACGGTGCAACAGAGCAAACAATAACATATTATTTGTGCTGTACAGCTACATTACAGGGACATATCAGGAAAGTGTAATAAGTATTATCTAAAGGAAGAAATGTGTAAAACAAATCTGATTCATGTATGCAGATACAACCATTTAAGAAAAGAAATCATATGAGAATCAGTCCAGCTATCATAAAGCTCAGGGTTGCAGCAACGATTCTTTAAAAAGTGCAGATTATTACTTGCACTGTTCACATTGCTTTCATCACGACTCTGCAAATTGCCATCATGCTGCCTGGTAGTTTTTCAGGGTAAGTTGCTTTTCCCCATATAAATTGAAGCCAATCACACAACAGCTGCTCATAAATGGTTTGACCCATTTGACCAAACGATTTCCAAGGGTTGAGGCTGGGATACAGGGTCGGTCATCACAAAGCTAAGAGCACGCCGTCTGTCTCTTTCATTGCTAAGTGGGTTTTTCCTGTCCTTGGTGATTGTTGAGGCCCATTTTAATCAGGCGAGGCATGTTTGAGGATTAGTTCCTAAAGTTTTTCTTTTTTTTGTGACACTGCAGGATGTGAAACTTCCTCAGTTTTGCTTGAAGTAATTCACCTACAATACGTTCACTGTTTATTCCATACGCTATATGGCTCGCAGATTATAAAGTAATGATTTATCTGTTGAGTTGAGTCTGATGTTAAACATCACCAACCTTTTCTGCGAGGAGGTCGTTTGATGTTCAGTTCAAAAAGTTGCTTCTTTCTTTTTTACCCATGAAGTTGTAGTCGAATGCCCTGAAGCCCTGTTCTAGTTTTCAGCTGAGTCTTTCCAGGTCCCCTTGTGTGGACTTTCATCCAGGCCTCCTCTAGGCCTTTCTGCACTGCTTTTACAGAAACTATGTTAAGTCATAGGTGTCTTCTTAATATAAACAGTCTGAAGGGGAAAAAAATTACCATCTATTACCTAGACAAGATGAGGAAGTTTACTCTATCTAGGAAGTTTCTCTGGGCTTCACATCATACAACATCTTAAACTGTATATCTAAGGTGATCTAAGTGACAGACAAAGTGCTGTGGAAAAAGTATATGCATTCTTACATATTTCGGTAACACTATATTTGACTGGGTGTGCATAAGACTGACATGACACTGTCATAAACATGACATAAAGTCTGTCATGAACATGAAGGAGTCTTTATGGATGTTTATGACTGTTTTCATGAAGTGTCATTTGGTAAATAAAGGCACGTTTAATGCAAAGTTGCTTAAAAGGTTGCCTTGAAAGTCCATTAAAAGTCCCATCTTTGCATTAAGTTTGTAAATAATGACAATTTAATGCAAACATAATGTACTTTCTGTTTCTCATTTCCCCCACGTAGATGTTTGTGAACTTCAAACAAAGGTAACCTACATTCACCAAGCATCTTTTAAAATGTAATTTTATTTGCTGAAGAGGAAAAGCAATTTAATCCAACCATCATTAGCTGGCAACGACTGCCACGTAGCATTTGTAAGCGAACAATGACTTTTTACAACACCATGGGAGGATTTGACCTCTTCTTTTTGCTTTCTTAACTTTTTTAAATTTTCTGAATTTGTGGATAATGGTTCTCACTTTAGTTCTCACCATGTCGTTCCAAACCATTAAAACCATTAAAACCACATTTTGTACTTATTCAGTTTGTCTTTGTCTAGTATTAAAATTGATCTAAAGCATTTTATAACAATGAATCAGGGGTGAGTACTTTTTGACGGTATGCATCTGCACATAGACTATCAGATATAATTTAATGCAGAAAATAATATGCAATTACATTAAATGGCACGCCAGATTTGAGCATTTCCTTGGATATTGGTCTCCTAGTAAAAATACATTATCACCAAGATAAATATAAATTGCTGTGCACACTTAACAAAAGGGCCATGAAATGGATTGTTTAGAGGAGCAAAGCATGCAAGGTTGAAATGGAAACACCTGGGTAGAAAATGAAGGCTTGAACTGTCCAAGGGGCAAAGTGACCTGGAGCCAAAGCCGGCTGTTGTGAGTTGGAGCATAATCAACTCATGATGAAACTGGTCTTCAAAGCAACGATCTCCAGATCCTGTCATGGAGCGTGTACAAATTTTGGTGGGATTTGTCGAAGCAAAAGATCCAAAGATGCGTCATCTTGCCACAGTAATCTGTCAAGAGTCACAATGAAAGTTAACTGTATTTTTAGCAAAGTGGACATGCTACAAGACAATTTTTCTAGCCTTATAAAGAGAGATTTCTTTTACATTAAACTCTGCTTTTAGTTTCTTCAGAAAATGGAACAAATTCTCCATTTTTGAGGCGACATGTTTCGTTTTGTTGGTGTCATCCTCAGACAGAGGGAACCTCAAGCAATCAGAAAATTTAAAAAGATGACATTAGGTCAAACGAGATTGACCTAATGCGGCTCAAGGATATCTCACTCTTAGCAATCATTTATATCATGTGGCGGTAGGACCTCAGAAAAAGATATTATTGATTAACTAGGTTTAGAGACTGAAAATAATTTGGACAATATTTTTACTTCTGTTCCTTACAAACCGCTTATCTTGCAGTGCATATGAATACACAAGCTTAGATGCGAAATGCGGTGTTAGCTTTTCTATTCCCTGATGACAGATGGATCACTCTGGTGTTTTCTAAGATTGGCACCTGCAATCAGCTACCTCCAACGCCTTCGGGAGTCGCTTTGCTGTTATCGCTGAATGCACAGTCACAGGCAGAGTCAGGCCTGCTGATAAAATGTCACTCTGACAACCAAGCTGCTCACACAAGCAAAGAATTTTAAGTGTACAGGGCCAAAAGATATCTAAATATTGACTTTAAAGATTAGGTTAGATTCTGTATGCAGATATGATGAAAAAACAACATGAAGTCTGAGTCATGGAATCATCCTGAAAAGGTTGTGTGATGCAAAAATGTTACTAGTAAGGAGAAATATGCACCAATGTCCATGTTTTAAATATGTCCAAATATGCATTTAATGATGCTCTGTGTTTAATTTATTAGGTTCCGTGATAGAAACTGAAAATGGTTTTACTTTTAACAGAAATCATTAGTACTCCAGCAACAAAGCAAAGAAAATCTGTAAGAATGAAAGAAAATAAAGCTCAATATATAAAAAATATCACTGATGTTAAACAAATAGTACAAAATCTTGAGTCAGAGATCATTGATTGTAGTAATAAAAAGCATGAATCAATATCTTCAATGATGGTTTTTAATCATGTCTCTTTTTCAAGGATGCACTGCCTTCCTTGGTAGTGCTGCTGAGGTCTGTCACACAACTATTCACATTAGAAACATGTATCACTAAATTAGAATTTCATCCAAAAGTGAAATTATTTCATCAACACAGTTGAAAAAGACAAACGTCAATTCACGAAATGCGCGGTGACATTCAAAGCATTTCTCTTAGCAAATGTTGACGCTTATGGCTATGCTCATAAAAATGCAAACATTCCACTTCTCAGAAAGTTGGAATACAGCCTCAAACCGATAGAAAAATCATTTTAATACATAAATTGTATGCTATGGTCTTACACAGTCATGGGGAAGACTGCAGACGTCTCAGCTGTCCTGCAGACAGTCACTGACTCCCCCCACAAAGAGAGAGAAACTATGTTTCTAAAGCTTGCATTTTTACAGAGCTGTATCAATCCAGTTCTTCCATCCATTTTCTTTGCACCTTCGTCCCTCGGTGGGGTAGGGGGGGTTGCTGGTGCCATCTCCAGCTGACGTTCCAGGCGAGGGGCAGGGTCACCCTGGACAGGTCGTCAGTCTGTCGCAGGGCAACACAGAGACACACAGGACAAACAACCATGCACACACACACTTGCACCTAGGGGCAATTTGGAGAGGCCAATTAACCTGACAGTCATGTTTTTGGACTGTGGGAGGAAACTGGGGTACCTGGAGAAAACCCACGCATGCACAGGGAGAACATCCAAACTCCATGCAGAAAGACTGGGGCCGGGAATTGAACCCAGAACCTTCTTGCTGCAAGGCAACAGCTCTACTAACTGTGCCACTGTACAGCCCAAAGGTACCTGTATCCCAAATGTATACTATATGAGGTCAGAGTGGATGGATGGATGGAGATGGGTGGATGATGGATGGATGGATGGATGGATGGATGGATCCAGAGACAATGTCAGAGGAGCCTTAATTGGCATAAGGAGAAAACAGATTGCAACATCGCTCTGTGGTCCAATATAACTTCTCTTGCTAATTTTGCTTTGAATCGATCTCCAGTAGTCTGGAAGAAGAAAGTCACAGAATCCACCTCGTTTAAAGTACAGTGTGAAGTTTCCACTGTCAGTGATGATTTTGAAGAGCGATGTCCTCTGCTGGTGTTGGTCCACTGTGTTCTGGTCAGTCAGTGCTGCCATCTATACGACTTTATGCTTCCCTCTTTATGCTAGTTTCATTTTTAAAAACTTGCTCAACTCACGGTTTATTCCACATCTCTGGTGTTTTCTTATGCTCATGTTTAGGATTGTTTCTTCTTTTCTATGTCTCTCTGTGGTCCTCCAGTTCTGTTTCTTTTTAATAAGAGTAAAGATAAAACGCAAAACATTTAGATGGTTAGATGATGAATTTACCTTTGGCACTGTTATGCTAAATTAGCAGATCCAAACAACAAACGTGTCATCATGGCAACTACGCTCCTGTCTTCACGACAGACATGCCTTGTCTTTGATCTGGCTTTCTGTTAGAATTAATTTGGACCAATTGAAGTCAACCATATGGGGGACAACGGTGTGCCTTTAATATTTTAGGCAAGAAAACTTGAGTCCAATGAAGACGACATGAGAAGAATGTTAGAAATTGCAACTTTGATCCAGATTATCTATTATTAATGACTGCAGACTTCTAAAAAAATCTTCAAGAACACTTCACAATAGATATACTTAAAAAAAAAAAAGCCAAGGAACTTGGTTTGGATAAAATTCCAGCAAGAGTATGAAAAAAGCACAGCATGCAATTCAGACCGTACAAGCATCAAAAGAGAGCTCCCTTTTCTGTGACTTTTTATCCAATTTCACAGAAATCATCCTGGACTGGACTTTAACCAGATCTCTACATCTTTCATTTCAAAAGTTATATTATTTACCCAGAATGAATGGTGGAACAACAAATCATTAACTTGGATCTACGGGATTTTGGACCACAAAAAAACCACAGACACATGGCATAAAAAGCAATTCTAGGCTGCCAAATGGGCTGATCAGACATCAGAAACTGCCCACAGTGTGCAGACACGATGGTAAGCCCCTTTTCTTTTGACGTCTCTCCTGAAGCCATGTATGAGCAGGTTATTGATGTTCAGGCTGGTCTTTAACACTTCAGAGAGCTTAGACCCTACTGTCTCACATGAGAGACCACAACGAGATAAATCGATTATAAAGAACTCAATTTTATAAGAAAGAATAAGGCGAGTAGGAATCTAATATAACAACAGAATCTCTGCCCACAGCAGAGATTCAGAGCATGTGTAAAAAGACAGATATGACTGACTACATCCCTTTTGGCGTGCTGCAGCATCGATGATGTTAAAAAAAATTAAATAAAATAAAACGCATGCCACTGTTAACTTTTCTGTTGTGTGGTCCATAACAACCTCCAGAGCAGCAGAGATTTTTGCTTGCATAAGAAAATGTTTTCAAAGAGGAAGGAGATGTTTTGGTAATGCACTCTGAGGAAAACACTCTCACTTGCAAATGGGTTCCCATTAGGCTCACAAGAGCTGCACTGTTTGATTACAAGCTAATTAGCAGCTCATTTCATGCATGGTAAGTGCTGCTAGAATGGGCCCCTGATTTGATTCACTGCCTGGGCTTTTATTTCCCTGCTCCTAATTCACTTTAGCTCTTGCTGCATTTTTAGAATGTTTTACTTTTCAGCCATAGCCTTTTTAATAAAGATCTGTACCACTATAGTGTTTGTGTGTCCGTGTATGTGTGAGTGTGTGTTCGTGCGGACCGTTCGTTTCCAAGAAGATGATGGGTTCCCCACTCTGGTATGTGTCTCGTTTGTCCTTTTCGTTTGAAGCCGTGACTCCACTCGTTCCAGCTCTTCTGGATTTGGAGTTTTTACAGGAGCAAACGGGACAATACTTTATGGAGTGTGCTTTTTAGATTTTAGCAGGTCACAATAATTGGATTGTGTTAATGGAGCTTTCGCAGTGAATTCAGCTTTTTTTTAAATGAATGAACTGTTGCCCAGTAGCTGGGAGCAGCTGCTCATTGGGATAGCTTAGTATAAAAAAAATATGTAAATAGTGGGAGAGGCTAAATCAAACTGCAATAAATATCTTGCAGCATCTGAAACTTCCCAAGCAAATGTATGTAATGAATTATAAAAAGTTTGATCCATTTTGGGATCTGGTTGATTCTCATAATGAATATGAAGCATAAAAAAAACATTATTGCTAAAATGAGGATCAAGTGTTTGAGATGGGTTGAGCAGATATTGAGTATGGAGATCACAGACATGCGATCAGTTTTGCTAAAATGTATTTCTATACATCGCAGGTAAAGGAGACGCAGCTACTTGTAGCCCCACACAAGCACACCCAATAATATCAGGCGCGCGCAGTGGAATACTGTCATTCTATTGGCTGGAAAAGGTTGCTAGGCGACGGTACTCCTTGATCCGCGAAGAAGCAGAAAATAATTTGCAAGCGAGCAGTGAGGTTTGCGAGCGCAGATTTAATCCGCGCAGAGAGGAAGTTTGCGCAAGAGGAGAAAATCTGAGGGACAACAATAGAGATTATTTGAAAGAAAGCAGATGCTTTTAGTGGAAACATTACAAGTTTCAATCTGAAAAGGTAAGAAAAATTTCCCTGTAGTACCAAAATCTCGCATAAGATTTTGTGTCATTATGATTTACTCTAAATGCAAAAGAGAATAAACCCCAATTGCAGCAGAAACAAGTGGGTTTTGATAAGTTAAAATAAGTCAATCTTAAGGCTTTTGTGGGCATTTTTTTATTTTTTTTTTACCAGGGATGCCTATAGGCTGATCATGTAATGTGCTGCAGATCCTTTGACCACCTAATCTCCATGGGTCAAGGTTGTAGAACCATAACAATTTTCACTTAGTGAGAAAGGTTCCCGGCAGATAAAAGTAGAGTCAACTGGATCCTTCAAACCAGGAGGGTAAACAGTTTGAATAGTCGGTAAAAAAATTAAAAAAAAAAACTGCAGGGAAGCAAACTTGAACTGTCTCCTCATGTGACAGCAACTCCGTATCATTTTGTTTGGAAGAAAAAAAACCTTTTAGCTTCTCATCAAACTTTTTTTTTTTTAAATGCATTTATTTGCATATGGTTTCTTCACTTCCTGCACACTTCTCACGTTATTCTCAAAAGAGTAGAAACTAGGAGCCCTTTTGCAGAATCGCCTGCTGTAAAACCATTTTTGACGTTTTCATTCACGTTGACTTTCTTTTCAATGTATGTAGCGCACGTTTGGAAACCACCGAGCATTTCTCCCCCCCCCTCCTTTTTTTTCAACCTTATAGCTCATTTTATAAGCAAACTTTCCTTTTTAACCCGAGGAACCCGATTCAGCGGGAGTTCATTAGCTCACTGCAGAGCCTCACACGCGGCTGTCTTCGTGTTGCTGAAATCAAACAGGTTTTTTTTTTTTTTTTTTTTTGTACACCTGCGGAGGAAAACACTTTTTGAAAACCAGGCTCTTTCATTGAAAGAGTAAAATGAAAGTTAAAGAAGTCGCCGTGCCACACCGGGCTGCAAGACACACATCAGAGAGATTCATATTCCATGCGTGTACGTCATGTCGTTTCTCGTTGTGAACGTTTTACCTGGTAGATGCCCCAACTTTCTCTCTGACAAGCATGCAGACATCATCGCCGTGCGACTCCTTGATGAGACGCTTCACGCAGCGGTTCGCACGTCGTTCGGCTCCAAATTGAAGCTCAAACTGAGAACCGACGCCCCCATCTGATTGACTTCCAGTCGCTCTCCCCAAAGGCAGCGAGGAAAAAGTTCAGAGTGTGATGACTTCTTCGGCGCTGCAAAATGAATTTTAATGAGTTTAGCTCTCAATGCGTAAGAGATAAAAGGCCCACTTAATTTCTCAGCTTTTGCTCTCTCTCTCTCTCTCTCTCTCAAGCAGCCATTAGGTCTTATCTCATGGCCAGCAGGGCAAATCCTTTAAAAGGTGGTCTTATTGCAGAGCTTCGGTCTCATTGTTCTTGTGTCAGATGTCGGTGCCCGGTGGCTTTTCACTGCTCGCTATGGGACATGAACACAGAATCCCTATTCATTTTCTATATGCTTATTCTCTGACATCAAACACGTTGGTTTTCTCCACTAAACGCTGCATGTGCTTGGGTTTTTCTTTCCAGAGATAAACTGAAAAGCATAAGCTCTTTATTCTTTTGTGTGTGTGTGTGTGTGAATAAATGTCATGCTAAACAGATGCAAATTTATTCAGGAACAAACTGTATTATTTATTTTTATCCTCTTGTGAGAACACATTGCAAATACTCATCTCTTAACAATTACGACCATATTTAGATGTCAGCCAAGAAAAGACCGATCCTTTACAGAGCCTTGCTCTTGCAGTATTCTAACTATGTGGATTTTTTTCTTTTCCTTCTCGTTGTCTCATCTCAACCACAACTGTCAGTGGATGATTTTAATTGCAATTTATGCGATTGAACAAAACAAGCAAACAAACAAAAAAAAAGCAGGAGAATAATTTTCTTCTTATTTTCCATCCGTTCCCCACCAGCAGGTCCAGGCAGGCTGCAGGGGGGCTGGTGCCTCTCTCCAGTGGGACGGGGAGCCAGTCCATCCCTGGACAAGACAGAGACCCAAACCCACAGACACACGTTTATCCATGAGGTGGTTTTTTTATTAGTTTTTAATTTACGTTTTCATATCAAATGTGAGGTTGAATAAAAACCCAAGACATAGATTTTATTTGCAAAAAATAACTAAACCTGACTCATTTCCCATCTATTTTACAATGGTTCTGCTTTGTGTTGGTCATTCCGACAGAAGGCACTATAAAATCCACAATCTCTTCTCAGCCGGCTATTCTTTGGTGCTGTCTCCGCAGTTCCTCCAAACGTCAACCTTGAATTTCTGCCAGTGCCGTTCCCAGAGCCGTGCGTGCGTGTGGGCTCCAGTGTCAACAAAGTGCCTTTTTATAGCGGGCAGCGCGATGGTCAAGCTACATATCTGTTAGAGGCTGTCAGTAACCTGCCCCTCATCGGGGAAATGAGCCTCCGCTGTCATATTTAGCATGACTGGCGTGGGGAATGTCCATAAAGCTGGCACTCATCGCCGTCAGTAAAGAGCATCTTGGTTATTCTATGCTTCACCGAGGCCCCGTGCAATATCCGGCACGAATGTGATCATAAATACTTTAGTTTATAAATACAGAAGGACATATTTTTTTTGAAGCAGCTGGTCCTATTTTGTTGAATCGATACTTTGTGTTTGTATTGGCAATTTTTAAGCCCTGATAAAATCATAATTGAAGGTTTAAAGAATAGTGGTAAGCCAGACATCGAAGCTAATTCCTTAATAGCATGCAATGCTTGTATAATTTATAATGGAATCTGTGATTTTGTTCAAAGCAGCTCTTTTTTAGTGTAGATATTTTTTATTTTCTCCTGTTGATCAAAATTAAAGTCAGACTTAAAAAATAAAAAAAACAGTGTGGGATTATACCACTATAATAAAATGTTAACTTATTTTAAGGCTTTACATATTTATCAGGAATGGGAACGAAATGTTTACGTGCCCAATTTCCGACGCCTGACGTTGGTGATATTATGAAATATTTAGTTTTACAGAGCCTCATAAATGCATTGGAACCCTCACAGCGATTGGAAGAATGCATGTTTTGTTTTCCTCTGGTTATCCCCTCACTGTGCTTCTCAGAAGTCGTTTTCTCAAACACTAGAAATTCAATAGTGATTTGTCGTGAATGCAATAACTCCACGTGTCACAAGCTGCTAAACAACGAGTCTGAATAAGCTGAAGGGGACGTGACTGATTCAGCTTGATCACAAAGGCAGAGCTGCACAGAAGCTGGGATGTTCTTCGTCAAAATGCTTCCTCTACTAAACAATTCTCCTTAATAAACCGTTAAAGAGCAGCCGCCTCTCGGCCTCATTTGTGCACCAGCAGATGAATATTTGTGACTAAGGATGACTTAACGTTTACTTTCCAAGGCAGGAGGCTTCCCACTGGGAGACAGAGGTAGGCAAGGGCAAAATCAATTTCCAATCTCAGCAGAGATAAAGACAAAGTTGGGTTTTTTTTCCCCCACTAGGCTTCTGCTGAGTTCAGGGAATCAATTTGTGAGAAAATACAACGTGATAGATAAAAAAAAAAAAAAACCTCACTTGAGTTTAAACAGGGCAACTGAATTTAAAAGTCATTGCTTAAAAGGTGAAGCTAAAGCAAATTTGGAGTTAATCTGCATTTGTTACATGGCGGCTTGAACAACTGAGAGCTGTGTAATCCCAATAACTCAGGGTAGGAAAGGTCAGAAAATGGAGGACCAACCTGCCTAAACAAGAAAACACAGCAGTGATAATGATGGTGATGATGATGGTACCTACCTCATTAATCATCAGTTTCAAAGGTGCCTCCACAAAAAACACTTGTGTGTTTGCATCTGTGTTTGCAGTGGATGCTTGGCCTTTCTTTGATAGTGTCTGGACAACTGCTGCAAGCTCACACAAGCACGCGCGCGCAGAGGAGATCCGGTTTTTACAATCAAAGCAGCCCGAGGTCAGGATGTAAATCTTTGCACTTGCCCCCACCACCCTAATCACCTTTTTATAACCCCACAAAAACACCCCCTCATTTTGTCCTTACTGCCTTAGCTCTCTGCTAAAATAAACCCAGTGAGGTAAGTGCCGGAGGCATCCTGAGATGAGTTTTATACAGTCTGTTCCTTCAGGGTTGAGGAGTGTCCGAGCTGAGCGGAGAAGCATCCCAGAGACGTAGTGAGACAAGGAACAAAACCAGAAGAAAACGAGAAGGAAACACAGGTAAGGCTGCAAATAAAGGCTTTCTAATCATTTGCACGCTTTCTAATCATATGAGGCACGATTAGACTTAGCAGAGTGAACTGTGTCCAGGGACACCATGTGTAGTTTTTGACGCAATCTGGTCTGAGAAATGTTAGCTAACAACATGCACATGTCATTAAATAAAATTAAAACCGATACACAAGTTTATACCTGAGGCAAGTGTTTGGCACCAACAATAACGTCATTCTTCTCAAAACTGTTAAAGAGATTTGCTCTATTATTCAGTATTTATGTAACACAAATCCCATTTTAAACATTTTAATTTGGTCAAATTATGTTTAAGGCATCAAATAAATCAACTATTACCCGAGCACAGAACATGTTTTTGTAAGAGAAGGAGGATATAACTTCAGAGGTTACTCAAACTTAAGGATTCGTAGTATACGCACAACAGGAAGGAGCTTTTGTATTTCAATTCAGGGTGTGAAACTATGGAACAAGTTAAATGAGGAGTTAAAACTTAGACATATGTAAACCCAGATAAAGTGGAAACTTAATTAACCTGTTTATTTATTTTATTTTTTTAAATTTGATGTTATAATGAAGGTCCATCTGAAAATATGGTATGAGTTTATGGAGTTCATAAGGTTTTTGAGACTTTCTCCTTTTTGAGCAAGCTAAGATTATTGTGGTACAAAAATGTGTGTCTTTTGCATTTTTTTATTCGTGTGTGTGATTTTATACTTCTATCATCTTCAAAATACATAAATAAACAAGTGAATATTGATTCCATAGCCTGATCATGATTAAGGGAAAACCATTGGAGATGCATTCCGGAGTGCATGACTTGACGAGGCAGAGGATGTTGCAAGCCAAAGCTCTGTCTCAGGAGGCCAGAGGAGGTAAGAACTCAATGGAGCGACACAAGAGATTTATGTTCACTGTTGGGTTTTTGGGGCAATATGGCCAGGAGGGCAGCAGAAGCACACAAAACACAAAGTAGTCCTCTCTCTGTTGCAGCTCAAGCAACTTTTTTAAGCCCTTTTGTCCACGTCAGGTCAGTAGGAATATGTTATGTTATGCAGTTTAAAAACTTTCCAAACTGTGAGGATACCTGGCTGTACACCACAGCTGGCTAAGATGATGTTGCTATTGGAGCTTAATTGGAATTAATGGAAATTGGAATTAATTCATGGAAAATGACTTATTTTTCATAGAGACTGAACTGCATATGGTCATCGTCGATTCAAAATAATACATAAACTCGTCTGTCTCTGTCCTGAAGATTACCTTTGTTGTAAATCTAAAGAGCCAAAGCCTGAACAGGTCGACACTTTTCAGCGAACGTAACGACGGGACTTGAAGCACGGCTGCCTGTGAGCACATATGACAACTTAACATTGAAAAGGCTACAATTGATTTAACTCCTTGTTCTGCCAGACATAAAGTGAGATCACAGCTGGGTGTGTCAGGTGTAACCAAACCAAACATCTAAGTGTGTAGCTTCTCTTCTTGGAAACAAGTGGACACTGATACTCTGAAATTCTCAGAGTGGTAATGCGTGGATGGCCAGCTGGGACTATCCCAGCTGGCTGCTTGCTACTCCGGTCCCGTCCGCTAGTAAGGCTTTGAAAATTATTCTCCTAAACTCAGCAAAACGTGACTCCCACCGCTGAATTATGCACAGGCTGATCAAAGGCAGCTCCTCTAGGGTGGCATGGACCCAGACTTCTCCCAACACTTATCATGTGTGAGTAAAAAGGACCATCTGCTCTGACACAAGTCTTTCATCCAAAGATCCTATTTATATGCCCAGTTTCCCATTTAACTCTGGAGCACAACAAACATTACACACCACTTGACATCATCTCGAGTCTATTTCAGGCCATCCATCATGCCGCAATACAACCTAAGAAGGGACCCCCTGAGCAAAAACTGCATGGATACTTAGTGACGGCACACATGCTTTGGCTTTTAAATATCAGTCCAGCTCAGCTGTTTCATGTTGACAGAAACAAGAAGAGCACTTGGGACTTCATGTCTTGCCAAATGTCTTTTTTCTTTTCTTTCTGCTTTCCCTTTCTTTGTAAATTGTTGGAGTTAAAGCCGATTCATATTTATGAATTGAAATGTTGCACTACTGGTGATATGAGAAAAGTCTGACTTTTTCCAAAGCTTTAAATGATTTCAGACAGCAGGTAAAATCATTTTTAATCCTGTCGTTTGATCTGTCAATTTAAAAAAAAACTTTTGCATTTAAGACAAGCAAAGCCCTCCAAGAAAGGATAAGGCAAGAAATATACTATTCAAATGGCTTATTGAGTAGTAAAATATATCAGAAATGATACAAAAACAACAAGAATTTTTAAAAAATTAACAGAATTTCTACTGTACAATGAATATAAGTAAAATGCTGAAGGAATCTGGAGGCACAAATAGAGGATGACTAAACTTAAAACCATTAGTTTTCAGCCCCATAACAAATGATGCATTACAATTATCATATGGACGAAGGATTAATGGGGGAAACTCTTTATAAAAGGCAACAATAAATACATAGATTTACATTAACTATCTTACATTTAATTTTAGAAAAGCACATGTTCACCTTATAGCCAAAGAATTAATTCTGATGCATGAGGGATGGATGAACCATTAAATAAAGTTTAAAATATACCATGGTTGTTGTTATGAGTTATATCCCCCACTTACTGTTTGGGTTAAGAGTTGGCTTAGGGGAAAATGCATAACATATTACTTTTAGATCTTATAAGCTCTTGCAAAGGACTGAACATGATAATTTCTATTTATTTGTGGCAACCTAAAAGCCACAAATAAATTAACATATGCATTTCTCACACAGAATGAGTCAGTGAATCACTTGCTACTTGCTTCTGTCAGGTCTGAACCTGGGGAAGAAGATCAGCGTACCAAAAGACGTGATGATGGAAGAGCTGAACCTTTCCTCCAATCGAGGCTCTCGCATGTTTCAGGAGAGGCAGAGGAGAGCCGAGAAGTTTACGCTAGAGAACGCTGCCAATGGACCTTTCAACACAAATGTGAGAAATAGAAAACAACAGACACATTGTAAAATGTTAAAGTATTCTCTTTTTTCCTGAGAGTTTATGTGATAAACTACGCAAAGAGCATTATTATTGTTATTGTGATTTGAGAGAAAAACAACACATAGTTTTCATTCTTTTTGCTCAAGATAAACAATTTTAAGAGTTTGTTGTTCACTCCATAAATCTGGTCTTTATGGGAGAGAAGGAAGAAGACAAAAACAATTTATAAAATATTTATTTCATTTATTTCCTTCGCCCAAAAGTGAGGTATAAATAAAGTTGCCTTGCCATTATTTAAAAAAAAAAGTTTGATATTGTTTTCGGGTAGATTTCCTGTCCTGTACATATGTGACCAATTTTGAATTTGACATGAATTCACCTGTATCCCACCCTATAAAGTGTTTTGCTTTTTTGTTCAAAGTGGATGAAATGTGTTTCTCAAATCTCCACACGTTTAAAGTTAAATATGATGAAGCCAATGAACAATATATAACAGAGCTGATGCGTGGCTCAGTAGAAAACCATTATTCCTGTCTCAGATTGTAGCGCGTTATGTCAGGACACAGCAAGCTCCAGTACTTCAGTCAAATTACACCAAAATTGAACATTGTGGTCAAAATGCTATTTATGGTAGGAAACCATCACCCCCGCCAAGGTGATGGCTACGTCACACTGTGGGTATTTTTTGTCACAGTAGGGACAGTGAAGCTGATCAGAGTTGATGGGAAATGGGTGGAAGCAAGAGGCTGCAAATGACTTAAAGATGGAGGTTCGCCTGAAAATCAAAGCTTAGTCATGTGTTAGTTTAGTCCAGTCAAGTCGGGACATAAATCCAATAGAGAATCTGTAATAAAACTGCACAAATGAATTCCAAGCTGATCTTTAGCAGTTTCACGCACAGGAGTGAAAACCATGTGTCATTTTCCTTTCGCTTCACAATTGCAAACTACTTTGTATTGCTTTATCCCATGAGGCTCTAAATGTTGTTTGGTAGCTTATTATTAACAAAGCAGATTTTTTTCAGCTATCAAATATTCAAATAATAAAAAAAATGTATACAAATATGCATTAAACTCAGGTCTGCATCAGTTAGTATTTGATGAGTGGACGTCTTTGGTAGGCGTACCGTTTTCCCGAGGTTAAACATTTGATAAGCTTTCCCATGGTTGCTGTCTCAAGCAGAGTAGTGTCACTGTTACAGCCAAAACATAAAGCCGGCCTTTTGAGTGTTAGATATACATTTACAGGAACCCTAATCGGCGTGTATCCTGTAGGCTCATCTTGAACTCAGTCCCCCCCTGCAGTCAGTCTCCGTGCCGCAGGGAGGAAAAGAGAACCAGGCTTTCTCCGTCCCCGGTAAGCACAGCCTGGTCATGAACCTTCAGAAGACTGTAGCAAAGAAGGGCAATCCCAATGTCCTGGCTCCAGGTAAATGGTAACACGCTGCGAAAAAAAAAAAAAAAGGACAAGCTCGGACTGTGCTTTCAGCATTGCCGGCGCTTGAGGAATGCATGGACACTGTTGCACCACGACATGCCAGAACTCACCTTTCCAATCACACTCCCAGCACATTAATTTGTTTTATTATAATCAGAGCCAGGGGAGCTGGCAGTTTGTGGAAAGCAATTATCTTGTGAGCATCTTTGCTGAGGGCTGTTGTGTATTTGGCCTGGCAGAAAGCACTGCTTCCAGTCTGACTGATGAGCAACTAAGCTCCGTTTATTATCAGGGATTCACACTGAGATCTCATTACTGTCATTCCTATTGCTGACAGGAGTGACATCAGAGAGATTTGTATGTAAATTTTTATCCCTGTGCGCTTCGAAACAGCATGTTATTTTTATTCAGGGGGTGGGGGTTGAATTTAATTGAACAGTTTCTCAACTGAAAATACTCAAAATTACTCAAACACATCCTTGGCTTTACTTTGGGTTGGATCCTGCTTCACTGCTATCATGTTTTTTTTTTTTCTTGGCCAGGCTACTCTGGGCCCCTAAAGGAAATTCCACATGAGAAGTTCAACACAACGGTAATCCCCAAATCCTACTGCTCCCCATGGAGGGAAGCTTTGGGAGGCAGCGAAGAGCTTCTGAATACGCTCAATGCCCAGCTGCCACAACCCCCACAAAGACTACAGCCTGCTAACTACAGGTGCTTCAACAGGTAAGTCCTTTCCTCCATCACCTGATAGGTCTCTGCAAGTGAATCAAACACATATGTTTTTAAAAGCACGGACGCCGAGGCCCGTCTATCTCCAAATAGACCCACGGATGACCTAACCGGAGAGATCCATTATCATCTGTTCCCCCGGCTCCGGTTCATGTTTCCACAGGTTGAAAATGAATCCAGTGTCTGGCTTTCAGCTCCTTGGACTGTGGCAGCATGGCGGTTATTTTAATCTCTAGGCCTTGACAGATGATCCACAGGAAGGAGGGGAGAGTGGGGGTCTACAAGCTTTCATGGCCCAATAAGACATATAGCACACGGAAAGGGAGTCGTCTTTCGCATGACATACGTGCAAGACAGAGCAAATGTGAAGCCAAGGCAGATGGGGAGATGAGGCCGGCAGGCGAGACAAACTGAAAGAAACGCTGTCAGTCAAACTGATTCAGTCCCCCTGTGAGAAGGAGCTGCACCCCCTGTGGAGAGATCCTCTTACATCCTTAAGATTATTATGAAATTACAGCGTCTTAAAGCTGAACTCTAATTGTCGGGAAGAGAGGTTGAGTTCAGGGCGCATCCAGTTTTAATGGTGTTAAACCCTGGTGGGTTTAAAAAAAAATAAAAATCTTGTTTGAAGCAGTGCATATCATGTGTCATGTAAAAGATTTTTACTGTTACCTCAAGCAGAGATACTTGATATAACCCTCTTTTATTTCCCCCAAACCCCCCACCCTTTTTACAGAACTCCGATGCCATTTGGCGGCACAATGGCCAGCAAGAGAGTCATCCCAGTTATTGGCTTTGAGGCTGTGGAGCCACAGAAGCTTCCCGGCGTCGCCCTAGACCGCATGTGTCGACGGCCAAACTTCAACAGAGCGCCGAGGGGATGGGGAATAGACTACAGCCCTGAATCTAATGAGCTATGAGTGACTTTATGAGATAAAACATGAAGCACAAGCCTGTCTCCTCGAAACGGTCCCTCTGTTGATTGCAACAATCAAAAGGAGAAGTTGGAAGAAAAAAAAATAAGACTCCAGCATAATAGCGGTTTGCTACTAATGAATGTTGTGAGCATACAGAGGCAGGCGATGATGGGCAGAGTCACAGGTTCACAATGCCTTGCAGAAGTATTCACCTCCACCAGGGATAGGTTGTAAAACTAAAAACCATGTTTTTGTACGTCCAACAGAGCTCTGGGCGTACGGCTCTTACATTCTGAAAATGTAAGAGGTGATCTATCAAGACACGGCCGTCTACCTAACCTAACAGGCCATAAGAGAGGAGTGCAATTCAGAGGAGCAGCAAGGAGTCTCATAGTAACTCTGGAAGCGCTGCAGAGGTGACGCCTCAGGTGAAACAAACTATTCTCGGTGCAGCTATAGGTCACGCATTGCACGTATGGCCTTTAAGGAAGAGCAACAGGAAGGGGAGCTAAAGAATCCAAGTAGTGAAATAAGGAAACGTGTGGAAGACCATGCTCTGGTCAGATCAGGCACGGAATATTTTTTCACCTACAATAAAATAGCTTCTTTCGGTGGAAACTGAAATAAGCAATTTTTATCTGGGATACAGAAACCTGATGGATCCTAAATGTTTAGCTTTAATGGTTTAGATTAAATCAAATTTATGTGTTTATAACAGTTTAGTCAACTCTCAGGCCTGAATCTAGTTAACACTCTGGAAAAATGTGAATATTGCCATCTGCAGATAGTTTCCATCTACTTTGACTGAGCTACAAACAGTAGGCAAAGTATCAACATCAAGATGTGCAAAGCTGGTTTCTGTCATTGTAGTACGAGGTGGTCGATCAGAAACACACGCTCCATTTGTCAGATTTTATTTATAAAGAGTTTGGAACCATTTATCAACTTCCTTCCATCTCACACACATGAAGTGTGTTGGTGTATAAAAACTGCATAACAACAAAGTTCATAGTTGTGACAAAATGTAAACATGTTCAAGGGAAATGAATACTTTTGCAAGGTACTGCATGAAGTGATCCCAACATATTTTGACTCATCAAAACCCATCTGTCCTCTCTCGTTTTTACTTTGTGAATTTAATTCTGCGAATACAGTCATAAACGATATGTAGTAATAAATGTACAAGAAGATACTTATTGACAAGGGTGTCATTTTAATGAGAAATGAAAATATGTAAAGGAAATTTTACAATAAAGTCAATATGATGTTCAAAATGAGATGGTGACCAATAAAATAAAATAAAAAAACTCAAACTAAATGAAAATGAACAGATTTAAAAGTATTCAACTCTAGGTTAAAAAAAAGCAAAAAAAAAGCAAAATGAGACAGAAACAAATTTACTCCAAAGACTAAGTTCTTGTATGTACAATGGTTCCATGTAGTCCTGGTCATATCGGCCTCATGCCCAGAGGCTGTTTTAACTGTTTGCTATTTGTTAATATTCCCTAGTGCGACCAAAGTCATCAAGTTAAACTCTGACTGTCTCTTCTCATGGCACAGACTTCATTTGCAGCTCTGTAGGTTGTATTAACAGGAGTTAACTAATTCCTGTGCAGCGTGTTCTTTTTTTTCTGGAAGCGGTCCTGTGGCCCGTAGAAGCCTTGAACATGCACGCAACCAACCAGGTTTGACATGAGAACGCCAGAGAAATCTAATCACAGCCCAGCGTCACTCCGCTCTCGCGGCTATTCGGTGTGGCGTGAGCCGTGTGCCGAGTGGGCACCCATGCGCTGGGGATCCTGGGACGGGTAGTGAATTGTACCAGGAGGTCTCATTGTCATGGGAGGGGGGACAGGTGGGGCCATGGGACCCATGGGGTGAAACATCGGAGGGCCGTAACCTGAGGAAAAATAAAAGGTGTTACCATCTTAGGAATCTGCATTCACTCTGCGTCAGTAACACTAATCATGATCTCCTTCTACCTGGTGGAGGGGGGTTTATGCCTGGAGGTGGCGGTATAGCAATGTTCATGATGGCAGGTGAGGAGCTCGGGTCGAGGTTGAAGTAGTTTGCTGGAGCCTCTTCATCGAGAGCTGGTGGTGGAGGAAGTGCTGACAGAAAGAGGGGAAACAAAGCCTGTCACGGTCTACATGTTTTAGGGATGTATCTTACGATTACCTCAGTAATCTAATATTAACAATTAAACTGGAAAGAAAATAACCACATTTTGTACAATATAAGAAATGTTTTAAAAGATCCAAATAAGCAAACTCCTTATTTAAACAAGATGACAGGACATAGCGTTCCACAAGCGTGTGCTAGATCATTTGTAGCAAAGGATGCATCTGAAGCCAAGTAAACACTTCTACCATCATCGCGAGAAAAGCTCAGCCCTTTCTGCTCAATTTATTAATACAGTGTAGGGCAAATATAATTATCATTTTTGGATTATCAATAATCTCAATGGAAAAAATATTAATAGAAAACTTTTTTTTTTGCAGAATTTGAACAGGATAAAGCAAAACCTGTGCCATCCGAGTTCTGGGTAGAATATATTTACATACAAAGTTTTTTTTTTAATTTTAATTACAAAATGTGCATATTTTTGTAGTTTTGACTTAGTTACTACTCTTAGTAAGTTGCTTTTTCAGCAAATGGCCTTTTTAGAGTTTGTATACATTAGTTAATGATTCATTTATTACTAAATTAGCTGACGATTACTTCAATAATTGATTCATCATGATTAATCGTTTGAGTCGTACGCGTATATTGAAACTCTTCCAGTGGCTCCACTCACCTCCCGGCAGGCCGGGTACAGGATCCAGTCTGGTTCCCATTTCACTCACTCCCTCCTTTCCATCCTTTCCTCTGGCTGCCTGAGACCTAGAGAGTCACACCATGTGCATTAGACGCCCGTTCATTAAACACAGGGTAGCAGCTGAAAGCAGCATTCGTCACAGACAATCTTCGTCTCCAGCCAACTCTCACTGCGTCAGTAATAGTCACCTTTTAACAGCCCTGTAGTTACCAATTTACTGACACTTGTAACAGCAGTGCTGGGATTAGCTCAGGCTGCTACGCTCATTCTCCTTGAAAAGCACCTGGCATTTAACAAGCACATTATAGCACATCCCTCAAAGTGGCTCTGCTTGGTGCGGCTGGACGGGAGTTCAGAAGCAACTTACCTTCCCCACTTGACAGTGAGCCTCCGTCCATTAATGATTAGTTTGTTAAAGGACTTTTCTGCAGCCATCTCAGCTGCCTGCCGAGTGGCGAATTGGATGAAGGCACACTGCTGCCTTTGGACTATAGTAATGGTGCGAATTTCTCCAAATTGGTAGAAGTGACCCCTGTAGTGATAAAGAAACGGTTTGCTTAACAAAAGATAATGTCACCTAAAGACTATGAATATAAAATTCACTATCTGAAGTTGCAACAGCGCTTGCAATAAAATACTGACTTGAGATCTCCGTCTGTTACTGTATCTCCCAGGCCGCCTATGTAAAGTGTGCTAATGGACTTGTCCTCTGGTGGGTCCAGTCGGGGCATAGTTGAAGCCCGCTTCAATAACTTGTCAGCAACTGGGTCATTGATGCCATAGTAACGATCTTTAATATTCTGGTCAGCAAGAGGGTCATCAGGATCTGTAGGCTTCTCGTGCCTGGAGGCAAAAACGAAAAAAAAAAAGAAAAGAAAAATGAATACACCACAAAGATAGAAAAAAAATGTCAGACTGAACACTACACACACACACAAAAAACATTTGTATTAAACCTTTTATACGATCCTAACAACAAAAGATATTGGAAACGAAACAGGACACACACCCATCAAATGAGTGGTCAAGTTAAAAATAAAACAAATAAAAAAACTGTCAAAAATTAGTTAAAAATGATCATGTAGATGATAAAATAGTTGTACTTGTGTATGCTGATAATTTTATAAGTGAAGATGGTTGAAAATAATCAACATAGGATTGACATAAAAAAGACCAACAACAAATGAACATAGCAATAGTATAACTTGAAAATATAGAAATAAAAAAAATTATTCGTATGACAAAATAAATCAAAAAACTAGTTTCGAATTGACTAAGAATTACAGATATAGAGAAAAAAGTAAAAAAAAAATAAAAGCATATTATTTTATTCAGAAAAACTACAAAACTTTAATTCATTCTTATGTCTTCAGGAGGGTCATTTAAGGCCCTATAGTCATTTAATATATATTCCGTTAATATTTAATCACATGCTACCTGAAGAAAGGACTGTTCTGGACGGCTCATGCAATAAAAAAAATCTGAAAAACAAGATAAACTAGCGAGGACCACTCAGAGCTTTGTAAACAAGCAAAATGACTTTAAGTAGCAAGAGTAGAGACTTTAAAATAGGTTTCATTTATGACAATTCTACAATTCTTTGTGGTTGTAGTTAATCACAAAGAAAGCCTATTTGACTACTCAAAATAGTCAAAAGAAAAAAGAAAGAGTTAGTCACAAAGCCCACCTGTAGGGACACTCTTCTCCTCTCTTACACTCCCCCTTCACCCAGAAGGAGCAGATATGAGGCCGGTTCCTCTTGTAATACGGAGTAGTTCGGGCCAATTTGAGCAACATGTCGCTGGAGCTTGGAGCCTTACCAAGCTGGCCTACAGGTCGAGTGCCATCAGAATTGGCTATCTGTAAACACATATTTAAGCAGAATCAATCACTGAGAACTGAAAAGTCAGCAAAACAGACGACAAACTGGAGAACAAAGCAATTTTGACAAATTATATTAACAGGAAAATCATTATTGAACTGATCTTCTGAAGTGGTTCTGGTAACTGGAAAGGAAATTATAAAAAAAAAACTAAGACACTGACACTACATGGTAAAATATGTGCAAAAATTTGCAGACAATAAATATTTTTGCTTAATTATAATTACTGCATTAATAAAAACTTGTTTTAAAGAGCAGTTATTTTGATAGGTTACCTCTCTCTCCATGTTCTGTGTGTAGTACTCTTTGTTCACATCAGACCTGGGAATGTCGTCTTTAACGGTGAGGCCGGTGTCTCTGACCTGGATAGGCAAACCTGCCAACCACAAACAGAAGAATTAAAACCAACTTATGTTGCGTAAAACATGTCACACTGGTCAAACTTAGAGCAGACAGTGGAAGACTCACCATACTCCAGGTCAAGAAGGCACGTCTGACAAACGTTCTTCATTTTACTGCAGGTCTGACAGACCTCTGTCTTCTTAAAACGCATCCGTGTGCCGGGGCACCATCTGAACACGGTGAAGGGCCGAGCACAGATCTGATGGTCGGAAAATGAAAACCTCAGGCATGGTCTTACAATCGAAATGTTAGATTATGAAGATGTCTCTAATACAACTCTAATACAAGGTCAGAGTTGGAAAACATACCTTGCATTCTTTTCCATATTTCTCCTTGGTCTGTAAAATGAAGCAGGAACATGTTTACACCCCTAGCGCTGCAAGCGTGAATTCAGTTAGCACAATATCCAGAACATCAAGTCTTACCATACGGATGTAAGGATTCTCCCCTAAACATGTCTGGCACAGAATTGGGAAATCCTGGAACAGAAAAATCACAATAAAACAAAATTTTCTATTTTTATCTCTAGCGATGGACCAGGATTCTGTGTCTTAGCAAAGCTAGAATTAATGTTCACATTTCACCTGTTGATTTATTCATATTTTGTAAGTACTCTCAAGCTCCCTTTTTGCTTCAGTATTGAGACATATTCAAATGTGTGAACAGAACCAGTCCTGAGTCAGGCTCTCTCCCACTTTGCCATCTGTTGAAGGATGCTGTTTCAAAGTACATGACCAGGATTTAATCCATCCATTTCACACCATCAGCCAAACATCTAAATATAAGCGGCTCTGGTGATTTAAAACGTCAACTACATATTCTAAGGTTACAACCTTAATAGTCTAGTGGGTTTTTTTTTTTTTTAAAAAACAAAGATGTCTAACACCTGGTCGATAAAAACAACGTATTTACAGCTGTATCAAGTACTGCAACAAGCGGGTAAAAAGTACTGTTGTGTTTTATACGTTAAACTAGCTGTAACAGACTTAAACTCGAGATCTTGCTTAGCTGCTTTATATGAAAAGTTGGTGCTAATGCCAAACTGTTAGCTTAGGTATTTCGCTCTGAGGGCCACACGGATATTATATTTACATTTCTAAGTTAATATTATGAATTCATCTGACTAAATTGTAATACCACTGCAAAGTTGTGAGGTCAGTATTTTAAATACAAATTCTGAATGTAAAATTTTACCGGATTGCGATTATTTTAGCCCTGTCAGCCTCCTAGCGCTAACCTTTTTAGCTTAGGTAGCTAGCTCTAATATAGCCCGTTTTCATATGAAATCCCAAGATAATTCTTTAGAGATCGACCTGAGAAGTTATTACTTTGCTTGTTTATCGCTGAGACAATAGAGTCGTTTTCATCTCTATACAGTTAATATTCGCACAGCAGCCAACCGCGACATACAGATAGATGCTAACCTATATAGCAGCCACGCTACAATAGCTAGCCGACAATGGCTAGCGGAAACTACTGCTCAAATTGAGGTAGTTTTAAGAGTTACTAAGTATTGAGGTTTGGCTGCTACATATTTCATTCATTCCTACTTACTGCCGTAGAAAAAACATAACACTGATTTGACATACCGCGTCTTCCCAGTTCTGCCTGTTGTAGGTGTTAGAGCCTAGGGAGGTCGCCATTTTGGAAAGTGTAAGCCAAACTTCTCAGCTAAACAGCTCAAAGCTGGAGAAATTACAGCCGCAGTACCTGACTTTGCCTTCAGGTGTCGCTCTGGTTCCAAAATAATTGAACAAATGTGACTATTTGAAATGTAGAATTAAAATCACATTACATGTCAATTTTTATAAGCACGAATTTATAAACGTAACCTTATCCATTGTTATAAAAATGTAATACAAATAGGAAAAACATACCACTTCTAATAATTTTTCCTATATGTCTGTCTACATATTTGTATAAATTTTGAAAGAGAGAGAATGAATGAGAATTTATTGCTGTGTTAGTGAAATAAACATTTCAGGACAAACACAGATAACTAAAATAAAACATGACAGAGGTGATTTACATTGACACAACAGTTTGCTTAGACCAAGAATGTGAAAGATATACGCACCATATGATTACATTGTTCTTCAGTTGCATTATCACAGGTATATATTTTACATAGTTTTAATGGGTTACTGGAGAAATACATTTAGCAAAGTCAAAACTAACATCCTATTGTACAGTTTTACATATCATTTGAGGCTTCATTTTCCTTTCAATCAGCATGCAACTACTGATTCAACTTTAATGTAAGTGACAAACAAGAGGAAGAGTTGGATTCACAGATCCCTCAGAGGTAATGCAGTCTATTTTTAATTTATCCATCCACTTGCCATTGATCCATCCACCTGGCTCAATTCAGGACAGGGTGTCTTTATTGTGTATACCTCAGATTAGAGGGGCAAATGATGTCAAAGATTACAGCCGCAGGGCATTAAATCCTGGAAGTTTACTTAAGTTTAGTAGGAAGGTTGTCGAGTCAAAGGGCAGAGATTATTAGATAGAAACCCAGGGAGCTGCCAAAGTCTTCTCTCTGTCAAACAGAGACTTGGCAACTGTCGGTTTTACAGTAACAATACTATAATGACACAGAATAAGTAGAAAGACAATTTCGGTCTCATTTTATTATGGCGCCTAAATAAAAGTCCTGGGAATCGCCTTCTCAAAAAGTCATGTGACTCTCTCTAAAGAGTCATGTGACATGGATGAGACAGTCAGAGCTGTTTTCAAGGAAGACTTTGTCTGGGATTTAATCTCCTAGTAATGAAAAACACACACCTCTTTAGTCACAAGGTTTGTTGTTTAGGTATGTTAGAACCTTGTGTTCATCTTCTTTAAGTGAGGTTTATTTGCATGACACATTTCAGCAATATTACCTATTTTACCTATAAAAACATTAGACCATGTACAAACAAGCAAAAAAAAAAAAAAAAACACTACATTACAGTAGCAAAATAAGGAAGAGCGACACAAAATTAGTAGCTGCTATTTAAAGGAACTCAGGGTTCAGCAGTTTTCTTTAAGTTTGTTCCAGAATATTGGAGCATAAAGGCTAAATGCTGGTTCTTCGTGTATAGATCCGATTCTGGGGATGCAGAGTTTAGACTTGAATCAGGAGGCCTGAGTGGTCTGGAAGGTCGATATAATGACAACAGGTCTTTAATGCATTTTGGTGACAAGCCATTCAGTGATTTTAAAGTCTATTTTCTGTAAGGACTTTAGAAGTGGGGCAGTGTTCTGGATCAGCTGCAGCTGTCCGATCGACTTTTCAGGCAGACTTATGAAGACACAAATTTTATGCCTGTTCAATAATAGCCGTAATAACTGCAACTGTGCACTGTGACTCTTGCTTGTTCCTCTTTAGGTCCAAAAATAACCATGCCAGTTTTGTTTCCGTTCAGCTGAAAGTTGCTATGAATTAATTGAAGGAAAAAAAAAAACACTTTCTTCCTTTTTCGAATCAGAATATTCTCTGTCATTGTTTTTGATGGTGAATTCATATTCTGCAGTCATGAACATGAACTTTCAGCTGAATAAAAGCACTATTCATTGTAATTAAACTACATTCATTCTAACCCTATGAAAATGGACCAAAACTCACTCCTTGAGGAAGTCTCGGTCTGCTTCCAAATAAACTCCGGTGCGGTATGCAGTGAATACACACTACAGGAAAAATAAAACTATGGTGGAAAAACAAGAAGCCCTTCAATGTTGCTATAGCACTACCACAGCATGACCTGGTTGTGCTGAAATCGTAGCTCATCCTCGGTTTTCTGCTTAGCGATGCTGCTGCCAGCATGTTGTGGGCCAGGGCACGCAGAGCATCTCATCTCATATCATCTCATTCAGCTTGCAGAACACATTTGCTGGCACTGTTCCAACATTAGATATATCACATTGCTAAAACCTGTACTTGAGCTGCTCTTGACATTCAAAAGGCACTGCAGTTGTAATTACAGCACAAATGTGGACAACAGAAATTCAGACTTCCAGAGTTTGTTTTTTTCCAGGTGTGTGGTCTCTCCCGCACCCGTCGTTTCTGTCCCAAAGAACAGAAACGACACAGATATTTACACAGATATTTTGAGACTATTTTCACTCCATAGACGTAGCTTTGCTTACAAATTATAGTCTGCTTGCAAAAAAGTACAATGTGAAAACAAAATGCAACAAACAAACAAACAAAAAAACTGATATAACGTTACATTGACCAACTAGCTTTATGAAAATTTTGCTGACATACAAAGTATTGGTTGGCCCCTTTGAAACTTTCTGGTGGCGCCCCTGACTTAGTCTATATATTAACGCATTTCAAGAGAAACACAAATGTAAAAAATAAAAAATAAATAAATAAAAAAAAAACCGTTGGGGGTAATTCCAGCATCCATTTGCGATAAATGCTTTCCCACTATAGTAGGACAGCACAGCACGTCCAAGGCCCCAATAATCAGAGCGGACGCAGATAAGCCAGCGCTCCTGAGGACCTCGGTGTCCCTGCATGCGCATGTGAAAGGAGAAAAAAAAAAAAAAGTGCCGCGCTGGCGCCTCCTGGAGACAGTTATGGGCTACTGCCGGTGCTCGGAGCTGCAGAAAGAGAGGGGCTTTCTCACATTTCCCGATCTCTCCCGGCCGAGACCGCCACTGTGCCGCTTCCACAACACCAGCCGACAGACAGCGAGCCGAAGCGACGACCTTCACCCAGCGCGCTCCAAAAAGCCGCATTCAACCCAAGCCAGAGCTCCGGTCCCCGGAGCAAAGAAAAAAAACAAAAACAAAAAAAAAAAAACCTGCCTTAAACAAGGTGAGTTACACCGACAAAACACAAGGCGAGCCCGCTCCTGTTTGGCTGCTACAGCACCGGAGAAGCTCCGCCGCTCGGTCTCGGAGGCCGGGGCTCGTGTCTGGCGCAGACGGAGGCGAGGCCAGCTCCCCCTTTCGGCCCCGACTCTCCCGGCTGGCAATACAAAAGCCCCGGCGGCACGGTGGAGGCTCGGCGCGGCTCTCGGTTTGCCTCGACGGGCAGCGGGATCCTGGGGACGGGGAAGGCTAGCGTTGTTGTTGTTGTTGACGCTTTCGTCGGGTCGAAGTGTCTGTGCCCGGCGATAGAGCTGCGTGTCCGGCTGCTGTGCTCTGTGATTTATCGTCGGAATTCCTTTATGGAGTCGAGTCCCCGTAGTGCGAAGCAAAGCGAAGCGAAGCGACACCCGAGCAACTTGTTTTTGTAACTTTGCAGCAGCCTGGATGTGCACAAGCGTTATCTGCTCGACTCAAGTTATTGCTAGGAATCCGAGACATGGTGTAACCGTATAGGTGGAGGAACTGCTTTGTGTTCACATTTCCATGCAGTTAGCCTGCAAATGTAAGAGGTGGACAAAAGATTAGAAAAAGGAATGCAATGAGGGCTGTAAGTTTCCATTAGGCTGGGATTGATCTGATCTGGGCGACTTGGCTCAGTTATCAGCTATGATAACGGAAGGGATGTTGGCTGCATGTTTAACAGGGTCTTATGTCAGAACACAATATTTAATTCAAAGGATTATCATAAGTCACAAATAATACCAAGATCATACAATACGACGCTTCAAAATGATCATCAATTCGCAGTATTGCCTTTCAAATTTAGTGTTTGCCTGTTTGCTTTTGTGAAACAGTATCTCTTATAAATCAGGTGTTTTTCTTATTCTAAGGATTATGACGTCTACAAGGAGGGAAAAAATAGCCTGCAGATTATGTGACATGTGAGATATTAGTTTTGGATCTAACCACTAATTGTTGAATTATAATATTAAGATTGATTAGAGTATCAATCTTTCTTGTTTTTACCACACACAAGAAACAAATAAATAGGCAGACATTGAGGTATTGTTGGGTGTGGATGTGTTTATTGACTAAAAATACGGGTAGTTTTTAATGCATTTAATGAAAGTGAAAAAGAAACATGATTAGAGCTAAAATGTGCTCTCATATCAAATTTTTTTTTTCGTTTTTGTGGAGTTGCGTTGATTTGAGTTTACGGTTGATACCATTTACAGATTTTTTTTTACTCTGTGATAAATAAAGGGAGGAGAATGTGCTGCATTTTTGTTTTTTTTGATTGAGAAGGTTTTCGATCCCACAGAAAAGGAAGGAATTACAAGCATGATATCATGTGTCTCTAATCTTTATCTGGTCTCGGCTGCATCAGGCAACATGGTTGATTAATGTATTCATTAACCCAAAATGCCTCCACTGTTGTTAGTTTTGATGCATTTAATGAATAGGAAGCAAAATATCAGATTTATTGGCCAGGATTGTGTGTGGCGGGGAATTTCTGATTTCAGTTTCACATGCTCACAGAATACAAACATTAGCTACAAATACACGAAAAATGTAAAGTAGAAAGCAAACCGTTTGGTGTATCTCTAATTTCTATTAGTACAAGAATGAGCAAACCATCGGATTACTCCTGGAATAACGTGGATTACAACGTACCTGAAGACAAACTCTGTGCTGCTGAATAATCTTATAGATGAATTATGAACTTTTACACATTTATTACTCAAGATTATAATGACTGAGATGGAGTTTCAGTTAAATTCCCTGACTATGAGGAAGGCAAAATCAGACATAAATACTGTTTTTAGAACATGATTCACCTACATGAGGTTTTCTTTCTTTTTTTTTTTTTTTTTTTAGAAAGTAGTGTTGTCCCCCCACAGCTCCCCCAAACCCCCCCCCACAAAAAACCAAATCCAGTTTTAGTATGTTTATCGCAGTCTCTTTCTGTCTGTGTCTCTACAGGTTGATAAATACCTGCAGTATGGCTTTTTTTGTGGTCTAAAATAGGAGCAAATGTTTGCCTCCACCTAGAGCTGCATCTATTAAACACTACAAACACTTGACTCTGCTCTGTAGAAGGGGAAAAAAAAATAAAGTAAAAGGGCCGTCCAGACCTGCTTGAAATCTTTTGCCTTGGGGGTGTATGCGCATGCAAAACGCGCGCACCCAAGTGAGTAAGAGATTACTGAAGAAGAATGACTCACGCTCAAAATGTATTTGGCAAAGTCACAAGGACTTTTCCCTGCGTTTTCGCCCTCAGCTGCAGAGCAAATTCTTGCAACCGCAACGTGCTTGTCCCTCTGGTTTCATAAGATTTATTATTTGATCAGTGTTTCACATTACTGTTATCCTCTAGCCATGTGTTGTGTATCGCATGCTCCTCCCTGCGTTTGTTAGTGTTGGGGCTGGAGGGGACGGAGCGGGAGGGAGGGAGGGAGGGAGGGAGGGAGGGAGGGAGGCGAGATGTGGTGGTGGTGGTTGGGGTGTGAGGGGGGGGGGGGGTTATGTGGGCTTATTCCATTTGGAGATTACTGTCATTCGTTTGTCAAATTTGCAGAGAGCCGAATCTCAAGTTGTGGTCTGTTTATTCGTGCCAACTGTTTGTCTGGTCGTTCTAAACCTCCATCTGACTGCTCCCGCTGGCTGCCAAGCATGCTGTGGTCTGGCGCTATTAGTTGATGAAGGCTGCCACTGCCGCTGCTGCAAGCATTCGATCATATATTGGCATGTTTCTTTTTTTTTTCTCGGATAGACCCGCGAAGTGATGCAATCGAGTTGCACCGACTTACCTAAACATACAGGTTGTCAGACTCTATAGGCATGACAAGAAATTGATGTTTTGTTGCAGCTGAAAGGGAAGCAGAGTTAAAAAAAAAAAGAAAAAATCTGTCATTGTTATCTCCACATCAGGATGTCAGTTTAATCGTGTGCAGGTGCAGTAATTCTACCATCACATTTAATGCTAAGCAGAGTAATTGTTGGGAGCTACAGGGCCCACAACATGCCAGCTCTTGTATTTTTCCATGTTACTGCCCCTTGTAGGCACTCTCAGTGTGCGGGGAGCAGACCCCTCTCTACAGAGTGCGGCTCAAGCCAGGCATCTTTCCAAAACTCGACCCCCCTCCTCCGTCTTCTCTGCTGGGTATAAGCGCGGCTTTGTGCCTCGCTACTCCTCTCCGATGGGTCTTATTCATATACTACTACGACGCTTCTTGCTCCGCTAGATAGTAGCATCGACTACTGGAAGCTCTCCCAAAATATCCCGCTGTTTTGGCGGACAAACTCAGATGTTTCCTCATTAAAAATCAAACTCTGGGATTCATCTACCAGAATGCAAGAGGCAGGCTGTAATATTGTTCCCCGTGAAGCCGCCTGTATTTCGGTTCCTGAGCATGGGCTTAACAGTCGTGAGGGGGTGCAGAGGAGTAAATACATTTCAAACAGCTCAGCAAAACCCAGTATTAGCCAATGATCCGATAGCATCTGTAATCCTCAGGAAAACCTGGAGAGTTGTCTTTTTTTTTTTGAATGGTGCTAGTCTCCACTAGAGAGTTGGCAGGCACTAAGGGGGTGGGGGTGTCCACATGTGTGACCGGCTGGCCAGGCTAACGGCGAGGCTGAACGCCGCAGTATGCGGGCAGATCAGATTACTGAACGATTAGCTGTGGCCTCCTATCCGTGGCCCAGGGAAATGATTTTCCACTGTCATAATTCCCTAGACTGAATTACGCAGGCCAGTGACTCACAGATACTCCATACTATGGGCCAGAGTACAGCGTGGCATAACTGTTGCTCTCTGGAGAAGGGGAGATATGCGCTGCCATTGTTGCGCCAGAGAGCAAAGTAGTTTCCAATCATTGTGAGCCTCCTTCAGCAGATGAGCAGAGGGTACATTTTAGCGCTGGAGCAACTAATCACAACTTTTAAGTAAAAATGCAATTAAGATGTTGTATTGATATTTACACAAAGGTATTAAACAAGAATGTATTTATATTGTGTGATTAAATTGAATTGAAAGATAAAGTCTACGATTATTCATACTGTTAATGAGAGATGCACTGTTCAGAATCCTGTTGCCATTTTCTGATGATCTGGTTTCTCGTAAAGCTTTGACCTGCTGTTACATATTTTAGCCGATTCTGGAGCCGTAAGAAGATTTGCATTTAGAATATTTTTTTTCCGTAGCCTTCATGCTGTGAGTGCTCATTAATTATTTGCGTTAGCAGCAAAGGCTTTCTCACCCTGTGTGTGTGTATTGCTGAAATATGATTTATCATTACAGTGGTTGCTGAGTTGACTTGTTTTAAACTGGCTTTGGCATCTAATCGTTGTGATTATTTGAATTCTGATTGCTAGAACAACAATCTCTGTGTGTAGATGCAGGAGGACACAGCTCCTTAACTGGAAATCCGGCAATCTTCATGACAGTAGTTAAAAAGTCAAAAGAATAAAACAACAAGGCAACTTTGCTGTACTTAGGCCTGTCACTATAACTAATTTTGCTGGATGATAAATTATCCCAGAAGTTATTGTGATGAATAATATAATGTTGTTATTTTGAGATCAATTTCAAGTAATGTAATGGTAATGGCATATTAATGTATGTACACCCTCTCAAAGGTCCACACAGTTTAATTTCCAATTAAAATTTAACATTGGAACTGGAAGATATTTTAAACATCCAAAATGAATAAACAAAACAGCACATAAAGTAGATACTGAAGTCTCTGTAAACGAACATGGACTAGTTGAGATCAATGCGGCAGACTGAATTTTTTTTGTCATCCAGTCTTTGATAGACGCACAAGAAAAAAACAATCGTTCAAATGGAAATTATTGAGCTGGTTTTAATTCATCATACGATGAGTTGATTTATTGCTTGTTGTGACAGACCTAGCTGTACTCTCCTTAGCCTTCCTGTTATCCACCCGAAAGTCATGCTTGCTCTCATTCTCTCAAAGCTTGCATAAGCTAAACTTCTCATCATGTCTTAGAAAATACAGTTTAGTTTCCTTTTAAAGAGCTTATTCTTCTTCCAAACTTGCAATTCTGTTTCTCCACCTGCCACCTAACCGGCAGTGCGCAGCAAGATCCGGGAAAGCAACAACAGTGTGGTACTTCATGGTGAAAACTCTGGCCACTCCAGCAGTTTTTGTGGCATCATATTAAAGGGACTTTTAAACCAAACAAATGGCATAGTGTAACGTTTCCGCAGCTTTGCCGTGACATTATGGATGGAGAAGAAGAACGGGAAAAAAACCCAAACATGACAACTGGGCGATGAGGCAGATTAAATCTAGCTGCCCTGTGGTGTCATTTTGGTGAATGGAAGCAAGACAGAAAGAGGTGTGGATTTTGACAGGCTAGCTGTTGGAGATGGGACCATGTTCCCAAGGTGCACATCCCCTCCCCGAGGCAGGAATCCAATACATTCCACGGGCTCCTGTATCCAGACCAATAATGGTGACCGGGGTGTAGCGTTTCATCAGGTGCCACATGACTGGAGCTTAAGTGCTGGGAAAGTAAGCACTATGTCATGGGGGCTCACAGTTGGCCAGCTCTGGTTGCTTCACAGATCAGGAAATGTGCCAGGAGAGGTTATGTGAGATATGGATTAATGTTTGTCAGAAGAGGATCTGGTGAATACAGCAGCTCAGCCTATCACATCTATTCCCCCTCAGCATTGTTAGGTGCATTATGTCGCCCATTAAAGGTGCTCTATTTTCAATATTTCTTTTCCGCATTAGCCTCCATTTTGTTTTAATGAGGCCCTTAGCTGCAGCCACATTGATCAGTAATTCTCCAGCCAGTGATGTCAGGTGAATAACAAAAAGAAAGCCACGTCACTGCACTTTATAGCTTCACCTGGTTTTATGTCACCATTTCACATATAATTCTGTTCTTTGAACATAGTTTTCTTTGCTCTCAAGCTCTTGAGCTAAAGGCTATTTTTACAGCGGGGCAGAAAAAAAAAAGAGGAAAAAAAACGCCCCATTTTATTTAGCGGTCAAAAAAACAAGCTGTCGGGTGTTAATGGACTTCACCTCAGCCATTCCAACAGACCCTCGGGCTACTGCGCGTTCATGAGCTCGGCTAGGGAGCTCTCGGCTGTGAGCCCTGTTAATGAAGCCATTTTCAGAGATGGAGAGATGCGGTAATGGGAACACACCACTCCACTGCAGGATATTCTAACCCCGTCCTCATCGTAAGTGCCATCATTCAATGGATCCGATTAGATTCTTCTTCTTTTTTTTTTTTTCCTTTGTCCTTTTAGCTGTTTGGATGGGTCTTTTTATCAGAGACCCAGAGTCGGAGATGTTTATCTGAGAGATGCTTGAGTAAAGAATAAAGATTTGCCTAGCTCTTATTTTGGCGAGCATTTAACTAGTCGCATTTTGGGTGCAGATTTTCCACTTTGTGGGAAAGGAAGCGTTGATGATGCTGTTGTAGGAGTGGATGAGCAAATATTTTCCTCCTCTGCATGTTGGACTTGAACCTCATATTATCAGACCTAAAGTTCAGTGAACTGAACATGGGGAGACGATTGGTGGAGGGGCCTTTGTGAGTTTATGCAGTTGTCTGGTGGCCTCGGCCGAGTGCAAATATCACACATGTGTTCTTACCTAGCTTCAAACTGTGTGCAACCTTTCCTGTCCATTGCCTCAAGCTGAATGCGGTGTTATTCCAAATAGGATGTTGGAAAAGCACACACTTGTTAAGTGCGATCCTGCACACGCGAGATCAGAGTTTAAGAACAAGTGAGTTTTAACTAAGCTAAAGTAATCTCGATGTAGTTTTTAATTGTATTAATGTTGATCCACCTATCAGCTTTTAGTTGAGTTTTTAACCTGTCTATTGTGAAAAATGCATGGTTTGAAAATGTTGCCAGGTTTTTGAAACCTCAGAAGTAAAGAATCTACATTCTCTAGCGGATACACATAAAACATACAATTCTAATTACTCTAGCCATGCAGATTGCTAAGATAAGATGACTGCCAGTGTCAAATGTCAACAATTTTGTTTTCTTTGAAAAACATATCTGCAACACCTGGGAGGCAAGGAGTTTGACAGTGCGGCAACGTCCTCATAATTTTACATCGGTTCACCTTTTAATGCTTTCGGACAATTGGTTTATGAGCCATTCCTTTTGTATTCAGAAAAAGAGGGCCTCACATGTTCAGTGAGCAACTGGACATAAAAGTGTTCAAAGGAACACTGTGGAGTATGTGATAAAATATTTACAATGCTTTTATTTTACATGGTACTTTGAATAAAATCAATAACGAACAATGTGTTGTGTCCAAGGTTGGACTTCATCAGGTTCTTTATCCGCTGCGGTGAACACTCCTGCTCTGTTGCACCTTAAGAGACTTACTAGAGAATTAACCTTTCAACAAATATCACATTTGATTGTGGTCTGGAGAAAAAAACAAACAAAAAAAAAAACAGAAAATCAGAAAAACTACACAGATTTGGTGAAGTCAGCTCTGCTCTTGATAAAAAAGAAATAACCACTTATGACAGGAAGGCTAATCTCAAATTTTAGTACAAAGAAATTATGTACTAATTTCTTTGTACATTGCCAGGAAGAGCCCATATACAGTTTCATGATTGAAGCAGTTTTAATATATTTGTGGTAGTCATTTTATTTTGCTTTATAATGTTTTTTTTAGGTTGATCTAAAAATGTGAAATACATGTTTTATTTAAAGGGGAAAAAATCTGGTTCAATGTTACTGGACTGTTCATTGTAGAGTATAGCAATGGATTTTTTTTTGATGAAATATTAAGGAGGAAATAAATCCTGTACCATGCTCTATATTTAGAGATTCTCTAATAGAGGCATGGAAAAAAATGAAAGCTGCAAAAAAAAAATACAGTTTCTTTTTAAGGAAATTCAACTTTTATGGCTTAATCAACGAAGAAAAATGTATAAAGAACCACCAGCACATCTTTTAATGGTATTTATGTTTACACGTCTTTATCAATAAACAAAATAGATTGTTTTTTTCCATCCTTTTCTTAATAGCTTGGAATGGGGCTGAAACTCTTGTATTGTGTTCTTGTACACCAAGAAGTCCTTTGTTAACCATTTTAACCGCTGTGATTTTAATGGATTGGGTCAAACATTGTTCTTAGGGATTACACAGCACCACAAAATGCAGCTGCTGAAGTTAACTGTTATAATCTCCAATAGCCTCAAAGGCACACTGTGGAGTATGTGATAAAAAGGATGCATTTCAGTGTTTGCAAAGTTATTGGATTCCAAGAACTATACCTGGTTTAGTGAGAAGCGAGAGTGTGACCAGTCTTCCTATTTTGCAGTTTTGCATTGTTTGACTCTTTATCCCGAGGATTTAAAGAGCTATGAACGGATGCTGTCTTGGTGGAAATTGGCGCTCAGTGTTTACCTGGCAGTTAGTGCGCAGTGAGACTCAGAAGAAAGCCAGGAGCGGACGCCTACGCAAAGGTCAAGCAGGGGTTTCGGATTTCCTTTGTTAGCCTGCGATGACAGAAACTGATTGTCTGCAGGACAACTGTGCTTGTTTAAAGACATGCATGTCTCTGACCTCACTGAGTCTCTCATCTGCGAGTGTTTTTGCGGTCCCACCAGGGCCGTAAATATGTAGCTGAATTTCTCTCACTCACCCTTTCTTCCCCTCTCCAAATTCTCTCTGGGCCAAAGCAACAGCTAGCCGGTCGACGTCCGGTCGGCTGCCGTTTCTGAGCGGAACAGAGGGAGTTTTTCCTGGGATACAAATGGACATTAATACATATGAAGAGCTCAGCCTTCAATCTAACCTAATTGTTGTGTTGCAAAGATAAGTGCTTAGCCAGAGATATGGATCATCTCCATTTTAGATTAGTGCATGTCATGCACAAATGGACCTAAGCTGATGACATACCCGCTTTCTAGCTCGAGTTGCTGGGGTGGAAAGAAGTGCAGACCCCAGGATGGAGGTTCTGGCAGCTTCAAGCGCACCCCTCCAGTGATCCGCAACAATGCTGTCTCATCCAGCCTGGGTGGTACTGGTGTGGGTGTGTGTGTGTGTGTGTGTTTGTGCAGCGCTTGCCCCTGTCTCTGCGGGACAGGTGCTGGCATTCTGGAGGTCAGCACAGGCACAGATGGGGCAGAAGGAAGACTGGAGACTTTGAAAGACAACAGCAGGATGAATGAGAGTTGCTTTGCCAGGTTTTGAACACTTTTATTCAGAGGGGTAGCTACAAGTGGGGTCCGTCGTGACAGTCGGTTGGTTCAACAACCGGCTGTCCCCGAGCGGAAGAACCCGACAGCAGAATCTTTCTGTTCTTACAGAGGAGTTCTTAGGCCGTGCAAAGCTTAACTAGAGGAACTTCAGTGAGCAGTACAAGCCTGCAAACACAAACAGCCGTCTGCCCCCTCTGTGAAGTGTTAAGTGGCCGGATATAAGCGGTGAATGGAACACAGGTGTCTGGACCAGGCTGTGTGAGCCCAGCCAAAGGTCTGTTGTTTGTTTTCTCTTGGTAATGGGCCCCCCAACTCTGAGCTGCAGCCCAACTTGGGCTTATTGGATCTCAATGGGCTGAGGTGAAGCTGTGGAAGTGATTCAGAGATCTGATAAACTAATTCATTCTGCAATCCCACGACCTAACTCTGTGGCTATTTGAGGTGGGTAATTATTAGATTTTTATTGTTATAAGTGTGTGTGTGGGGGGGTGGGGGGGGATAACTTTTGTGATTACATTTTTACCAATAACAGTTTAGATGCTTTTTATTCAAGTTTAAGAACAATGAGGAAGTAGCTACAAGGGACACAAATGCAACTAAAGACATCCTAAGTTCTTTCTGCTTGCATGTTCTCCCTTGTACACGTTTGTTCTCTCCAGATTCCTCACACAGTCCAAAAACGGTACCGTCGGACACCGCGCCTCTGACCCAGTGACCACTGCAGATAGACACCAGCAAACAGGCAGCTGCGTTCTCAAGTCTAAACCTGATACTGAAATTCATGTTAATATTCCACAACACATTGCTATAGCGATAGCGTTTTTTTTTTTCTTTTAACATTCCTCTTTCTTCTTTTCTTCCTTTATTCTGCTTTGCTGCTCATCTACCGCAGTAAAGCAGCCTTTTGAAGTCGGAGAGACTGTGGCTTTACTGTTTTAGTTCTCCGAGTGCTTGTGTGACAGGTAGTGAAAAGCTAGAGGCGAGTAATGGGACTCGAATATAATCCACGACTGTCTCCATAGTCGACGCCCTTGCTTCTTTCTTTTCTCCCCAACAGAGGCCTCTGTGCTGCCGTCCATCCGCTAAGCTCCTCTTTGTCAACTAACAGCCCGAAGGTGCGCTGTGGGGTTTGAAGGACCAACAGAGCTCCATCCTGTGCCTCTCCCCCACAACACCCCCCTCTGGGAGAGCAACAGGGTGAAGTAATGGCTTGTTAACCCCCCAGCTACCTCTCAGTTTGATCGTTGCATTGTGAGGAGTGGCGACTGTCCTCCACGCTGATGTGATTGTTTGAACAACCCCATGGCCTCCCCAGATGGCCGGGCCTCAGAGCCGGTTTATGATAACCACGCAGTTAATATCTGGCCTACATAGCCGTCCTCCTACCTACTTACCCCCCTCCTCACCCACCCCCACCCCTCTTAAACTCCGCTCTCATTTCTCCCAGCCACCCTCTGTGCCATTGTCTCCAAGTGCCCCTGTTTTTATTTCCCTGTTTCGCTCAACTTTTTCTTTCTTTTTTAAATTCCAGAATCTATTTCTTTTCGGGCCCCCAGGCGTAGTGGGTGATAGCTAGAGACAGTGTAGCAAATTAAATTTCGTCTCACCCCCCCCTCCCTATTTTCTTTTGCTCCCTATGGACTTTGGCACGATGGATCAGTGGAAGGAGAATGGGAGTGTGCAAAGAAAGAGGAAAAAGCCCATTTCCACTGCATTACTGTCTCATTCCTCAGGGTCTAGAGTGGAGCTACACCAACACTTCTATTGCTTTTCTCTTCCCTCTTTAATTTTCCTTTACTAGCTCTATCTCGCTGCTGCTGCTGCTGTTCTTCACACGCGGCCCTAACCTGAAGGTCTCTGCGCACTCGCTACCACTGCCAACACACAGTCTGACCCACTTTATTAGTTTGGCTCTAGTGAATCATTAATCGAGGTTATCTAACTGTTCCTGTAATGATTCTGCAGCAACTCCCGTGTCAGCCGCTCTGTGTTCTTAACCAATCAAGCCGTACCCCGGCATGCTTCCCCCTCTACACATTTGTACTCCATCATAATATCTCGCAGGAAAAAAGGGGAAAAAAAAAATCATTGTTCCTCATGCTAGACTATATGTTTAATAGGTGTGCCATGCACTGTAATATGTCATTGTGTCAGAACACAATACGAGGACTAAGTGCCCTGAATGCAAATTAATCTTGCGGGATGGCAGCGGCTGAATGGAGTGTGGTTTTTGGGGGCGATGAGGAAGAGAGAGAGAGAGAGAGAAGGGAGGGACAGAAGGAGGGCTAATAGTGGCGACAGGGAAGCGAGGAAGAGAAAAGAGCATGTGAGGAGGGGGAGGAGGAGGTGGAGGTGGATGGAGGAGGGAGGGTGATGTGTGGGATGTAGTCATGCCAGGCCCATTCATCATGCAGTGCCTGCTGGGATGCGCTGGGGTCAGTCCCGCACAACACAATTACAGCCTGTTCTGGTGTGTTGTGCTCGGCACCGCTGTGTTCTCACTGTGTTCTGTTGCCTTTGTCAGGGGTTTCTCTCTTCTAGCTCTCTTGTTCCCCCCCCTTCTCCATTTGCATGTTTTCTCCTCTGCTCCACTTTGTTTGTGACCATTATTCTACCTTCTCATGTTTTCCTGAACTCAAGTTATCGCTGAAGCACGTCTTTGAACTAAACGTCTCAATTAGCTGCACGTTTTTTTTTTTTTCTCTTCAGTTTTCCTCGTGCTCCACTTTCTTCTTGAAGAATGTTAGTTTTTTTTTCTTTTGGCTCATGCACTTCCTGCAACTTCCACCATGCAACGCTTGGTCCTCTTTGATCCACAACCACAACCTTGTGATTTATGCATTACATGGGCTCTGGTTATGGAGGTTTGAGATGCTTGTAAGCATGTTGTTTATCCTTCCTCCCTGACAATCCTCCACAAATCCACAGATGTTTCCAGAAGGCTGTACGTGTCTGCTGTGCGCTTTAGTGTTAGTTGACGGCGTATCCCGATCACGAGGACGTCTTTCCCTTTCCCCTCCATGTCTGTTGCGAGAGCAGTGAAAGGGTTTTCTCCTGGTGGTAGCCTTCAGGTGGTCTGGAGGTCTGAATGAAAACATCCCGGAAAGATCCGAGCGAGAAAATAAAAATCTTGAAGGCTGTTTTACACGTCTTTGTTAACGCTGTGTGGAGCAGAACTTTGTTTTACTGCACTGTCAGTCTTCGTTTACTGACAACAAAAGCAGAAAAGAGCACAGACTTGGTGTGACAGTTAGATCATCTGGCTGTGTCTGTTTCTTTTTAAACATGTCTGTACATAATTGGTTATGTTAAACAGTCGTGTTCATTCAGTTGTTGTTTTTTTAAATTCATGACTTGTTAGCTTTGAAAGCTTGTTGTAGCCTCAGCTTAAAGATTTCAGGTCAATTATTTTTCCACTGATGCTCTTTTAATCCCCAGTACTGTTTCCCAATTGTCCTACAATGACGTTTGCGTCGGCTTAGTATCATACAAAGCAAGAAAATGCTAGAAAATTCTAGACCACTATAGACGTACGCAAATTATTTTTTTTAGATTGATTTTTTTCCCATCATGCATTCTGTAAAGCGCCGACCCCCTGATAATGATTTTTAACAAATTCAATCATTCAATTTTTCAACTTTCTTGACAGGTTGAGAATGTAACTGCTATAACAATGAGATGTTTTTGCAGATTAAACAATTTTCCTCCAAACAGCCCAAGGCTACAAAGCTGTCTCTGCATCACTGAAAATCTGCTGCTACACTAAAACCCTCCAGGTTGTGGAACAGAGGGATCTGTGCAAATAAAACTCGGCAAAGAGAATTCTAGTAAATCTCCTTTTCTCATAAACACTTTTTTTTTTCCATAAACATGGACCAATTCCTACAAGAGTCGTTCGCAGTAACACGTGTTTAAAACAATATTTGAAAGGAAGAAAAGCTCAGACTTTTTCAGGAGCCTGAAGAACTCTTTGTGTCATAAATTATTATTTTTGCTGGAAGCAGAAGAGACATCCTACCTTGTGCGAGAGCAGTCGGTGTTACACATTTCTTCAATTTATCATGATTTCATTTTTATTTCAAAACAAACATGCAATGATTATAAGGCAGATGGTTTAAACCATCTCTAGCATTTAATACTGGCATTGTGTATTTCATAGAAAATGTGCTCTGTGTCCACCATTACTGGTAGATTTCATAAAGACTGCCAACATTTCCACGTCCTTCATGTCCCATTGGGCTCCATCACAGCTGTCTGTATCAGTGTGCAGCATGTGAACTGCGTTTCAGGGTGCAAGTCCATCACCACACTCTGCTGAGGTTTTGCACAAAACTTCTATGATGTTTGTTGAACAGCTGGAGGGGTGAAAACTATTCACAACATACCTTGGATCCTGTTTGGATTCTCAGCCTTATGTGTAATTGAATTGCCACGAAATGACAAAATCCTCACTCTGGAGATGTTTTCACTGTCTTAGAAGAAACGGCCAAGTTTTGCTACAAAGTCGTGCAGTGTGAAGATTGTATTTTATTTTTGGTGTTTTTTCAGTCATTTGATACAGAGTGTAAACTGTGGTTCAGCTTTTTTTTTTTTTTATAAAAGACAAAAGTACCCAAAGTTTCCAGTGGTGTAGTCAGAAATGCATTGGGTGGTGGCTTGGCAGATGAGAACTAATAGGAAGCCCAAAGATTGAAAGAATGGCAAAATAGGGCCAAAATATGCAAGGCAACTGAGCATCTGGAAGCAATTTGAAACTATGGATTGTTTTCAGCGGGATCCGTATCAAACTACATTATTGCATCTCATTTCTGACTCTTTTAGGTTTTGTTCTACTCTTTCAAACATTGGAAAGTCTTCCTCAGACTATTACGGTACTTATTTTAATTGGAGAATTAATAAAAAAAGCCAATCATTGAGTCTTAATCGTAGTTAAACTTGATTGGGTCACAGACTTGGCCGCACCCATTTTTCTGTAAGTTGCCGAATCTTCCTAAAGTACTCCAGCAGTCTAAGGTATTCAATAACTCCCTGGAAAGCCGTTGATTGTTGCATTAAACATGCTCCACCCGCTCCCCATCTCTAATTCCATCAGAGAACATGTTGACCTAAGCAAACGATAAAAAGGTAAAGGCTTGGTTTTGAGATTCAAGATATTGGAGTAAAAGACTTCTTGTTCCATACTGACCTACCAGTGCATTAAACTCATCAGATGCCAGCTGGGGTCACAGCAGGCGGCAAACCTTCGGCTACTGATCCTATCCGGAGATGGTTTAGTAGCAGACGTGGAGGGAAGCTGGTGATGAAACACAATTCATTGTTTTTCCTTTCTTCTGTGTAATTTGCCACTTCTGCCACACTGCTTTGTTTTTTGTTATTTTGTTTCACATTTTGCTAACATATTCAGGTTTTTGCTTGCACCGTAATCCTTTAATTTTAGACCCCTGATGGTAAGTTTGTAATGGTGATAAAAGCCCCATTGTCTTCTTGTATTGAAGAATTAGGCTTGCACAATTTACTGAGGTTCTGTTATTAAAATTACTTCAAAGGGATAGACTAGAAATGTTGATGTGAAGCTGTGTGAAGTAACCATTGCCCGTTTCCTCGCCTTTTAGTAAAAGTAGGTGAGTTTGTAGAAAAGTAAAGAGATCCTCAGAACAGTAGGCTTTCTATCCAAATTGACTCCCTTTTTAAGCTGTTTTGCCAGCTTACAGCAACTAACCACAAATGCTTTGGCAAAAGACTGTCGGTAAGCTGGAAGCTGTTTTTCTGAGACCCAATCATCTGATTGTTAGTCTGTTTGGATGATTACCAAAGAACTATGAGACTTATACCTCAGCAAGAATGACAGCCTGGCACAGAATTTAAATGTTTACCCTGTTCGACTTGAAAGAATCTGGATATGGAGAACGTCTTTTTGACTTTCATATCCTTGATTGAGGCAAAACATGACGGGACACGCTCTCAACCGACAGCTTGTGCTCTTGTATCAAGAAACTGTGTTTTTTGTGAAGACAGAACCGGTGGGTGTAAAACCATTTGTTAAAGTGGACTGATGAGTTGCAGCTGATTATGTAGATTCATACAGCCAGCAGCGTAATAGTGTGTAATAATGCCAACCTTGTGTGACTGAAAAAGTAGATACAAACTTAGCTGGAAATGTTTAATATTCAATAGTACTGCAGTTTGCCCCACAAATTGGAATGATTTCACTTTGATTGGGTTTAAATTCTTAAAATTACCTATGGTAGGTTGCCCATCACGGTAGCACCTAGTCTTCCTCTGCTATGAAGATGTGTTTATTTGACTATATAGTCTAACTGTGACATGTTGTCTTTCTATTACAAGTAAGGAATACATCACTGAATAAAGACTTCATAGAAACAATTGAAACGATCTGATTGTTTAGGTACCAGAAAATAGTCATTCAGTGGCAGCTAAGTAGACTAACTGGGGGATCAACACGATGGTGACTACACTTAACCATTACTAACTGGATTCTCATCTTTCAAGGATCGGCCGATATTTGAAAAAGTAACACACTTTCAAAGCAGGAATGGGTTCATAGTGAATTTTGACCAGGACGTTAACACAAATTTATCATAATTGTAACTTGCTTAATTAAGGCTAGCAACAAATTTGATGCAGTTTTTAAAAACTGCACATAAAGCACTAATGTTGCATTGTTGGAACACCCTAAATGAACTCAAGTATTGCCCAAACCTACTGGATGGGAAAATCTTTTGTTTACAGTGGTAGACATTATGATGCCACTGAGGTCTAACCGCTGGTAAACAAAGCCAAACATTGTCTGTGTCTGACATTAGCAGGTCATTCTGCTCCTTTTTGTAACCCCTGCAGTCAACAATAAGCCCAGTGGTATTGTATTATCGAGGACAAGCTCTACCTAAACTGGTTTGCTAAGTACACCTGCTCAGGCTCCTCCCAAATCTTCACAAACAGCGTCCCGTCTGTCATCTTCTTGTATTTTTGCGAGCCCTAATGAAGCTCTTGAGATGTGACGACGTGCCTCACATTTCTCTCCGTGCCTAATTGTGTTGATTTGGAAGCTGATTTTTTTTTTTTTTGTGCGATGGTGGCCCCCCTTCTACATTTAAGGAAACAAGAGTTTTTGATGGATTCAACACAAATAAGAGGTGACTGGGATTGTTGTCTTCCTAGGTATAGTTGGGGTGTGGTGATATCTTTGGAAAAAAATACAGTGAAAGAAATTACTTTTTTTTCCTTTATGTACAATTTTTGTAAAGCAGTAGAGAAAGTAATTTCAGATTCTAGTCTTGAATGTGCCAAGTGTTTAATCAAACCATCCGTTTCTGACAGAAAGCACAATGGAAAACGCCAGCATTCATTACCACCCTACATGCTCCCTTTTCAGCAAATCACCATTCTGAATAGTCTGAAATTAAAGTCATCTGAACTTGAGCTAATTGCCTTATAACTCCTTTTCTATTATTTCAACGCCCTCCAAAAAAAAAAAAAAGCTGTTTTGGGGCGTTTCACTGATCTCGAGTGCTCTGGTTCTAAAGTTCAGCTAAAAACAAAAGCTCCGACCCTTGCTTCTGGAAATTTCTTGGCAATGAATTAATGATAAAGGTTTTAAAGGCAACACCATTAGAGAAGCTGTTAGCAGCGAGCGGGCTGCTTCTTCATTGCATTTTGCAGAGCAGGTAATTTGATGTGCCAAAAAAGTGAAATGCATTGCACTCACTCTCCGTCCTCTCATTTTCTTCTTTCTCCTTCCCTCTGGCTACCAGTAACAGTAATATTAACCTCCTCACTGCTTTGCTGTCCTCACATGACCCGAATGTCATCTCATATGAGAAGTGGTCAAATGTTTTACTGCTCAGGGTCTTCAGCCTCACTGGAGTTCTTAATGCATTATGGCTCCATTACTCGGGGGCGGGTGGATCAAATAATATATTAATATCGTGTTGCGAGCTGTCACACCCCACTTGGGTTGAAAAGTACTATGCCAGCAAAATTTTCTGCAGAGTAATACCCTGATAGACTTTTTTTTTTTTCAAAGTCAGCCCTAGGGCTTGTTTGATTTTATTTCAGATTCCACTCCATTGCCAGTGACATCCACACCATTCATCCCAACGCTGACCGCCATCAGCACACACAGTTCCCACATTCATCCATCTGACAGAGCCATCCTGACGGCCTGCGCTCGTCTCTGTCGCCGAGTGGAGCGCGGACTTGTCACCTGAGGGATAAACTGTATGATGGAAACTTGTATCCTCTGCGGTATGCGGGAGACGCTCAGGCCCACGTTGCCTCAGCCGACGGCTCCTGTGCAGACAATAAACCCCAAAGCACGTCTCTGTTACTGGAGGAGCTATGTGGCCGGGAAGGACGCTTACTGTTCGCACAGAGCTTTTTATACCTCTTTAAATCTAAATTTGGTTTCTGGTGGTTCGCTCACAGTGGCAGTTTAATGTCACTGTATGTAAATGTGTTTGCACATACAATTATCCAATTTAAATCCAGAGCTTGTATCTCCTGTGGAAAAAAAGAAAACCGTGGTGGGGGAAAGAGCTCATCTTCAAACTCTTGCAATTTTTTTTAAAGACGCTGGTTAGTGGTCATGGTTTTAATGACTATGGCAGCTTGTCTGAGGTCAGCCTCTTTGTAATGTTTATGGCTGGGTGTCAGTTCCCCCCCCCTCCCCCCCTCACTCCCTGAAACTCTAGGCTTGAATTTCTGGAGCGCAGGATCCAGTCGAGTGCATTGCAGTTGACATGAAACATCACATAAATATACATTCTGTTTGTTGTGCCAGCATTTTCTTTGGCCAGTCTCCACGATGGGGGGATTTGCCAAAAAGTGTCATTTATGATCGCACAGATATAGATACAATTATGTTAGTCAGATGTACAAACTAACCACAAAGTAGTTACATCATATGCACAGCCAGACAGGCTGCAGCTTACCAGCCAAAGTCTACTGGCAGCATTAGCCCCCAGACAGAGAAAAGACGGTCAATATATGCTTTTACAGTAGGTTTTATGAGCCAGTAAATTGTTTACCTTACTTAGGTATTAAGTATAATCTGAAGCATGCAGATCACTGAACAATAATATGCAACTGTAGGTTTGGTTGAAAACCAATCAATCACTGAAATGCAGCTAGGGGATCAACTATAAATCCCCATTGTTTTTTTTATTTTATAAATTGATTAATTTCTCAAAAAAATAATAAACTGTGTTTTAAAGAATCTGCTGTGGAAAAAGTTGAATACCAGTTTGAGTTATACATAATTTTCTTCTTATGATCTGTTTCGAAGGAGCTAGATCTCTGGCATATCTGACAGAGAAAAACATTTCTTAATCTTTTCAATTAGTTCTTAAAGGAGAAAATTTATAAATTGCAAGTTAGAATTTCTATATACGGTAATAAAGTTGCAAATGTGAGTTGTTGTTTTTTTGTTTACATTTGTAAGATTTGTCTTGGAATTGAATCTAAAGCATTTTGGTTATTAGTGGGACGTGCTTGCCTTCCCTGCCCTTACTGCATCACAGCCTGACCAGTATGTTACACTTCGGTCTGTGTAGGTCATGTTGATCTTCAGTTTGCAGTTTTATCAAACACTGTGGCAGTGAAAGTCTTGTTCCTCATTTAGAACAAATCCCTGTGACGAGATGTACATACACTTACCTTGAACTCTCCTCCCAACTGTGCAAAGCTTACTGTTGGAATTACAGGAACTATCTGTAAGCACAGTTGACGTTAAGGTGACGATTAGGTCCCCTGGCACGCGTGCGGTCCATGCTAGTGGACACACTGCACAGGCATGTTCTTATTATAAATTAGAGATCTGTTTATATTAAATTCAAATTCAATAATTAATAAACGTACAACTTTTCTTGCATAAGTTATTTGCCAGTTAAAGGTGGTGTTTTTTTTTTTAGATTTTGTGATTTTTGTATCTTGACAAATTTCAACATTTAGGTGAATTCAAAAAAGCTGATTTCATTAAACTGGTAAAACGCATTCTTCTGCAAAACGGCATGCTTTACAAATCTGCTCTGATGCATTAAGAATCAAAATAAACTCCACATTTTTAGTTTCATTTTACTTGCAATTTAAACTTCCCACTATTTATCTTCAAAAAAGAAGATATCTTTATAACTGAACATCTTTTTCTTCTTTCTTTCCCTGTCAATTTGCAGACAAATTGACAGGATTTTATTTCTAATTCCAGCAAAACGTCTGTTATCACGAACATTTCAGTGATCTGTGAGAAAAGCAAAGAATCACTTCTTTTGTTTTTTTATTATGAGAACTGCTAACTTAAATAAAAAGAGACACATTTCTCGGTTGTGCTGTTAAAGCTCAGGAAGAGGCTCCGAAATGTTATCAGTTGTACGGAAATTAGCTCATCAACAACAAGTTGGCATTTCCTATTGGATAGTCTCATTGTCTTCTGTGTCATCAACCGGAAGAGAGCAATCAGTAAAACCTCAGAGGAAACACACTGGTTGTAGGTTCTGGCAAAAGTCAGAACTTCCTATCTGGTATCTCGATTCACAAATTTCACAAATAATCAAACGGTCTAATTCTATTTATCGGACAAAGTTTCCTGTAGACAATTTTGTCCGAACACAACAGGCTCCTGGTACACTCAGTTCTTCTAACAGCATTTATTCCAGCCATAGAGCTGAGATATGGTGGCGTAATCACATCAGCATGTTCAAAGTTACTCTTAGCTCTTCACCTTACACAAATTATGTAAAATAAAGTTAGTTTTTTTTTATTGTTGCTTTGAATATATTTGTATTCAGATTTTAGAACTAAAACGTGTCATTGATGGCTCACAGCTTAATATAAAGATGTATAGAGAAGACATATTTTTGAAAAAATAATTGATACAGTATTTTATCATCCGCTGTGGTACTAACATTAGAAGTCTACCAGTAAAACATTTTAACATTAGCATAATTTTACTAATTGTGTCAAATTATGGTGGTGTTTAGTTAGCTCTTCAAATCACAATAATATTCCTACTGAAATTGTTAATGGCTTGGATGTGAATACTTTGCAGTCTCTCAGAAATTTCAGGCATTGCCATTAGTTTACTTTAATTACCATTAAGACGATCAACTTACCCGGCCTTTTTATTCATGACCTTTTAAATTAAGAGAGTTTAAAAAGAGACAAATGAATTTGAGAAATGATTCTTAAAATTTATTTTGGACGCTCATTGTTCATACATAAAGAAATTCGACATGTTAAACAGCAAGCCTGGTAATACTTCAGGTTTGCATGCTGGCTTTGAGTGCACAAAAACGACTTTTTCAAGCTTGATTCCGTATTTCATCTTTCAGAAACGGTGAACACGGCAAGACGTTCTCAGTAAATAAATGAAGTCTGACTAATTTGCTGAGTCTCACTGGAGTGCAAAATATACAATTAAGATGAGTGAAATGTCAGCGCCAGGCATTCATGGTACAGTTTTCAGAGTACTTATCTTCTTCTGGGAGAAGGAGTGACAGTGAGATAAATGGCGAGACGCAGGGCTTCTCCAGCTGCTCCGCGCAAGCAATGTGTCACAAACGGACGGTGAACATCACCCGATCACTTCTCTCCACCTTTCCGCAGCCTCGGCCTTTCGCCAGATATGACTGTGACATCACCATCCGCCATCCTCCATCTCGGCTCTCCGCTCTCATCAGCTGCTCGGCTTTAATTAGATGAGGATGATTTCAATAAAGTTACTGCCGTCCTCACTCCCATTAGTTATATTAACAGTCGGATTCCAGCTTCTGGAGTCTCCTATCCTCCGCGTTTCACCGGGGGGGCCGATCCTGCTCTTTTCATGGATCTGTGTAACCTAGTTACTGAGGCCCAGCAGGGGAGGCCAATCAATTAATGAACAAAAGGAGCCCGCTCAGTGAGCAGCAGCACAAGTCTGGATCTATAAACAGGGCGCTCCCAAAACATGGTTGCTGTCAATTCAGTGCTCATCTGATGGATGTTGTTTTGCTTTGTTATTTTCCCTGTGTGGGTGTGAGGCACTGTTTCGCTATAGTGTCTAATAAAACTGGAGAATATATGTTACTTGAGTGCAGGGGGAAAATGAGATAAATGTAGCTCTGCTGCTCAGTTATGTAAAGAAATTAGAATCACAATTATATTGATTAGTATTGAAGTCGTTGTTGTCCAGAATGGTTACACATGGAACTAGAGAAAAAATAAAATAGTTATATATTTAAGCATGTTATGCAAAATTACACAAAATAAAGTTGTACAAGATAAAAACATAAAATTTTAATATATATTTATATATAATAAACAGTAAATCAATTGTGCATGCATATTAAGTAACTGCTGGAGAATAACATATTTGTCGATCCTTATGGAGTAACCACACAGACCCTTTTTTTCACTAGCATACCTCTTACAGCACAGCACAGCTCGACTTAACTCGACTTTACCTCTTCATGGTTCGAGTGGTTTTTCATTACAATTGAGTAACGACACTAGCAGGTGGGGTCATGATGTAGTGGGCGGCAGCTGCCTCCAAAAAGTAGCGCAACTTAACCTGTACGCGACACAAGCGCAGCGCAACAACGGCGACTTGGAAGCTATGTTGAACCGTCTGTGGCTTTTTGTCTGACTCAAAACAGAAGAGAGCCAGAAAAGACTCAGAAGTACAGGAAAGTGTGAGAGTGGCTCTTGGATGTAATACCACTGACTCCAGCCAATCAGTGACGTGTTTGGCTCTTCTTGACTGAACCTCAGTGAAATGGGTTCTCAATAGAGGCTGGTACCATGTAGTGGTACCACATAGTGTTTTCTAGTGGGAAACCTTTACAACCGAGCAGAGTCACGTCGGGCCACGCTGAGTAGGCACTATTTCGTTTTTTCTTTCCTTTTTTTTCTGCAGGCAATAGTTTAGTAGCATAGATTTGGAAAGAATCACTGTGATTAAACCTTCAAGCTTCTTATTTCAAACTGATTCTGAATATAATATTAACCTAGTTTTTGACTCCTGGGCTGCTCATATGTTTTGCCTCTTATTCTATTTATATGGATAGCCAGTCTTCAGTCTGACTCTTGTTATTTTCCTTAATTAGAAATACTTACAAACGGTTGAATTTGTCAGTTTCATATTAGCGATAACTGCTGATGGTATTACTGAAAGTGCAGGCTCCCTTCATGCTGTACACAGAGTCTAGATCTTTTTCAATAATTATTTTTGAAGAATTTTCAAAAGTCTGCCAACATCCAGATCTTCACGTCTGACTGAGACTTTTCCAAACAGACTCCATGCTGTGAAGCCCAAGGTGCTTCTACTAAACACTGACTGGAAGAGGTGAATGTTTATGTAATCTTATTCTAAGATTCATGTTTTTAATTTATTTTGTAAAAATCAGTAATTACTTTGGTATTAAAACTTTTCATTTTGTCACAAAAGACAAACTTTGTTGATCGTGATCGATTTGTGAAATAGTAAAACATCCACATAGCTTTCCGTCTTCTTAACTCAGTAACTACATCAAAGGTGTCTTCACAAACATGAAATCTATGGTTATTTGAGTTGAAGCTGAATATCAGGCCATTCAAAACACCAGCAAGTTTCTCTAAGCTACATCTCTTCTCTAAACTACAGGAAAAATTATTTAAAATTTCAGCAGTTTTTTTTTCCCCTGTTAACGTGTTGGCTGTTAGGTTAGAGATAGGGAGTTAATCTAAAGAAACAGATAGGTGTTCACAGGTTAAATGTCTATTAAGAAATCGCCTGAGGGCAACAGGCTCATTTTGATGGGCACCTCTCTTCTGTGTTGTCCACCTGTCCTTGTATGTTATCTTTCACCACTTTCTCATCTTTTCTTTTTCTCAATACCTTTTTCATACCAGTGAGTCCCATTTTCCCCCCCTTTGCAGCTTACCTCTCTAAACCCCCCCATCCCTCAGGTCCACCCCATATTCTGTGCTATGTTTTGTCTCTCTAGCTTCCTGGTCTCTTTATCATCTCCTTTCTTAATCCGGCTATTCGTCCCCAGCGTCCCCCCGTCCTTGGAGTTTCCAACTCTGTCTCCTAGTGGGAGATCAGGGAACAAGCTGTTGTAACAAGCTGCTGAATAATGTAAGCTCAGGCTATAGGCCAGAGTTTCAGTTAACCCTTTGATCTTTGATCACACGATGGGTTAGGTAGACACGTCACAGACGAAGCCAGACAGCAGAGGAAAACTGCCCGGAGGACTTTTTGCTTCCTCCTGTTGGTACCAAGAGGCTAAAGTTTCCCCATCCGGTCTCTTTGTCGACGCCTTTGTAAGCAAGAACGCGCTGAGTATCCCCATCCTTTGTTATTCTAACACTGATGTATAATTAAAGGGTTAGAAAAGGCCAGGCTAAATAATTTATGTCACAGCAAAGAGGCTGTGGCTTTCTGAACTTTATTGTAATATGTATTTTTACTTGAAGAGCAGATAAAAAAGTGAAATGTTTGATTTCTTTTTTTTTGAATGGTCAGCACTGATTTAATATGGAGCTGTGTTGTCATTCTTTCATTATCTTTAGTTAAGGAACATATCTCATTATTTTTATATCCTGTCCCTTTTCCAATTTGGTTGGGTTACAACAATAAAGAAACAGAAAATAATAGCTGAAATCTGCCTCAAAATGAAGACTGGCACCACTGGCTTAGTCCTGTGGGCTTAATGCGACGTCTCTAGCTCCAACATGAGCTCATGTAATGAAGTCTTGGCAATTGGTCCAATGAGGGGGAGGAAGTAGCATCCTGGACATCTAATATTTCTTCTGTTTAGAGGCTCATAGCATGGAAACTACAGGAACATTAGCCATTATTGTTGTTAAAGTAATGTTTTCTTGACAGCTAGTTTGCTAAGAGGCTAGTGCAGCATGTCTGTCCAGCACCATATGGCAGAGTTGCTATGTAAGTAGGTAGCCCTTTCAAATTAACTAGCTAATATAACCTAGCTATCAGTTTTATAATATACAGAGCAGAATAACAAAAAACAGACAATATTCTGTGCCAAGAGCTCTAATAAAAACTTACTTCAGAATTACTCTAGTTAGTGTTTTCCTTGAATTTTTCAAAAGACTCCATTGTCGTTATCATTTATATCTTACTAACTTCTTGTTTTGTTTGATGGCTAGCTACAAAGACATTTTGCAGTTCAAGAAGGGCATTTGAAATTATTCTTCTGCGTTGCAAAACACTAGAATTCAACTTGTTATTCATTTGGTCCATTCTCTCAATATTCATAGAGTCCGTAGCTTTAAAATGTGACCATTTTATATTCTAAAATTTTAGTGTTTTGCAGTGAAATTTTTAACTTCATTGGAGCCATACACTGGTTTGTATCAATCAGCTGATCGAGTCATGTGTTTCTAGTCACAAAAGACCCCAGCTAGCACATAAGGCCTCATTAACTCTTTGTAATCAATAAAGATCCCCCTTTCCTTAAGTTCTCCTAGTTAGCTTTCAAGCCTCATGTCCCGAGGCTAGGGTGTATTGATCTGTTGCTCTGATTGGAAGTTTCCCCTGAAGAGGTGAATGATGACATTGGGACAGAAGATGTCTTGGCAAGATTGGAGACTTCAGGACTGGATCGGCTTTCTTCCTCTCACCCCCCTTCTTCTGTCACCACACCTGTTACAGCCAGGAGGATGGGAAAAAAAAAGTGTCACAAATCTGTCTGCCTGTGCAAGTCTGTGTGTGCTTGTAGGTGTGTATGCGTGTGTGTGTGTGTGTGTGACAGAGTGGAAACGACTGTTTGTGTGCTCACAAGAGCGAATGGCTGAGAGGCGTATCAAATGAGAAATGTGTTACATGGGGTTTATGGTGACGGCTTGCGCCTCGGCGCTTTGACTCAGGAGGCTTCCAGCCCCGTCATGGATGGCTAAGAGGAGACGGATTTTAGATTTTACAAGGCTAACCCGCGAATTAACCGTCTGCTTTAGCGATCAGGTGGTAGGACCCAAAACCAATCCTCGCGCACATGCTCGCACACACGCCTGTGGCTCTCCACACATGAGAGCACATATACATACACACCATTAAACTGTCAGGGATGATGTGTGTCTGCACGATGCTGCTCTGCAGCATTTAATCCATAACTCTGACAGTCTGCTTCCCAGCCTTGAATGGGCTGGGAAGTGGATTGCTGTCTCTCCACACTTAAACACAAGAAGTTTTGCCTCTTTCGTTCCCTGATTTAAAAAAAAAAAAAAAATTTGTACCAATTTGGTTCTAAAGTGTCGCAGGCCAAAACGTACACCAAGCATGCAGCCTGGTGAGAAGTTTGACCATTTGCACAGCCTCCAGCTAATACCACCCCCCTTTCTGTAAACTGATACATGTGTGCGGTGTCACAGTCGGATACACAGCAGCTGTAGAGGCGGCAAGGAAGAGGGGAAATGGGAATAGCCAACACAGTAGACAGAGCCCAGATAGACCTGTCAGCTCTGTGACACCCACGCATACCTCACACTCTGGTCCCAGAGCGGCAGCACAGGAACGGAAAGCAGGGCGGCTGGGCTCAGGTAAAGAGCTTCGGAGAGTGCTGGTGGCAAAGTTTAAAATAAAACCATGAAACAGAAAAAGGTGGGCTGAGGCTGTGCAGTTTATTTCAGGGAAGCTTGAAGGACCTATGGGAGAAGGATTTGGAGAAGTGCAATAAACAATTTCTTCAATTATTCAGCATCTTTTAGCTTTTTGTTGTTTATTGTTTGCCACAGATTTTAAGGAGATGTTCCCTTAAAGTTTAATATTTAGTTCTAGATCTGATGGACTTGAAAGGCTGATGTAAAAACAGATCGGTTGGTGAGTCTGGACCTTCATCCTCCTTTACAATCCTCGCCACAAACACCGAAGTTGGTGGTCTTTGCTTCATTCAGTTCACTGTTGTAGTGTAAACACTGACTAATTATTATGCATCGTACTGAGCTTGCCTTCTCAAATATAAAAGCATGTTAAAGTTAGGATTCTTTGGTACATTTGAAAATACTTATGCTTGCGAAAGCAAAAAACATTGCCTTCACTGGCAATGTGTTTTTTTCATATATTTTCTTCAAACTCTGACCTTAGTTTAAAAATGATTTCCATAGTAAGGTCTTCCACCTCTACTTTTTACCAGAACAGTTACTGTTTTTGTAAGTGGTTGTGGTTGATAAAATGTGTACTAATTACTGGGGAAAGTATAGCATACTTTAGCTGTGTGTCCCAATGATTGTTTTTCAGAAATAATTTTTAGTTTTGACGTGCCTTTAAGAATTGGCATCAAGCAATACAAACTCAAAGATTGATAATTGATTGATTTTGCAAATCAGAATAAACTGTGTAATAGAAAAATAACCCGCTGCATTTCTTAACTATTGGACCTTACTTACTTTAGGCGCTGTGGCAAAAGGATAATGCAAAGTCTGGACAACATTACACCTAAAATTTAAAAATAATTTCTTTTCACATCTTTAATACTTTACAAACGTTGTGAGCTAAAATAAGTTTCTTCTGTTTTTCTCTCTTCCCCATTTCAGTTCTATGATTTAAACAACAAATGTATCTGCTCCCTAATGAGGCTCGAAAATTATTTAAATCTAATCTGTGTTGAAACTAAGCTGCACACCACAGACTCTCAGTTTGTATTTCTCTATTCACCAAACATAAAACCCCAAATGTCTAAGGAGGACTCTCAAAACCCTAGGAAGGTAAAAAAATAAATTGGTAAAACCATAAATTTAACTCATTTGCTACAGGTAGACTACTTTATGACTTAATCATTCAGTGGTTGTGTGACCAATGATGGCATTTAGTGACACAGACAGTAAATATACTAATTTTGAATCCAGTTCTCATCTCCCAACAGATTGGTGAATCACCCAGGCAGCACTTATTAAACGCTCAGTCCAGAAACTCTGTCAGATTTTGGCCTCTTCATTGCAGAAGTAATCAGGTTTTGATGATGGCCTTCTGTAAGACAGATGCTCCTCTCACTTACTGGAAAAAGGGTATAATTTAGAGATTTTCTGTGAAAATTGAAGCATCAGATTTTGTTTTTCAGTTATCTGTGAGCTTATTTTTAGCACGCAAAATAATTTCTGACTGCTGAATACACCTTGTGATGTTTGGAAAATTGTCATGATGACACTGTTGACCCATGCTGTAAAATTTTTTTTTCGTCATGTTTTGCTAGTTTCTGGTTACAGTATTATCACAGAAAATAACAGATTTAGTGGAAAGTTGAAAAGTGAAGCTTTTAGTTTGTGAGAGAGCAGAAAAGCTTCTCTTATGGCTAAGCTTCAAAAATACACATTATTATTTGTGGGATTCATTACAGGACCTACGACTGGGATTGTAATGGTGTCACTGCAGTAGGCTAATGATGATACTGGTCCTTCCTCTGCACTTGAATTGTTTTTATGCATTTAGTGCCTTTGCTCTGTTTACCTCGGGCAGCGGGGGGGGGAGGGCTGTGTCGAGTGTGTGCTGTTTATGTAGAGCACACTGTGGATAAATTTGCACTTTCATCCGGTTATCTGTTGTTCTTGATTGTGCTTTGAAAGCGAGCCGATGATTGGGAGGAGTGTGCTTTTCATGCTGGAGGAAAACTCCTTATCTGCTTGATCGTGCAAGCAAAAATATGGGCGGCCCAATAGAATATCATTTCTTGTGTCAGCTTTTCTTTCGCGCCGGGATGTTCTCATGGGAACGTATTTCTGCTGCGCGAATCACAGACGGATCAGTGCGGGCCGTTTCTTATCTGGACATGAAAGCGGAGGAGATGGAAGAGGTAGGCGAGAAAGGGAAAAGGAGAGGAAGGGCTCCCCTGGGTATGATGGTACCTAAATTTTGCACAGCAGCCTCTTGAATCTAACTCATCATCATTTCATGAGCAGATATTATACTTATATGTTTTGCGAGGCAGGATCTGCCTGTATCTCTGCTGTTGTCCATCAGACCGATTGAGCAGATTAGACAGTTATATTGTTTATATCGCCCCAGCAGCCTTTGCTGCAGCTTGCCTGAGGGTTTTTATAATTAGTTCAATCATTTTCAGCTATTTCTCTTGCTTCCAACAGCTGCATTTCTGGTTCAAATGAGGGCTGCAAATTAGCTACTGAAGCAAATGTAAGAGTTGCTCTCAAACTATCCAGAGCTCTGCACTGGTTAATCCTTGCAGGGATCCACCCATCTTTACTTTTTTTTGCCAATTTCCATTACCTGGTCATTGCCGAACTTTGATCGGCTGATACAGATCTACCCAGATTCTGATATCACTTAGAGCTCCTTTCAGATTTTATTTATACGGGATATCAGATGTCATCTCAAGACATCTTACAGGACAAACTGCTACAATTTTATATACAGAAATATACAACCAATCATGTCATATTCATATTTAATTAAATGCATTCCAGTTTGATCCTAGTTATAATACTATTCAGTCAAGTTCAGTTTGTTATGCCAAAAGTGTTTGATTTTGCAACAGCACTTTCTCCTTAGGGAGCATGTGGCGACAGTGAAAAGAAATAACCTCTTTTTAGCAGGAAGAAACCTCCAGCAGAACCTGACTCGGTGTGAGAGGCCACCCGCTGCCTACAGCTGGGGGCTGCAGGAGCTCTGATCCATGTCGAAGAAAAGGTACACATGGTTAACAGAGGCAGTCGCTGCTTTAGTGGGTTCCTTTAGAAAAGAGGCACAGGTAGCAGATGAGACCTGAGCCAGTAGTACAATCTATAGGGTGAAAATGAAACATTTAGTTAGTTGCAGCAGTAGCTCCTAGAGTGACTTTATTAAGGAGAGAGAACTACTGCAAGAAGATGCAACGTTGTTGTACAATTTGGTTTATTTCTTTAGAAAGTGATTTAACCCTCACGCAGTCCTATGAGGGGCTGAGTGGATCCCATGTGAGCGTTGTACCCTGTGCGCGGTCCTCTTGAGGTCACACTGACCCTGCATGCGCTTTTATGGGTTTTTTGGTTGTGGTGGTTTTGGGAACTCACAGGCTGACGGGGGGGAAAACCCCCCATCACTTCTGCGCTAGCTGTTGACCGCGACATCTGCCACTGTCTTCCTGAGTGTCGCGTTAAAACTGCAGGAGAGCAAACCAGTTTTTAGTGTCACATGTTATTTGTTAGTTCAGCTAGTATTACATCTCTGTATGTATTCCTCAGAAAATATAAGACTCCCAGCCTTTTCAGATCCCAAATGTTTCATGCCAGATTGTTAAAGCTCAAAAAGGATCAAACAGCAACTTAGCTGCAGTACGTGAAGCCTTGCTGTTATCTCCTACAAATCCTGCTCTCTCTTGTAGCCTGGACAAACAGCATAATGACTTAACATGTTAAACATCACAGTTTAATTTCTTTAGCTTTTGTACATCTCTGTGCTTCATATGACTTCATTTTAAACATCACTCCGGAGCTAAAATTAACAGCTTGAGGTCTCCTTCAGTAACAACCTCCATAAAAAAGAGTGTTGCTGCCATTACCCATTAACTCTTAATGTATGGTGCATTCACTAATTAGAATAAGATCAACTTTTGGAGTTCCTGCCCAGCATGCCACTGGTTCGCCACAATTCTGGTCTTTGTCCAATGTCTTTGTATATCTTTACACAATCCAACTAAACTGCCATTTGGTTTGAGTGACTGCATAAAACTACTCTGACAATTACTGCTCTTTGTCGTTGCCCCTTCCACCCACCACCCCCTCCCAATCGCCTACGCCTGCGCTCTCATTCACAGACAGACACGCCTTATCCGCGACCAGTTTGACTTTCACCTTTGAGTGATGTTTATTATCTACATGAGGAGGGGACCCATTATGATTCCTCTTTCCCAGTGGAGACATTGTACTGCCCACCATGCTCTCTTGTCCTTCAGTAGTGTCCTGAGATGACAGTGGATAAACAATGGGAGCAAACAGTCACTCCCTCCAGCATTGATCTGGCTCTCCCTCATCCCCCCTTGTCACTGCTTTCACCAACAACGCCACATTGATTCCACCTACGCTCAATTTATATGAAAGCAACCCCCTACTTCCACACACACACTTGGACTTCTTTTTTTCCCCCCCGTTTTTACCAAGACTGACAAAAATGATAAATGACTGGCCCCTTCGTCCTGCTGCCACCACCTCCCTCTGCCTGATGCCGGCTGTCCGAGTCCCTACAAACCTATTCGAGCCCCTTAGAAATCCAGTCGAGTGAGCAGCATTTTCTTTTCTCTCTGGGAAGAGTCTGAGGGGCCGCCCTGTAATCTCAACACAAACATGTCGCTGCCGTAATTTCATCCCCGCAGGACATCCATATTCATGACGTCTAACACTTTAAAGAAAAAAGACAAATGAAGGAAATGATAATGTATTTCACTGTAGGGGTCACTCACATCTGTGGCTGCTGCCTAATGGTGCGCAGTGTCACTCAAAGATGAAGTCATGTGCACTGTCTCCAAAGCGAGGTCAATTATTTCCGTCCATTTGGCTGAATCGGTTCGTTCTTTTGTCGCGCTGTCATTATCTGCATGATTTGTCCACTGTGTAATCAAATGAATTAAACTGTTGTTAATTTAGACATCACCCTGCATAAAACAATCGTGTGACTGTCCGTCTTCCGATGATTTTTACTGCACGCATCCAGTGTCCCCATGCCCGTAAATGGGCCACCGAGGGCCTATAAATAGGGAGACTGTTGCTGCTAGCAGACAGCATGAGAATACGCAAATGTTAAATGCAGCCATCGGCTATTTTCTGATGTCGAGGTATACAAGAGTTAAGAAAAAAATTATCTTTTAGTCATCCTGCTCTTACTGCTTTGTTCTTTTTTTTTTTTTGTTGAAAATTGACCAAAATCACAATAAGCAGGTCAAACCGCAAAGAAAACCATCAGTTGGAATCGACCAAGAAACGATTGTTGCAGCTCTGCTTCTGACGCCACAGGGAACGTTGGATTAACTGGTGTTTTCCCCAGCTGTTTAGTACGTAGAGTAGTGCTGTGGTCCTCCACCTGTTGCTGTGAAAGACCTCGACATGTCCCCCTCTGCTAGAAGGAAGACAAATTTAACGGTTTGGTAGAATTTCTGAACCTGCCTATTATATTTCTTAAAGAGTAGAACAGCAAGCAAACTGCGACGTTTAGTGTCATTAAGCCTTTCTTATTAAGATTAGAATGAATATAAAATATTCAGGAAATAGTTGGCTGAAGATCAGTGAGTGGCAGGGTAAATACTACAAAATCACAAGTGCTTTTTCTTTTGTCGTTTTCTGCTGGATTCAGAAATCCTAAGTCTCCCAGTATCAACCAGGATGTTTTATTTTGTTTCTCTGCTCAAAAATCTCACCATCAGTCACCAGTATATACTTTGATGCACTTTTTTGACTTTAGAATATCGAATAAAGTTTATGGACATATACGTTTATAATGGGATGAGAGACTACTATACTTTTTTTCCTGTATAGGACTGTATGATTTTGTTGCTGAAGAAAAACAAACTTGAAATTATTGGTTGAGTTTTGAAACATTCTTGCAACAAATTTACATTTAAGCATTGGGTTTGTAGCAAACAGGGATTATGTTTTTTTTTATGTTTTGAACAAAAGTAATTGGATTCCACTGTATATTTTTGTTTTAGATTTGTGTCCTTATACCACACAGACTATAGTGGACAAAATATACAAAACTTTTAAGATGTTAGAATTTTGAAAACTCAAACTCACATCAGCTCTAAGGTTTAAAATAATTTTAATGAGATGCCAGAAGAAGAGCCAGAGTGACTAGTGTTTTTGTCCTTTACTCAAGGTTATCACACTGTGAGAATCTCACACTGACCGTTAAACATGTTTCTGCATGTGGAACACGGGGTATTGATGAAGTTTCTGCTTCTGCTCTGCTCTCCAGTCTTTCTCCCTCCCATGTTCTCCCGTGGCTCCTAATACTCATCCGTGCTGCTTTTCCCACTCCGAAATAATCCGTTCTCCACTTCCCAATGCCCTCTGATCCTTCTGTTCGGATACCACCTGCTTGAGATTTAAAGAAGACGGCAGGTTAGGGAGCCTATTCGGGATTAAAATAGCTCAGCAGCGCCATGTATATTTTATGTCCTGCCCTCCCTGTTTTTATTCATCTTGGCCCTAATCAGCCTCACATGATATGAATGTGTAGTCAAACCATTACGCCTGAGCCGGCTCCAGCTATCTTTCCTGAGGACGATATCTACGTTGATGGATTGTGGCATGAACCCCTTAATGAAAGTCTAAAGCTAGGATCCTGCTCTGCCCTTTGCAGAAATTACAGAACAGTTGCAGTGCAAAGAAATGTCTCTAATTGCCATTGGACGCTGTTCTGCTGTCTTCCCATTCTCTTCATTATTGCTATTAGGAGAAGATTGCTCTCCCTTGTCTGTGTTTGAAGATGATTCTTTCACTCTTTGTCCCATTATTGTGTCAAAGAATAACATTGCAATCATTTCAATTACGACAGTGCTGGGATCGCGCTCTTCAAGTAGGGCCTTGAGATGTAATTGGAGGGGCTTTGGCGAATAGAAAGGCATTTTTTTTCCCACCCCCCTCCTCCTCCTGTGAAATTGCCTCAGTCCTGGGGACAGTAAATTGAGTTGCTGAAAAATGATGTGATAATTCTGCCACATGGCTCAGTTGGGCAAATTGTCTGAAAGTCACTTTCTCGAGAATTAGAAGGCAAAACAACATTTCCCTCCCGAGTCTCCTGTCCTTCACGCAGCAGCATGAAATGAATTGATGAGACAGAGAGAGAGGGAAGTGTCGCTGTAAATGTTTGCAGCTGAAATGAAGCCGCCTGCTTGTGCATTCAGATCGGGTGGGAGGCAGAAGCCAGAGTGAAGACACGGTGCCTCTTTTCCTCGCTATTTCACAGCCTAAGCCTTTAATCACTGCAACCACAATGGGTGCATAAAATGGAATTGAAATTTCAGATTGATTGATTTTATATTGGCGATTGCCAAGGCTGGCTTAAGAGGGGAGGAAAAGAAGAAAAAAGGGAACACGACGGTGGCTTTTAAATGTACCCTCTTTAAGAAGACTAACTCTTGCTCCCTTCACGCGCTTGTTTGTCGTCTTAGATGTGCTTCAAAAGAAAAAAAATGAAAATTCGTGCTTTTTGAAGTTTAATCTCCCGCAAGACAGGGTAAGAGTCTGAATGCAAATGAAAAATGTACTTCGGCTTTGCTTCTTTTTTTCTTTATTTTTATTTTTTTGCTGCTTTTGATGGAAGCTCAGCGGTTTTAGGAGTTGCGGACTGTCGGCATCACAAAAATATAAGTTTGTTGTCTCATGTCTTATGAATGAGCAGAGTGCAGAAACAGAATTTAAAACAATCGAGGGAATTAAAAAACTTGTTTTGAGGAACGGGCTGCTAGGAGATTGTGAGGAGTAAAAAAAATATTTTAATTTCATAGTATTAAAAATAAAAAAATGGAAGCTGTCCACCAATATTTAATGACTTTTTTTGTTCGCAGAAAAACATGTTTTCTTTTTTTGTTGTAGTTCTGTAGCAATGAGCCTGTTACTGCTAATAATTTAAAGTCAGGCTGCTTTTTTTTTTACCCAGAGAAAATTCTTTGTGCAACTTTAATTAATTCGACTTATAATTCAGGTTTTCTGCCCCAGTGAGTAACAGGCCACCTATTATAAGAAGACATGCTAGCTCTTGTAGCTTGTTGCTAATGATTTTTTGTTTCTTTTCCAATTTGTCATGAAAAGATCATCTATTCAGCTCTTTTGATAGCCAAGCCATGTCAGTCTGTATTTTTCTTTGCTGCTGCTGTTGTTCTTTGCTGTAGAAAAAATATGTTTTCTTCTTCTTTCTTAATGAGAGAAAACATTCAGCAGTTACTGCTGATTGACGAATCAATGCAAGAGATGAGGAAAAGGGACGCGCTATGTCCTGTGATTTAAAATGTTTGTATTTTCAATATTTATAAATGAAACTATGACTTCTCAGGACTTTGAGAACGAGCACCAGCCCATGCCTAGATTTGTTCAATCTGCGCCCTTCAAGTCATCTTCCACACTAGCAGCAGAGCCATCATAAGAACATTTAGCACCGTTTGCAGTGTCGACATTAACAGGATTACAGATTAGGGATTACATCTGCATCTTCCTTTTCCATTTAACCTTGTCCTTTGCCCCGTTGAAACATTTCAATGGTTCAACTAAACTCATTACCATCTTTATTTATTTATTTTTTTAAAGCCCTAAGCGTTTGAACGAATTCTCAGGAATAAACAAAAACAAGCAGACCTTCAACTAATGAGTCTCCCAGGTCTGTCTCTTTTGCAGTCGAGCCACTTTGGTACATCCACATCAATACACCGAGACAGAAAAGTGATAACGGCAACAGCAGCCTTTTGATGAGTGTCCTATGGATTACTGCCCCCTTTCTGTGCCGTTTCCATCCGTCTGATCACGACGCATCTCCAGAGTTTCCATGGAGAACGTGTGGTTGCCAAGGCCTGTGGCGGCTGATCACAGAGGGTCATCGTTTATTTCTGTCAGTCAGCAGCAAGGGGAACAGATTGGCAAGGAGAGATGACAGAAAGGAGGGGCGAAGGCGCTGGCGGATCCTGAGGGTCCGGCTCTCCTTTAGAAGTTTATTTGTCCAGGGGATCACCAGCATGTAGTCCGATGGTGTTAATGTACTGACTCTCCTCGCAAATCCCCCGTGCCACTTAGTCTTATTCACACTTTAAACAAAGTGCAGCAGCGGTGCAGAGGTGGGAGGGAGGTGAAGTAGGGAGTAGGACGTGCGAGGAGGCTACATATGGCCAACTGCTGCGTTGTTTATTCCAAGAGTTGTTACAGCTGAGGAGCAGCCTTAGTCTCCCGGCTCCTCTTCATCTCTCATTAATCTAACAGTATGGTTCTGGCCCGCTGCCCGTGCTGTTGAGCGAGCAGGTTTGGAGTGACCACCCACTCCGAAGAAAAGCATTATTCCGTCTCCTCGTCCGTCACCTGCTATTGTTTATTCTCTCCGTGTTTCTCAGCTGCCATAAAATAATGAGGGGAACATTTGAATTTGTCAGATTGATGGTCGCCCTCGGGGTCATTCTTCTTCTTTATTTCCTCCCCTAAATTAGATTTTCCGTCTTTTTGCTCCCTGTTTTTCATTCCCTGTCCTTTACTGTTTTCCTTCCTTTCATCTTGTGGTTCTTTTCCCCTCTCTCTCGCTCTCTCTCTCCTGCCAGCCCTCCTGCCAGACTTCTAGTCCACGTGTGCAATTACATAGCTCACATTCAGTCAGGGCTCTTTCCATCACAGAGAATGAAAAGGTTTGTTAACACACGCGTTCCTCTTCCTCTCCTTCTTTATGCATGAGTTAAGACTGAGTTTCTTTGGCAGTCTGAAACACTCCGTTGTGTTGAAACCTTTTGGCTGGTTCTTTCCTCCCCAATATGTCTGCCGGCTATACCTCTCATTGGCTTCTGCAAAAAAAAAAAAAGAAACATGAAATATTCATGCTCCCCTTTTCTCCTCTCTCTCCGTTCGTGAATCAATTATTTTGTAGAAAGGGGATCTCAGACTTTCACGTGGCTTCTCCGAAGGTACCTGTGCAGGATAAAGTGGAAGACGCATTAGGTGAGATGGGCATGCAGACATTTGAGATCCATTAGCCATTATTTTGTGCAATTGATCCAATATTCTCATAATGTCCTAAAGTGTTCTGCTCTCTATTTAGCCTTCCTAATATCACTGCCTCGCACTCTGGGCCTTGAGGTTTCCATTAATTTATCCCCGCGGCCCTCACCCTCCCGTCTCATGCCATCGCCCTCCATCTCTCTTCGTCCTTTTCTTTCAGCCGCACATCACTTTCTGAAGGTCAGCATCGGGAGGCAGTCACGTCTGCTGTGAACTGGGCAAAGAAGCGAGGCATCAGCTCCCTGCTGTGTGTTTTGTCACCATTAGGTCTGCTCCCAAGTCATGTCAGCAGGGTCATTAGAGTCGCAGTGGAGCTTATTGGGTCCCTGCGGACGTCTGCCAAAGATAGCACATCTTGAGCCTGATTACTCATTAACAAAAAATAAATAAATTAGAGACTTTTTTTTTTTCTAATCAACCGATACAGGAAATCAAGAAACTACTTAAAAAAAGTGTTTTACTAAATAATTAGACATAGTTTGTCATAAATGCCTTTCTGGTCAAATAATTGATTTTTAAAGAAAGAGTTTCAGGTTACTGTTACAGCTTGTGCATTTCCTGTAGCTTATCCTCTCTCATAGACATTGATCTCCAGCTTGTTGCAAAAAGCAATATGACCCTCACTTCCATACTATAAATTTGTAAAACAAACACAAAACTACTAATTGATATTCAAACATCAGATGTCAGAGGAAGGGTTTCTGAACTGTCCTCAGAATGCATAATATTAAATATGACTTTTTTGGTATTCAGTTTTAATGGGCAACGTAATAAGAGTTTTTTTTTTATTATTCTGTTTATCTTAACTTTTAAGGTAAGATAATTTTATTTATATAGCGCATTTTCAGCAACAAGGCAATTCAAAGTGCTTTACATGAGTTAAAAGGAAATGCAAACAAAATAACAATCCAATGGAAAGGGAAAAAAAATTTTACTTTGTTGAAAGATGGCGATGGTCTTTAACGAGTCGAGGGCGCATTGTCAGTATCAGACAATGACAAGGTTTCAAATAGTTATGATTTTGAAATGTGTAATATCTTTTATTTTCTACAGTTTAAACTCCTTAAACTGAAATACCAGTGGAAGTGACCAGAGTTTTCCCTGTAAGGAGGATGAAGCAGGACTGCTTTCCGTGGTAGTTGTTGAGCACTGCTGTTCAGCAGGCTGAAAGGAGGCTGGTGTGTTTCCTTGTACTCAAAAGAATACAAGGAAATGCAGGTTGCACCTCCCTCTCTCCAAAACTTAATTATTATGACTTGCAACCTAAATGAGTTCCATTCATCTGTAATAATATGACAAAAGTTGATTTTAAAGTTACACTTTCAAAGCTGTAAGTCCTCAGTCTGTCCAGTAGCTGACTACAGGCTAGCAAAGTAATCAGAACAACTAAATTACTAAAACCATCCATAAAATGCTCTATAAAATGCAAAAAGCTTCAAAACATGTGTAGAAATGCACCAAACAGGATTTTGTGGCTAGTTTGTAAAGCTTTGAGCTCCTGACATCAATTACTTCTTGAAAACTGCGATTCAAGAAGACTAATCTTCCTCTATATATTCCGGAAAATGCAGATCCTGATGTTGACTGTGATTTCCCATAATTGGGTGCCAACATTTCCAAAGCCAACATGTTCCATGACAGACAGATTTAGAGCATCAGATGATGAAATAGAGCCGCATTGCTTTACTCTTTTCTGATATCTACCAAAATCCTGGATCTCTCATAACATGATTAGTCCACAGACATGCGTTGATGCATTGAACATATGGCTTGCTTTAAAATTCTCATTTATTCTACAACTTCACTGTAGGCCATTGCTAAAAGTGGTTCATTTAGTAGCAGTCTTTTTCTCTCGGTAAAAGTGAACCACACCAAAGAGTGTTGTCAGTGTTGTTTTATTGTCATATCACCTTGATATAGTTACTTGAGTGCGTTATACGTTTTCTCTTTTAAAATCTTCATGTGAATACTATGAAACTGTTTGTTTTTCACCTAAGGTTAAATCCAAAAACAACTTGTGCTTTTATTTTATTTTATTTTTTTTGCTGCTCATCTCTTTTTTTTTTTTTTTTTTTTTTACTGCTCCTCTCTCTCTCTCATTTTTGCAGCTGTATGAGTTTTGTTTTCCTTTAAGTAGATTCAAGAGGTCCTAAGAAACCCCTCCTCGGCTTTGTGTGTGGTGTGAAGTCCGTCTGCTTCGCCGTCTCCAGCAGGAGTCGCTTCCTGCGGCTAATCATCCTTTGATATGCTGTGGCACGAACCTCGGCTCCCTTAGAAATGAACAAACATGGCGCCTCGGGAGATCTCGAGGCGACCGGAGCTGTTTTTATTTTTTATTTTTTATTTTTTGTCTGTTGCGCCATGATACGTACTCTGAACACCCACCTATTTTTTTTTTCTTTTCACGGTCTCTCTCTTTACATTAGTCTCTGTATCTCTGTGAGGAGGAAAGTTGGACACCAGTCAGAGAAACAGAAGTGTGATTCCTGCCTTTCCACTCGCAGCGAGATTTAGCGCGTCTTGCTAATCTTAGCTGGAAGCGCGCAGGCCGCAGAGAAATGAGTCTCGGCAGCATAAGACGTAACACAACCGTTTTCTCTCCTCATGTCCTGCTGCGTCTGTTTGAATGATTATTTTGGTAATCAAATGGATTATCCTTAAGGAGTTATGTTAGGCCGAGCAACCTTGTATGCTTAATGTTATTCACCTTTAATTAAACCCGAGCGCCAAATTGCATCCTTTTCATGTCCGTTTGTTGTCGGTCGAGATGAGTTTTGGTGGTCAGCGTTTATTGCCTCGGAGTTAAGAAGGATGCGACTCTAATGCGGCGTCGAGGGCTTTATAAAGAGGAGGCGTAGCACCACAATAGCTCTCCAACTTAATGGTCAGAGGGGTTTTTCTATGCAAAGGTAATGATGCTCCGTCTCGTTTCTCCCACCAGCACTCTAAATGGACAAAAGATGTTTTTCTAAGTGCCGAGCTTTACACTGTTCTCACGCCGCATCCTGGGTCTTTCACACTTGGCTTGATGGAGATAGTCTAAAAGGCTGAGGTATTATTCTCGGTGTGCAGAGAGTATGGAAATGTATATCGAGTGCGCTGGGGGATTTTTGCTACAAAGGAGAGGGTCTGATTGTTGCCAGGTTTGTCTGTCACTGTTCTCCACGCCTCTGCCTTCCCCTCCTTCGGCTTGTGTCTTTTTTTGTGGTGCTGGTTCTGTGTGGGGTTTTTTAGGGCCTGATGGCTTCACTCGTGTGCTGTCGCACGTTTTCACTGGATTGAACTGTGAACAAGCTCGTGCTGCATCTTTCTTTTCTCTCATTCCTCCTATGAATCGTGTTGTGCCCGTAAGACCTGGAATCTTTGCTTTGTTTGTGTTTAGGGTTGCAGGCACAGAGGCCGCAGCACCTTGCAGGATTCTGTAGTGAAAGTGGAGGAGCTGCAGAGAACCACAGCTCAGGTGGAAGTACCTGGCAACAGGACAGCTAGTAATGGTGAACTCCTCAAATAATGTCCTTTATGGAGGAGTGGCTAGAAGAAAAAAAAAAGTCACGTTTGTAAGTGGTCACACATCATCTCCCATTGAAGCATGGTGGTGGCAGCAGCATGCTGTGAAGATGCTTTTCTCCACTTCAGCATTTTTTTGTTCTTTTGTCTTCCTCTGTGTTTACTTCCTTCCTTCCTTCTGTCCCACATTCTCCATCTCGTCTCTGATTCCTTCATTCGCTCTTTTTCTCTGCCTTTATCTTGATTTTAACTTTCCGTCCTTTTTTGTATCTTCCTTCGTTCACATTCTCCTTTGTCCTTAAGGTCTTGTCCTTCCCTTTCCCCCTGCCTTCAATCCTCACTAGTGTCCATTCTTCTTTTCTTCTTTTCGTTTTGTCCTACATTATGTCCCTCCACCCATTTATCCCTCTGTCCTTCCTTTTTGTTTTTCTTTCTTCTTTGCTTTCTTTATTCCTTCCTCATAACATTCTTTCATTTGGTCTCTGTTTTTTTCTTTTGCGGGTTCATAAACTACTTTCATAATATAAAGGTTCAGTTAAATTGACTGAAGAGGGATCAGATTTCTTTAAAACAATAATGTATAGGAACTATGATTGAAGTACATTGGTTGTTGTCGTGTCGAGACAAAAAGAGAGAAGCTGTAGGGGTGTAAATACTTTAGGTGTGTGTAGGGTGAATCTGGCAGCTGTTTCTTTGAGTAGGATTACTTCGGAGTGAACTTTCTGATAATACACACGCATCTCCCACACGCCATCGAACAAGCAGCCTGCAGTTTGTTCTATAGGAGCTGCTGTCGTGCTGCTGGATTTCAACTGAACTTTCTTCTCTTTCTTTTGTCTTTTTCCTAGGAGTGGAGTGTGTGTACCCTGAGGGAGCGATGCTGCTCTGATGACCTGCTCGGCCTCGGCTTCCTCTAGAGATTATTCTCCAGCCAGAAGAGCGGGGCAAATCGTCGACAGGATATGGTTGGAGGATTCACGTGATGGATAGGTGATGGAGTCCTCCACCGCACGTCTCCCCCGGTGACTCGCCCTCTCCTGCAGCTCGCGCTCCGGCACGAGTGTGTATCGGCGGCCCACGAACCCTCCACTTCTTTGCCATGGTGACATAAGCGGCACAGCAACATGAGGGAGCGCCAACGTGACCGTCTTGTTTCCTTTCCCAGTAGCTGCTGTCGCTGCTACCTCCATGCTTAGCTCTGTAACGATCCGGACTCTGCTGTGAGAAACTTCTGCCTGTCTCTTTGTTTCTTTTTTTTTTTCTTTTGTTTTTGTTTTGTTTTTGTTTTCTCCGCCTGCGCTGAGAGGAACTGTCCCCTCGGCGTGTTGCTGGGCCGGTGGGGCGGAGCAGTGCGGCGAGAGACGATGCTGGGATGCGTGACACGCCTCCGTCGGCTGGTCCGCCTCCTTCCCTTGCAGACCTCCCTGCTCATCCTCTTCCTGTTCTGCACCGTCAGCGTCTTCATCTTCTCCTACTTCCTCTATGGCGTCAAGCGAGAGCCGGAGCCTTCGGCGGTGGGCTTGTCCGGCCCCGACGGAGCCTCCGCGGACTCGGATTACCCGAGGGTGGTCCCGTCCCGGCTGCTGCCCGTGCGGAGCGTCCCGGGGGGGTCCGGGGTGGACCTCGGAGGGACCAGGACAGATCCTGTGGTTCTGGTGTTTGTGGAAAGCCAATATTCTCAACTGGGGCAGGAGATCGTGGCCATCCTGGAGTCCGGCCGGTTCAAGTACCGGACTGAGATCTCTCCCGGGAAGGGGGACATGCCCACCCTGACGGACAAGGAGAGGGGGCGCTTCACGCTGGTGATTTACGAAAACATTCTCAAGTATGTGAACTTGGACGCTTGGAACCGAGAGCTGCTGGATAAATACTGCGTGGAGTACGGAGTGGGCATCATCGGCTTCTTCAAGGTTAGGACAACAGCACACTCCCTGTGCCTCTCTCACCTCCCTCCCCCCGCTCCCTCACACCTTCTGCCCTGTCCATCTGGCTCCCACCATCTCCAAGGAGATGGGATTTACAGAGTTGGAAAGACCTGCCTTGTTCAATATCACTCAGCTGCTTTGCTCTATTCTACGTTTCTCTTCTGGTTTCTTTATATCCGTTTCTTTCTCTTTTTCTGCAATCTGGCCTCCTTTGCTCCTCTCCAGCAGTCTGTTAATTCTTGTTTTCTGCACTTTGTCTTTGTAGTGTCTCTTGCCTTTCTCTCCTCTATTTATGTCTTGGTCTATAACTCTTATTCCCGCGTTCTTGCTCTCTGAGTTATCCCCAGAGGCCCCTGTTTGCCTGAGGCCATCTTTCAGGTCTTATGGTTTTAATCACCCTTTCTGAGCCATGGAGAGAATATAGAAGCGCGGAGGGATGGATGGAGATGTTTGGGGGGCGGCAGATGAAAGTTAGCCTGGTGGGATTTTACTGCCTGTTGAGAAAGAACAAGGATGTGCATCTTAATGGATCTGTCACATAAAAGATGTGCTTTCTGAATTGTTTGCACAAAAGCATTTCCTGTCACATTTATAAAACATGAGTCTATATATATATATATATATATATATATATATATATATATATATATATATATATATATATATTACGTACTTTTTTGCAGATCTAGACTGTAAAACCTCTGGATCACCATGTAATATATAGAGGCCGATTGGTAACAGCATCTTTAAAGGTTAATTTAGACAATTTAACCCACATTTGACAGAAATGCCAGCTATAGATGTTATATTGCATATGGTGGAGTGCAAATGTTTAAAACAAGCCCTCTTTTCTTCACGCTTTCTTCTAGCCGCCAGACTTTCTTCTAGTCTTTTGAAGTTGTTTTGATCAATATTTCTCCAGGCTTTCTGAAAGTCTGTCTTTTCTCCCATTTCTACCCTTTTTTTTTTTTTTTTTTTAGACACTTCTCTCTGACCTATGAGTCATTCGTGCATAAAAAGCTTTCTAAACTGAAAAGAGTGTCATCAGCAACGAACAGACAACTTGACAACCAGCAGTCTATCACACAGACACAAACCAATCTCAATTCTTTGGATTAATCCGTGAAAAGTGCCACGGACTTCACAGTTTGGCAGACAAAGATGTGTGGAGCTCCTTCTCCGGTTTTTGATCTGAATTCTTGTATTTTAGTGGAATATCTTACGTGATGGACCGACACGAAGCAGTGGATGATTGTGAAGTAGAAGGGAAATAACACAGTTTTCAAAAGTTTGGTGCGTTTGACCGTTCTTGGCCAAAGCTTGGTAAGATTAGATACAGCGTGTCCGTAAACATCTATCAATAAGAAGACCAGTGTTGGACATATTTTCCTCTAGTCTTTCCACTGCCATAGTTATTTATGTCAGGAGCAGAAGCGATGTCAAGCTCTAAGGGAAGGAGAGAAGTTGTTGTCAAATAGGGTTCACAAATATAAAAAGTTTATATAATTAGAAACATCGCAAAGCTCAACTCTCAAATTTTATTCAGTTTATTTTATATTATTTCCATGTTTTATCTACCAGTCATTGGATTTCACTGGTCTGTTCCACCTGGAGGTTGTACATCTTTAATTCTGTGACTTACAAAACACTGTAAACATTTTCAAATCCAATTTAATAGAAAGGTTGACAGCCGACCGAGCTGGCAGTCGTCAGAGGCCGTTGTCAACTGATTTCTCTGCACATCTCTAGATATAATGTTTCAGAAATGCGCAGCTGAAAACGTGGCTTACAATAGATGGTCATCTGAAACACTGGGTCCTGTTTCAGGTCTCTGCTGGGTTGTTTTCCTGTTTATTAAACACACCAGAGATCCATTTCAGACATTTGCTCTGATACCAACCTGAAACCTCTTAGATTAGACACCTAATCCCATTCGAACGCTAAATTAAAGTTAAGAAAATTTTAATGTTTTTTTTAAAGCGCTTAAAAGTTTTGCACAGGGTTATTTTTGCATCCCCTATCGGATCAGGCTCCCCTCTGCCTGCTCACAGTTATGCTCAACATAAAGCTGTTGTTAAGTTTTGGCTGCCATTTATCTTTCATAGGCATCTGATATGCTTCAGGAGCCTCCTGTTGAGGCACAGGCATCGTCTCTGTTCAAGGTGTCAGACTCGAGCTGTAAATCTAAGCGAAGGCTCATTGCCTTTTGTTGCTTTATTTTAGTTGTGCAAAACACCTCTACTCTTTTCGTTGTTTCAAAATCATTTGTTAAAGTTGTTACTTTTCAACCATTTCAATCTGCAAATACAGTAGATATGAATTGAAAAGCTGCTGTTTGAAAGATAATCTGTTTTGTTCAAATGTTAACATCACGGTGAAGATTCTGATTTCAGCACTGATTTTCATATTTAGTATCACTTCAACCTATGAGGGTCTAATCTTCACATCTCAGTAGATAAAGAACGGTAACTTTTAGCTTCATCCTACAACAACCATATAGGGTGTGGAGGTTCTGGCTGAGCCTTGCTGACGTAGTAATAATACTTGCGTCTTAACACGTTCGGTCACTTTACAACTGAATGCAAAGCAGTGTGATTCTGAAATACACAGTCCAGTCACATTAATGTGACCACCACGTACTTTCCACTTCAGAGTTAAATAACCAATCACAGAAGGCAGGTGGCAGCACAGTGCAGTTGAGCGTATATAAAGGGTGTGTGTGGGCTTCGGAAAACATTTCAATCGTTGGCGTAATGCAGAAACGAAGCGATTTATCCGACGTCCAAAAGGGCATGATCATTGGCTTTCGGGCCAAGGGTGGAAGCATTTCCGAAACGGCTGAGTTTGTGAACTGTTCGCGTGCCGCCGTGGTAAAAGTGTACCGTGCATGGCAAAATGGGACTGTCCAAAATCAACGACGTGGCAAATGTGGTGCACCACGGGCCATAGATGACAGAGGCGAACGACGGTTGCGGAGATGCGTTCGGGCAGATAGACAGGCTACCGTTGAGCAACTGACCACTAAAATGAACCAAGGGGCTACCACAAGTGTCTCCCAAACCACTATTCAGCGAACATTGCTGCGTCTGGGCCTCCGAAGCAGACGCCTGGTTCGTGCACCTATGCTGACTGGTGTTCATCGACGACGAAGGCTAGAATTTGCACGCCAGTACAGCAGCTGGACGTCCACTGAGTGGCGACAGGTAGCGTTTTCAGATGAATCGCGTTTTATGCTCCATCGGACAGATGGACGTTGGCGTATAAGGCGTGAAACCTCTGAAAGGAACCACCCTGCAACCATTGCAGGAACGGTCCAAGCTGGAGGCGGGAGCATTATGGTCTGGGGAATGTTTTCCTGGCATTCTCTGGGTTCACTGATTATTGTGGAAGGCACGATGGATCAATACAAGTACGCATCTGTCCTTGCGGACCATGTCCACCCCTACATGCGCATTGTTTTTCCTCAGGATGATGGCATCTTCCAGCAGGACAATGCGAGGTGCCATACAGCTGCCAGTGTACGTGCGTGGTTCGAAGAGCACCAGGATGAGTTTACCGTCCTCCCCTGGCCAGCAAACTCACCTGACTTAAACCCAATCGAGCATCTGTGGGACCATCTCGATCGAGTTGTTCGCGCCATGGATCCTCAACCGCGTAATCTAGCGCAGCTGGCCACGGCATTAGAGTCGGCATGGCTCAACATCCCAGAGAAGACCTTCAGGGACCTAAGTGACTCTCTTCCTGCACGTCTCGTAGCAGTTCGCTCTGCGAAAGGTGGTTATTCTGGCTTTTGACAGATGGTCACATTAATGTGACTGGACTGTGTAGAAACGTGGTCAGCTTTTTAGTCAAATAGCTGAAGCTTAATAATATTGTTTGTCTGTGACAATCAACTTTCTAGTCCTAGAAATTCTCAAATGGATTTACGTCTAGACTGGAACTGAACCATCCTAACACATGAATTTGTTTATAGCTAAACATGTTCAGGTTGTGCGTTTTGTTGTCCTGCTGGGAGACGAACCTTCGTCCCGGTTGTAAGTGTTCTGCAGCCCCAAGCAGAGATCATCCAGCATTCCCTGATAGTTGGCTCCATCCATCTTCCCATAAACTCTGAGCAGCCTCTCTGTCTCTGTCGCCACCACCGTGTTTCATCATCATGATGGTGTGCTCAGGGTTGGTCTCCATCGCCTTCATGGCTTCTTCTATGATTATTGCTCTTTTTGCCCGTCCTGTCAACAAAACCCCCAAAAACCTCCACAGGGCAGCTGTAGTCATATCACACTGAGGTTGAATCACACACTTGAACTCGGTTTATTGGGTGACTTTCTGAAAGCTTTGGAAAGGTTTCACTGGATTTTATTCAGAATTGTCAGAGCAAAGGAGGATGAAAATAAGCGCATCATTCAGTATGTTTGCATATAAACCCTGTCGTGATAGCACATTTTGCTGTTTGCTAAATTGTTCCAGAAATGATTGCGATGAATAATAACATTGTTGTTTTGAGACTATTTCCATGTAATGTATTGATGATTGCATAATGTTGCGAGTTTGCCCTCTGAAAGACAAATAAGCTTTTAATTTAGTGAAGAACGCTGGAAAGAGGAGATATTTACAATGTCCAAATGGACGCACAACTGAAAACAACAGATTAAATGGAAATAAAAACACTAAATAAAATGGATTGCGACGTTGGCAATCGCAATGGCTCTTCAAAAGACATTAACTATCAGAGCAGAAACTTTCATGCTCGTTTTAATTTGTAATGATGCAAAGACTTGATATCAAGTCTTTAAAAAACATTCATCATTTTCCTTATGTACGACTTTATTTTGAGTTATCAAATGAAATCCGAATAAAATTAATTTTTTGCTTTTAAAAAAATTGACGCAACGAAGGGCTGAGAGTCTTTACATGATGCACTGCAAGTCGCACAAAAAGAGCAAATGTTAAGAAAAGACAACAATCAGAGAATGATTTGTTTGTTGTCACTGATGCGTCAATCTGCGGGAGCTTTTCCACTGTAGCACAGCAGATGGAGCGTTAGCAGGTTGGAGCCGCTAAACGCCTTCACCGTTGAGTAGGTCTGACACGCCTTGCTTCACACACACGCGACTAAAGAAAATGGGGAGTTATTTGCAATATGTATAATTAATTGTTGTCATTTCTGTCTTGCCTCTCTCTGCGTCGATCAGGCCAACGAAAACAGTCTGCTGAGCGCGCAACTCAAAGGTTTCCCCCTCTTTCTTCACTCCAACTTGGGTTTGAAGGACTGCACGGTCAACCCCAAGTCGCCGCTCCTCCTAATCACCCGGGCGGGCCAGACGCTGCCCGGTCCCCTGCCGGGGGACGACTGGACCGTGTTCCAGTCCAACCACTCCACCTACGAGCCCGTGCTGATGGCGAAGACCCAGTCGGCCGAGAGCGTGGCGTCGCTGGGGCAGGACGCGGCCATGCTGCCCTCGGTGGTGCAGGACCTGGGGCTTCACGACGGCATCCAGAGGGTCCTGTTTGGCAATAACTTGAACTTTTGGCTGCACAAGCTGGTGTTTGTGGACGCCGTGGCTTTCCTAACCGGGAAGAGGCTCTCGCTGTCCCTGGAGCGCTACATCCTGGTGGATATAGATGACATCTTTGTGGGCAAGGAAGGCACCCGCATGAAGGTGCCTGATGTGAAGGTGAGTCGCAAAACAAGCCTCGCTTATCTCCTCATCTGGCTGTGTTTTCAACAGCGCTTTGCTATGATTCAAAAATAAAATGGCCACACACAAAGCCTGTCCTATCCTCTGCCAGTCACACAGAAACCCCTTCTTCTCTCTCCTCTTTTCGTTTCTGAATGGATCCATCCCAGTAGGCTGCTCAAAGCTGACAGGCCCCGCCGCTCGCGCTGTCACAAAAACCTCTGCGACGATGAATATTTCAGGGGCTCGGAGGCATACAAAGAATGTCGAAAAGCTTCTTGCTTTCGTCCCTTCGGAGCAGAAAAGCCTCCCCTCGCATGCAGAGACGGCGGGTGGAAGGTGGGGGGGGACAAAAAAAAGTTACGGTGGAGGCTTCAAGGCCTCCGCAGCGGCAAGGTTTTAGGAACAAATCCCACTCCCCGACAAGATTGAGAAGTTTGAAAGCGGGTTGTGGCGGAGGGGGGAGTCGTGTTGCTGCGTGCGGGGAGCCTCATCCAGCATTTAGATCAAATGAAACAAATACCCGAATCAGAGGGAAGCAAAATATCAAACAGAATGGGGGAAGCGGCAGCTGGGAGTGGATGTTGGATGTTTACCGAGAGAAACTCGCAGAATTAAAGATATATGTGGGCACGCGTTGCTCATTAACGTACTCATGCGCCAGTTTCAGCTCATCATCTGTTGACTCATTCTTCTTCCCCTCCCACCATTTCAGGCCCTGCTGGAGACGCAGAGGGAGCTGCGCACCCATGTGCCCAACTTCACCTTCAATCTGGGCTTCTCAGGGAAATTCTTTCACGCTGGTAAGAGATGCTAGTTGGCGCACGCAGAGCCCGAAAACATCCCAAACCGAAACACTTTTTAAGGCTTTTTCTGCTGTTGCTCTTTGCCGTCCTTTAACCTTTGATTTCTTTCCTCCCTGTTGCTCATCCTTCACTCTGATATGTGATCGTCTCTTCCTTTTGCTTCGCTGACTTTCATTTCCTCCCTTTTTTCCATCGCTGCTCCCACTTTACCTTTCTCTCAACTCGTCTTGCTTTATTTTTATCTCTCCAATTTCCTCCTAAATCCGCCTTTTCCTGCCAACCCCTTTGGCTTGTCTCAATCTCTTGTCTTCCTCGCCCCTCCCCAACTCTCTGACCCACTCAGGATCGGATGAGGAGGACCTGGGAGATGACCTGCTGCTGTCCCATGTGAAGGATTTCTGGTGGTTTCCTCACATGTGGAGCCACATGCAACCCCATTTATTCCACAACCAGTCCGTGCTGGCCGAGCAGATGTTGCTCAACAAGAAATTTGCCATGGTGAGTCATGATGGGAGTGGGGGGAGAAGGAGGGCAAAGGTCACAGCTTTGACTGAAGGCTATGAATCAGAGGCATCCTTGTTTATCCCTTTGTGCTGGACACTTCTTTGATTTTTGTTTAAATGAAAAGCGAATCTGTTCCAGTTGAGCTTTAGCTATATTCATCACTGTGAGAGGAAGTATGATTTTAATTGTAGCAGTTATACTGCTAGTTTGTCCATGAAACAAATCAAAAGTCACATACAAAAATGCTGATTGATCTAATTTCTTAGTAACATTCTTGTGTGGTCTTAAAAAGTACTTATATTTATGCATCTCAGTTTTATCCCATAAAAGGTCTTAAATACAGCAAGGTTTTCAATATGGGTTGCAGAATCATATTTATTTTAATTTTAAATGTGTACATTCATTCCTTCATTTTTGTCATTTGAGAATTGCACTGAAAACTTTTGTTTATTTAATTTCAAGTAGTTTTAGCCGAATAATTCAGCCGTTTCATGCTGCAACAAAACTCCAGAACTAATTCAGCCTTTGAAATGGTCCTTTTATGTTTGTTTAGAGAACCGACAATTCAGTTTTTCCTAGTGTTGCGTAGTATTTATTAATTAAATTGGTTTTTAAGTCAACATAAGTCTTTATTGGTTTTAAATTCTTGTGGATCTTAAGTTGAAATCATTAGCAACATAGTTTATAATTACAAAAATATCTCAAATTTAACTAAGTGTAATTTGCTCACACTCTGTCTTTTTTTTCCGTGTGTGCTGGCTTCAAGAACCTTAATATTCTCAACAAAGAACAAGTGTGGATTATTCGCTCATTAATGGTCTGTGAATAATAGTAGCTTTGGATAATTTAACCTTCAACTGGCTATAAAGATCCAACCTCAAAGTCTAAGAGTTCACCACCAAAGGGCAAATCTTCAGAAATACCAGGGAAAACATTCAAGATGCAGTTAAGAAAGTTACTAATCATTTAGACACGCATTTGTAAAACAATTTGTTTGTTGATCAAAAATCCCACAGGTATGAATAATCTGACCTTAACTGCAGGTTTACCTAAGAGTAAATGATCAAAGCGTGTGTTTTTACTGTCTGAGGCAAATAAACAACAAATGTTGGCTTCATTTTCTGCAGCTGAAACATTTCCTTTTTCTACTCGATTTTTGCAGCGCTGTTTTTCCTAGTTAGGCACAACTTGATTAAAAACAGATGCAGAAACGAGAAGGAAAATGCTACATTTTGCGGTGGAGAACATCAGCTTCTAATATAACAAACATCTATGAAGACTATGTACATGGTCTTCTTTTTTTTGACACCATGCATCCATGGTAATAAAGAAATACTACACCCTCTTTTATTTGCAGAACTTTATGGACTCCAATTTTTTTCCAAGGACTGCATGTATCCAAATTTAACCTCATTGCTGCAAAAATACACACCAGATTCCACGCTGTCGTTATTTATTAACCTGAAATGAAGAGAAATTGGAAAAAGTGGTGTGTGAAAACTGAGCACAATGTTACTTCTTTCATTGGATTTAAAGGGGAAAAGTAGCTGCCTGATGCTGCTAATCAGATGTGGATGATTAGATGAACATCGGTAGCCTGTGGCCGTTTACAACAAGGAGGTTTGGCTATGTGTTGCTGTGAAGTATGAACGTTCGCCTAGCATAACGTCAAGCAGGAAATGTACTAACCGTGACTTTAAGCTGAGCCATTGACCTTGCGAAAGGAAACCTTTTGTTGGAAAATAACTAAGACTGCACAAAGGAAAAGTATTGAACTGGAATTCAGTTTTTATAGACACATTTCTTTCTCATTAAAATGTTTCCACCTTTATGAGCTTCTCACCTACTAAAGATTCACACTTTTCTTTTTCTTTTTTTGAAGAATGCATCTCTAATAATAATGCTAGATTTAACACCCACAACTTGACGTTCTATAAAGTTTCCACTGCTCATATTCTCTTGCATTATCCATATTGAGAAACACTTGTTGCCTATTCACAGGAAAATGACAGAAACACTGTTTCCAAAACAATTTCAAGTCAGTCTTTTCAGTAGAAACATTATTCATAAATGAAAAACATTCAAGGTAGCTTTATGCTAATCACCGCAGGTTAGGAAGTCTGGCAAAATCACCCAAAGGTTACACTGTGCAATGCTCAGGAAAAAACTGCAACACACACAGGAGCACCTCCACAGACTCGGCAGCCCTCAGTCAACGAGTTTAACGTTGCAGTTCTTCACTGGGGCGTTTGCAAAAGTCCAAACCAGTTCGGCTTGTTGGTTGAGTGTTGCCAGGAATAAAAGTCTCTTGTCTCTCAAAACAAAATGGCCACGGCTTGTATTTATGAAGGTGCAACTGAATAAAACTACATGACTTCGAGATATAAACAGGAGCATGAAAAGGCTAGAGAACTGAACACAGCTCTTCAGCACAAACGCATCCAGCCGTCTGTCCAGCTTGGCGGTGGAGGGTTGATGATTTGGGTTTGTTTTACAGCCACGGGAGACGGGCACATGGATCTCTCACCTTCTATCCAAGCTTTTGAGGTTTCTTGATTGACCGAGCAGTCTTCCTTTCCTCCTTGTTCTCATCGTCACTCGCATCTTTGAGTTGAGGAACTGGAAAAACCAGTGGGTTCAGTGATTTAAAGTTTTCTCCCTATGCAATCAAATAACCTTTAAACATGCATGTATTTTCTCTGTAAGCCTAAAGTCGTGTTTCCACACTTCAGTATAAGTGGGGGTTACTTTATTAAACAACTGCGGATTTATCTGATTAAAACTCAGAAATGCAGTTTCTTGTATTGTTAATCCCCAGCAGAAAAAAAAGAAAAAAGAAAATCCCAGAACAAACTTACAAATTCATTTGTCCTGAATAAATTCTGTCTGCGCCACACAGCAGCTTCAACCTGCGATTCGCTTTACTGCTTCTCTGTGGTGGCTTTCAAACATGAAAACATAAAGAAAGAGATGTGGGTGTGAGCGTTAAATATAAAGCCGTAGCCCCCCAGAGCCTTAAATGTCAAATTCCTAACACTCGATGTTAAATTATATTTAGGTAATTTTTAAATCTGCATAGTTTTTCTTTGCTGGCATTGTTTTAATTTTGGGACTCATCTGTTGTGTCATTTGAAGCTCGTGAGAGGAATACAGTATTTATGAAACTGTTGTTGGGAAGCAATGAAGCATTTATCTTTCAATGCAAACACATTGTACACCGTGAGCTGACGCGTTATATGCATTAACTGTCTCTTTACTCAGGCTTGACTTGAAAATTAAAGATTTGACTACCATGCTGGTTGGCTGTTTAATGAAATATATTGGTGTCAAATTTAGCTGTAAAAGCTCTTAACTCTCATGCTGAAAAACCCCAAAGTGTGACGAGACTGAAATTGAACATATTGAGTAAATAGCGTAATTTTTAGTCGTAAAGGTGCTGCATTTAAAGTTTTGATGCGTTCCTGAAAATATTCTTGCCTGTTGCTTAGGAAAGATGACAAACTTGTTCACTTCTTCTTATAACAAGCTCCTGATTTGGTTAAAAGTAGCAGCTGCGTTTTATGTGTTTTACTAAAGTAGCCAGTTGACAGAAGTTTCTTGGGAATGCTGTTAAATTCCTTATTCTTGGACGGCAACACACAAGTACAACTAGAGTGAAAAGCACGAATGTTGTAAACGCTCCACATCCCAGCTGAATCTTTTTCTTTACTCTTCCGTTCAGACAGGGTCATGTCATCTCGCATCACTCACTTTCTAATGATGGTATTACAGACTCTGTGTTATGAAGGCAGCATGAAGCGAATGAAACGCTAATACTCGATTTTCTTGCATTGCCTCTCTCTCTTACTGACAATGTCCAAATAAACGTTTTGGTTATCTTCACTCAGACGACGTTCTCTGAATTGCACGCCTCAGTGCGTTTCTCTAAACGTCTCATGCGCATTTAGGTGGCGCGTATCCAGCTGATGATTAAATGTCTGCCGTTTGCTTCAGAGAAAAATAGGAGTTTCTAATTTTAACTCGGACATGGATGTTCGGGGTTCTTACACAATCTGGAAAAGTCTGGAAATAGATAAAAAATGTTTTTTTTTTTTTTTTCAGATCTAAATAAGCATAAAAGGAGAGCGTGGTTGGAGGAAAAAACATTTTGTATCTCTACAGTTTGCTCCTCATCTATGTCTGTTTGTTTTATCGATTTCTCTATTCACCCATCTGTCTGCCAGTTATCTAACCATCGATCCTCAGTCCTTCTGTTTCTGTCCCTTCTGTCTATACAACCATCACTATCTGCCAATTTATCCCGTGGATTTGTCTGGGTATCTATCCATTCCTCAGTCAGTTTTGTATTTAAAGCCCGCCCTCAATCGAAACATCTGCAGCAAATTCAAGTACAACATTTGTGTTATCTGTGGAAATGCAAGTCTGTGCATGAACTCTAGATGCATCATGTATCCTATGAACGGTGCTCACCTGCTCATGCAATTTCTTCCTCAGGAGCACGGGATTCCCACAAACATGGGCTACGCAGTGGCCCCTCATCACTCCGGAGTCTATCCTGTACACATGCAGCTGTATGACGCCTGGAAGAAAGTTTGGGGCATCAAAGTGACCAGCACAGAGGAGTACCCTCACCTAAAACCCGCTCGCTTCCGGCGGGGATTCATCCACAGCGGCATCAGCGTAAGACCACTTTAAACACCAGTAGCCATCTTTGAAACACTATTAACCCCACAAACATCCTCTGTGGGGTTCTGCAAGGATTTGGCCACTTTTATTCAACATCTATATTTTCAAGAGCACCTCCTATAATATCTATTTTTTGTTACAATATGGTGATATTACATGCTGTTACAGTCACCTACTCAGTGTGTCCCCAATATCAGAACATTTTAAAGCCAAATAAAAGCTGTAGTGTTTTGCTTTTCTCTGGCATTTCTCCGTCAACTGTGTCTCTTGCTCTCCTGTTTAAACCATCGTTTAATACACTGATAGGCGAATAAGAAAACATCTCAACTGGATTGCTTTCTGATCCAGACCTCCCCGTTTGAACTTTTTGTCCCTCGTTTTCTTGAAAACCTCAAGTCGACTGGCAGAATTGTGTTTTCTTTTACCGAAAAGCAACAGACTTCCCCAAAATAGGCAGTCCATCCATCTGTGTTGTTGGGTTTTGCCTCCTTCCGCTGAGCAGGAGATAACAACGTGGTCAAAAGAACCGGCACTGCACGAGACACCGGCAGGCAGGCCTCGGCAGCAGAAGAAGACTGGCATCAGAAAGCAACTGTCTGGGGAACAAAAGTGAAATGTCAACAGCCGACTCAAAAGATCAGGCTTAGTTGGTTTTCGAATAACTCGGTAAATAAGGTAAAAATGGATTTGAATATATTCAGGAGGTTCAGAAGAAAACGTATCCATTTCTTCCCAAGTTGACCTTTGGTGCTGATGAGCCTCAGTCCGCTCTCTTTGTTGCGCCTGTGTTCGGTCGGCCCGGGCGGCCTCAGAACTCCCTTCCCGTCCTTGAGATATCGCAGCCCGAATGGACAGCGCTCACCGCAGAACTGATGATTGATATTCGGCTCCCCAGACACCCCTCACTGTACATGCATTTCCATGAATTACCATATAGACTCGGAGCGAACGAGAGGTTTGCTTTGGCTTGATGAGCTGAATAATAACAACATTATTGTGAACAAACAATGTGTGTGGGGGTAAACCGCCCGGAGGAGCGGCGGCTCAGCGGAGAGAGTCGGCGACGCGTTTGCGTCGGTGCTTCCAACTTTTTTTTTTCTCTTTTAATCCTCTCCGTGTGTGCTCTCATCGCAGGTGTTGCCCCGGCAGACTTGTGGTCTTTTCACGCACACCATCTTCTACAAAGACTACCCAGGCAGCCCGAACGAACTGGACAAGCTCATCAATGGGGGGGAACTCTTCCTCACCGTTCTGCTGAACCCTGTGAGTCAGCCGCTCTCCCACACAGAGCGTTTGCCTTTGTCTTGCGCACTTTGAAGCCCATTTAGATGCCGGCGCAAATTGAAATTTAAACGGGGTGCGTGGAAAATGACTCAGATATGTTTTTCCATTTCACTCCCAACAAAAACCGCTTTTAATAGAGCCGGGACACAATGGCGCAAATGCCTCCTGTTCTTCACGTACTTTTGTTTGAGATTGTAGATAAAAGGTCACAGCTGTGACCGTCTCTGCATAGACTGCAGACAATTTTATTCACATTACTGTGACTTTGCCCAAACAAAAACGGCACGGGTTGTTTCTGCAGTAGTTTTTATCATTGTTTGATCCTAATTACTCTGAGTCGGCTCATCTCTATGTAGGTTGCACAAAACTGCTTCTGCTTTTATCTTTTGGCGAAAGGACAGCGCTTTAATGTTGTTCATTCATTATTAATTGATGTGCTTGTTTTTACTTGATTTAATGCATTTGAATCTGGGCCTAAGCTTACTATAATATCAATAAAAGCACAAATTCTCTTTTAAGAAAGCAAACACCTGTAATCCTGGGCATTTTCAACGGAAGATCCGAACAGTTTAATCAGCTAATTGTACATTTCAGTTGAGACAGTGTCGCGCGATGAGCAGCCGCAGTCTCCCAGATTTCCTCATCCTGTCTTCTGTTTCAGTAAACTTCCCTCTGCTCGACATTTCCGTTCACAGATCAGTATTTTCATGACCCACCTGTCCAACTATGGGAACGACCGTCTCGGTCTGTACACCTTCAAAAGCTTGGTGATGTTTGTGAAGACGTGGACCAACCTGAAGATGCAGACCCTGCCGCCTATCCAGCTGGCTCAGAAATACTTCAGCCTGTTTCCGTCTGAGAGAGATCCCCTCTGGCAGGTGAGGTCAAGGTTTTACACCACCTGTATTTATTTATTTATTTTTTTCCTATCACCTGTTAGCCTGGAACTGTCTCCACACATTCCTTGAATATTCTCAACGAACGATGTACTGAAAGTCAGGTGTTGTAGAAATCTGTGCAGTGAACTGATTATATAGGTTTGACAAAACAAAGAGAGACAGAACTAAAGTGTGGAAAAGCAAAGAATGTGGGTATAAGAAATGTGTAGAAGCCCAGTGCATTGTTTTTTCTGTGGTTGCACATGGATATCATTGTCATCATTTAACTCATCTGCATTTTCTTTTGATTTCTACACATTAAAATGACGTCTAATTAATCCCACTTACGGGATTGTATCTGTGTTTTTGTGTGACTGAAGGATCCTTGTGAGGATAAAAGACACAAGGACATCTGGTCCAAAGAGAAAACATGTGACCGCTTCCCAAAGCTGCTAGTCATTGGGCCTCAGAAGACAGGTGAGTCATGGCTCTACAGCGCCCTCTGCAGGCCAAGTCAGAAATGATATTACCAAGAGTTTGCCGTTCAGAGCAGACCTCTTCCTCTGATCTAAAACTTTGTTTTTATGCTTTAATTGCTACACTTTGGATTATAACTGTTGCTGTTTGGTGGAGTATATTTATTAGGACATTGCCATAAAAGTTTTTTTTGTTTGTTTTTTATCTCTTCCCTTCCTCCAGGGACAACAGCACTTTACCTATTTCTTGGCATGCATCCTGACTTGACCAGCAACTATCCCAGCAAGGAGACATTTGAGGAGATCCAGTTCTTCAATGGACACAACTACCACAGAGGCATTGACTGGTGAGACACGTGTTCAGATGTTTTGTCTCCGACCTCCACCTGCTGCCTCCACTCACTTCCTGTAGCTGGTGCCGAGTTGGTTAACATTACGCTCGCTTTAGAGGTGCCTGGTTTGTCTGCTTCACTTGTTTAACAGACAAGTTAGATTGATTTTAACAATTAAAGTTAAATTAATTAAAGTGTTTCGTATTGGTTGATATCAATCATTATTTATTAGGTTTTTTTTATTTAAGTATCTCAGATACTGCCAAACTGTTGGCATATCAATTCCTCTTTTTTTTTTTCAGTTTTCACTCCACGCCATTGTTTTCTTTTTTTTTAAGCAGTTTTAAGGCACGCTGGTGAAACCTTAAACTGCTGCTGCGCAGGTTAGTCAGCAGGTTGTTGCTAGGCAACCGAAGAGCGACTGAGTTAGTTGAATCTGTCTTAGAAAGGTTGATGAGAAGTTGAGGGGTTAAAGTCTTTCCTCTGTCTACATCCCCCAGAATGCTGTGTGGTTCTGGATCGGAGTTCAATGAAATTATTGAAAATTCTATCAAATGTGTTATTGATTAATACTGATCACGTGTCTGTTGTATGCATGTATTGTTGTTGATTTATTGTCCAGCCTACTACAGGCAGATTATCATGATTACAGCAATTGTCTTGAAATATTGTTTTAGTCTTTGACTTGGTCTGTAGAAAGTCTCAGTCTTCTCTTGGTGTGCTCTGGTCTTCATTTCTACTACGTCTTTGGGTTATGTGGTCTTGATTACAACAGCAGGCTACTGGACAGTATAAACACCCAACACTTAGAAATAAAGGCATCAATGCTGCAAATCATCACTTAGTGTAGAAAATTCACTCTGGAGCTCAAGCAACTTGGGATTCGGTGCCTCTCCAGTCTTCCCCCACACTCTGGGACCTTTAGTTGTATTTAAAGGATAAAGGGGATTTTGGACCACTGAGCAGCAGTTCAGTCCTTTTTCTCTTTAGCTAGATAAGACACTTCTGACGCTGTCTGCTCTGAAGTGTCTTAACACTAGGTCTGTGACAGTTGTAGCCCATGTTAGTTGGACACTGTGAACCGTCGCCACATTTCACAATGAGTTTTCCTGCGAACAGTTTCAGTGACCGTCTGCTGGACAGCCGTCAAGCCAGCGTTCTTCCCAGTGACTGCCGAGGCTGTAACAGAAGTTATTTGTATTAAAAGTCCTCTATTCATTGCTCTTGTGTATTAATCTACTTTTCTGAGAAACTGAATTTTGGGTTTTCATTAGCTGCTAGCTATAATTGTCAAAACCAACATAAATAAACCCTTCATTTTTATATTGCTGTGTGTGTAATGACTCTTAGCATGAGTTTTACTTTTTGGTATGAAATTACAGAAATGAACAAACTTCATATTGACCCTCTAATTTGTTGTGATGCATAAGAAAATATGCTTAGAATGTCAGGTCTGCAAATCTATAACCTTTTTTTAGACCAACATTTCTACAAAAGAAGTGGATTTATTCAAGTTTTATTTATGTTTAGCTTTAATTTCTTTCAAGCTGAACAAATATAAGACATTCTATATTCAAAGGCATTAAAAAAAATGCAACAGTGATTTGTTTTATTGCTAATGGCTTTGCATAACATAACACGATGTCTGCTGTTTTTCCACGAAGAACCCACTTGATCAGAAGTTATGGCTGATTCCTTCGTTTTGTATTTGTTGTTTGCTAGGTACATGGAGTACTTCCCTCTGCCCTCCAACACCAGTTCAGACTACTACTTTGAGAAGAGTGCCAACTACTTTGACTCTGAGGTGGCTGCTCAGAGGGCTGCCGCTCTTCTGCCTAAAGCGAAGATCATCACCATCCTCATCAACCCAGCAGACAGAGCTTACTCCTGGTACCAGGTCTGTCTTGGTCCTCACACCTGCAGCCAATCCCTTCATCTTTCAGGAAGTCTTTTTTGTTTTTTTTTTCGCTACTGAAACCCGAGTCGCTCTCCCACAGCACCAAAGAGCTCATGACGACCCAGTGGCGCTGAAGTACTCCTTCAATGAAGTCATCACTGCAGCCCGTGACGCTCCAATCAAACTACGGGTTCTCCAGAATCGGTGCCTGGTGCCGGGTTGGTACGCTGTCCACCTGGAGCGCTGGCTGAATCACTATCATTCCAGCCAGGTAGTTTGCTTCCCACTTACATAGTGGCGATCAGTGTGTAATCAGCGAACAAGCACAAGACGACGAGTTTCTTTAGTTACTGAAGTCTTTATTGAGATTCCCTGCGGGGACTTGGCAGGGAGGGGGATTATTCTCGCCTTTGGATTCCTTGAAAAGAGTATTCTAAATCCAGCTGACCTCTGTGGATGAGAACTGACCTTCACGAACACTCGCAGAGTAAAATTTAACCTTTGGCGCTCCAGTGTGTCTAGATTCACAAGCGGTGATGAGCTGTGGGTTCAGCGTTACAAAGCAAGATTCTTAATAATACCGTGTTCTCTTTAAATTAAATGAACCAAGTTATGTTCTCGGCTCATCCAGCCTGATTTCTGCTTTCGAAGCTAGAAATCAGGCTAGCTAACATGTCCACAAGGTACAAATCTTTATACTGGCAGGATGTGTCCATCTTCAAACACACTGGTGGTTTTAGAAGCTTTTTGGGGGTTTCTGTTTTTCACTTTCTCACAAAAATATGCAAGAAAAAATACACACACAAAAACAACCCACCCCAGAGGAGAGAGAGAGCAATTGAAGGCAGAAAAGTCAAAGACAATTGGGGAAAATCCATGTGTTTTTTTTATACATGTAGGCTATATATTGTTTCTTGGCAAGAAATTGGCAATTAACATTTTAAAACCAGGACAGTCAGCCATTGAACATCTGGAGGACAGACTCCTCAAATAAATTTGTGAATCAAGGATTTATATTTCAAGACCTCTACCACAGAAATAATCAATAATGCAATGGTGGGATATCTCCCACCATTGCATTATTGATTATTGACTACTTGTTATTTTACTCCCCAATGGGTTTTATTGATTCATTTACCAGGGCTTGCACAAATTCCAGGGGATTTCTGTCAGCAGTTTCCACAGTTCAACAAAGATAGATGTGAAAACCTTAGGGTTGCAGTTTGGCTACCTAATGAGCTGGTACTACAAGCAAGACTCTAAAACTACTTATAGACAAACTTACAGTTACTCTATTTAGTCAGAGAGTTGATGTCTGTCCTGCATTTACTACTTGTTGCTCTCTCTCATTAATTATTTACCCCCCCCCCCCCGGCCCCACCACCACCGTTTAAGGATTGCTTCCGACCTGAGTGCTGTAGGGGAATTGGTCTGAATTTAATTATAGAAAAGTAGGTGGGAGGGTGGGGGGAGGAAGATCATGTAGGCGTATAACTTATTTTCTTATGTTGCACTGTTGTATGCACAGCTGTCTCTCTTCTAATGCCTGGTTTCCTGTCTCCTTCCAGTTGTTGGTTTTGGATGGACAGATGCTGAAGACGGAGCCCGCCTCAATCATGGATAAAATCCAGAAGTTTCTTGGCCTCTCCAACGTCATCAACTACCACAAAATCTTGGCGTAAGTTTCCCCTCTTTCACTTCAGATCCTTTTCTTTTCAAATGCCAAGATTACCACCTAATTTGCTTCTTCTTAATGTGCTTTGTAGGCCTCAAATACATCATTTTCTTTCTTTAACTAGAGATCCTATGATCCAAATTTCTATTCTCTGCTTTTTCTAAGTCTTTGACCCGCCCTTAGCAATTTTAGCAAATTTATGATTTCTCTTTTTAGGGCTGTAGCTAATGCAAGGTTGTGTTTTTAGTAATTAATTGTATATTTACTTTATGTTAAGATGTTTAAAATAAAACACAAATAAAATTGGGTACATTTTTAAACTTATTTTACAGTTTTATTATCTTTTTGAGAGACGCCCATCTCAGTTCCTGTCAGAATCAAACTACCATGAAATGTATATCTCCCTGCGGTATACACAGCAAAATGTATTAAAGCACAACACACTGTGCTGTGTGGAAGAACTATTGCTTTCAAAACAAAATCAAAACAATTGCAAAGTGGACATTTTAGACCATCTTTACTATATTGTATAAGCAATTAACATGGCTGGAATTACATTTTCCAAATCCATCATTATTCTGAAAAGAGTCTTAAGTCTTTAAAGGTTTAAACAGATGTTGTTGTTCTGCTTTTGCTCGCAGCCCTATAAAACCACAGATGTTTTAAAATGTGGCAAGAATGTCCTTATCTCCTTTAATAAAAAGCTTTGCTTCCTCAGTCAACATCTCACATATACTCAACATATCTAACTTCTTTACTTTGTAACAGCGTCCACATTGAGGAATGTTTGTCAGCCTGATCATTTGATCCGAGCAGAATAGTTTACTGTAAAAGCGTTTGAGCCTTGAGTGTGTAGCATTCATCTAAATCACTAAAACCTACAACCTGTTTATAAGGGTAACTGGCCTTTTCTGATTTTATTAGGCACAAAATGCCCTTCCGGGCGAAAGTCTCATTAACTCTTTATTCTTTTTTTTTTATCTTGCACCCACTGACTCTGATTAGGCAAAAAGAGCAAATTCAGCTTTTATTGAACAGTCGGACATGTGGAGTTGAAAACCTGCTTTATCTTCCTCAGTTCTAACCCTCAGTTTATTCTTTATTTAATTTAAAATGTTTTAATTGAGTGGCAAACAAAAAAAAAATCTGCATCTATGTTTAACTTTGTTCTGCCAGTAGTTTCTGTAATTGTGTATTTCACTTTACTTTTATCTTTATTTAGCATAGCAATATAATATGACATAACTATCAAAGTTTCACAATTAAAACACAAAGAAAATATAATGAGAAATAGATAACATGATCAAACGTTTTACAACAAACAATCACACGTAATGGAATCAGCCCGAGATGTTATTAATTTGAGTTTGATGCTCCTTTTTAATGTTTTCTTAGACTCATTATACTTGAATAGAGTTTGATTTGATTTGTTTGAAACCTGAGACATGAATGTCGTACCTCAAACATGAGGTCGGATTTTGACGTTCAGGATTTTCTGTGCCCATCATGTGTAGATTTGACCCCAAGAAAGGCTTCTGGTGTCAGCTGCTGGAGGGAGGAAAGACCAAGTGTCTGGGAAAGAGTAAAGGACGCAGGTACCCTGACATGGACCCCGAGGTAGGATCCTCTCCCAGAAAGAGCTGTCAGAGTAAAGGTCAGCTTGCTGTGAGTCGCCTGCATTTAGTTTCCCTCCTGTTTCTTTCAGTCCCAGGGGTTCCTCAGGGAGTACTACCGAGACCACAACATTGAGCTGTCTAAGCTGCTCTACAGGATGGGCCAGCCGCTGCCCAGCTGGCTCAGAGAGGAGCTGGTCCACACCAGGTAGCAGCACCGCCGCAGGGGAAAACCACAGCTCCACGTTCCGAAACACGGCTCCACCCTGCAGGGCTCGCCGATCTGACAGAGACCCGAACGGCTGGAGCTCGGGCCTTGAGATATACCGAACAAGAACTCAAAGCTTAACTCTGATCTTCTTGGTGGAGAGCAGACTGGCTTCAGGGCTGCCCTGAAACTGTGTCCTGAGGATTTCAGTAAGGAAAGACTCGGTGGTGCACAGGGGAGTGAAGGGGGTGGGGGGTGGTGTTCGATAATCCCGGTCCCGTCGATCGAAGTGGTCATCGCATAAACTTTGTTGCCTGAGACTGGAAAAAAAAAGAAACACAAATGAACTCTGAGCAGTTTTTTCCTGTCAGTTCTGTAAATGGGCAACAAATGTAAACACTATCATGTGTCCTCTGCGATAAGGCG